>JAPJBO010000351.1:0-216155 GCA_030068145.1 Diplonema papillatum
TAATTTGCTGTGCATACATGGCGGCGTGTCGAATTGTCCCCCTACGTTTGAAATGGCTACCCCTCGGCGATTTTTGCAATTTGGGAGTGACAATTACACACGTCACCTAGGTAAGAGTGAAAGTTTTTTGTGTGTTTCTTAGAATGTTTCTTGCGTAAAGAAGCCGGGTTTTTAAAGTCTCCGATTGACATGCGAGGCGGGTAGGGTTCATCGTTTTTAGAGTGAAAGTTCGCTTGAAACCTTTTAGAGTTAAAGTTCGCTTGAAATTCCGGGGTTTTAGGGTCTCCGTGTGACTTTTAGACGGTTTCGTGTTTTTCCTCACGCCGTTTAAAAAAAAAACGCGGCCGTGGGAGGCGGAGCTTTTCGAACAGTCATTTGCTTTACACTTGGTACACTGCAACTCTGAGGGTTTTGTGAGCTGAAGTGCGCTGAAGCTGCCGGCCCTGCAGTCCGACGTCAGTCGCTGCATGAAAAGAACTGTGAAAACGGGTTTTTGCCTAGAGGCTTTTCGTGTTATTCTGCAGATGCTTTGGGCTATCTTTGTGTCTATGCTTTCAGTTGTCTTCTTAACCATGGTTAAGTGCGCAAATGGTGTCAGCCGAAGCTGGTAAAGCTTCGGCGCCGCCCACGTTATGTTTGTTTTGCAGCGGCTGCCAAACATCCCGTGACACCGCGCGAGGTGGTAGAACGACACGAGCTGGCATTCTCGCCAGGGCTTGTGCGATAGTCTGCACTTCCTTTTGTGATGTCGTGCCAACTAAGGGTTGGCGTGCTTTTGTTTCGACTTTCGTTCCTTTTTTTTCCCCCAGAACAGCTGCCTCGGGTTATATCCGTCCTTGGTGTCTTTCCGAGACAACAAACCTGGAAAAATCCTTCTTTCTTTTCCATTGCGATATCGTCCCGAGGGAGCAGCTTGGTGCCTTGTGCTGCCGAGGTTTGCTGTGCAGCTTGGTGTCTTCCGACTTGTCTTCCTTTGGTTGTGCTATCGATGCTCCTTTTTTTTTCATGTTGTCGGCGACTTGTGTCGCTCTCGAGAGCGGGGACTTTAGTCTGATTGGGGGCCTTTTTGCCAATATTTGGCTTGCATTAGGGTACGAGTCTGAGGACTGGCACTGCAGTGCACTGAGATCGCTCGAAGACTGGTATTCTTGCTGTCGCGTACACAACTCGGTCGGTATGTGTGAAGGTCTCTGCACGGAAGCGTGTGGGGATCTTCCTTTTTTGAGACCGTTTCGCGTCTATTTCCATGTCGTTTTCAAAAAGATTATGCGGTCGTGGAGGGGTTTTTCGAACAGTCTTTCTCTCAATTCTGCTCGATACTCTGGGGTTTTGTGAGCTGAAGTGTGCTGAAGCTGCCGGCCTTGCAGTCCAACGTCAGTTGCTGCAGGTGCGATAGTCTGCACTTCCTTTTGTGATGTCGTGCCAACTGAGGGTTGGCGTGCTTTCGTTTCGACTTTCGTTCCTTTTTTTCCTCCCAGAACAGCTGCCTCGGGATATATCCGTCCTTGGTGTCTTTCCGAGACAACAAACCTGCAAAGTCCTTCTTTCTTTTTTCATTGCGATATCATCCCGAGGGAGCAGTTTGGTGGCTTCTGCTGCCGGGGTTGCCGTGCAGCTTGGTGTCTTCCGACTTGTCTTCCTTTGGTTCTGCTAGCGATGCTCCTTCTTTTCATGTTGTCGGCGACTTCTGTCGCTCTCGAGAGCTCAGGACTTTAGTCTGGTCATGATTTCTGGGGGCCTTTTTGCCAATATTTGGCTTGCACTAGGGTGCGAGTCTGAGGACTGGCACTGCAGTGCACTGACTGGTATTCTTGCTGTCGCTAACACACAACTCGGTCGGTATGTGATGTGTGAAGGTCTCTGCACGGAAGCGTGTGGGGATCTTCCTTTTTTGAGACCGTTTCGCGTCTATTTCCATGTCGTTTTCAAAAAGATTATGCGTTGAGTCTTTCTCTCAATTCTGCTCGATACTCTGGGGGTTTTGTGAGCTGAAGTGTGTTGAAGCTGCCGGCCTTGCAGTCCAACGTCAGTTGCTGCAGGAAAAAGAACGACACGAGCTGGCATTCTCGCCAGGGCTGGTGCGATAGTCTGCACTTCCTTTTGTGATGTCGTGCCAACTGAGGGTTGGCGTGCTTTCGTTTCGACTTTCGTTCCTTTTTTTTCCTCCCAGAACAGCTGCCTCGGGTTATATCCGTCCTTGGTGTCTTTCCGAGACAACAAACCTGCAAAGTCCTTCTTTCTTTTTTCATTGCGATATCATCCCGAGGGAGCAGTTTGGTGGCTTCTGCTGCCGGGGTTGCCGTGCAGCTTGGTGTCTTCCGACTTGTCTTCCTTTGGTTCTGCTAGCGATGCTCCTTCTTTTCATGTTGTCGGCGACTTCTGTCGCTCTCGAGAGCTCAGGACTTTAGTCTGGTCATGATTTCTGGGGGCCTTTTTGCCAATATTTGGCTTGCACTAGGGTGCGAGTCTGAGGACTGGCACTGCAGTGCACTGACTGGTATTCTTGCTGTCGCTAACACACAACTCGGTCGGTATGTGATGTGTGAAGGTCTCTGCACGGAAGCGTGTGGGGATCTTCCTTTTTTGAGACCGTTTCGCGTCTATTTCCATGTCGTTTTCAAAAAGATTATGCGGTCGTGGAGGGGTTTTTCGAACAGTCTTTCTCTCAATTCTGCTCGATACTCTGGGGTTTTGTGAGCTGAAGTGTGCTGAAGCTGCCGGCCTTGCAGTCCAACGTCAGTTGCTGCAGGAAAAAGAACGACACGAGCTGGCATTCTCGCCAGGGCTGGTGCGATAGTCTGAAGTGTGCTGAAGCTGCCGGCCTTGCAGTCCAACGTCAGTTGCTGCAGGAAAAAGAACGACACGAGCTGGCATTCTCGCCAGGGCTGGTGCGATAGTCTGAAGTGTGCTGAAGCTGCCGGCCTTGCAGTCCAACGTCAGTTGCTGCAGGAAAAAGAACGACACGAGCTGGCATTCTCGCCAGGGCTGGTGCGATAGTCTGCACTTCCTTTTGTGATGTCGTGCCAACTGAGGGTTGGCGTGCTTTCGTTTCGACTTTCGTTCCTTTTTTTTCCTCCCAGAACAGCTGCCTCGGGTTATATCCGTCCTTGGTGTCTTTCCGAGACAACAAACCTGCAAAGTCCTTCTTTCTTTTTTCATTGCGATATCATCCCGAGGGAGCAGTTTGGTGGCTTCTGCTGCCGGGGTTGCCGTGCAGCTTGGTGTCTTCCGACTTGTCTTCCTTTGGTTCTGCTAGCGATGCTCCTTCTTTTCATGTTGTCGGCGACTTCTGTCGCTCTCGAGAGCTCAGGACTTTAGTCTGGTCATGATTTCTGGGGGCCTTTTTGCCAATATTTGGCTTGCACTAGGGTGCGAGTCTGAGGACTGGCACTGCAGTGCACTGACTGGTATTCTTGCTGTCGCTAACACACAACTCGGTCGGTATGTGATGTGTGAAGGTCTCTGCACGGAAGCGTGTGGGGATCTTCCTTTTTTGAGACCGTTTCGCGTCTATTTCCATGTCGTTTTCAAAAAGATTATGCGGTCGTGGAGGGGTTTTTCGAACAGTCTTTCTCTCAATTCTGCTCGATACTCTGGGGTTTTGTGAGCTGAAGTGTGCTGAAGCTGCCGGCCTTGCAGTCCAACGTCAGTTGCTGCAGGAAAAAGAACGACACGAGCTGGCATTCTCGCCAGGGCTGGTGCGATAGTCTGAAGTGTGCTGAAGCTGCCGGCCTTGCAGTCCAACGTCAGTTGCTGCAGGAAAAAGAACGACACGAGCTGGCATTCTCGCCAGGGCTGGTGCGATAGTCTGAAGTGTGCTGAAGCTGCCGGCCTTGCAGTCCAACGTCAGTTGCTGCAGGAAAAAGAACGACACGAGCTGGCATTCTCGCCAGGGCTGGTGCGATAGTCTGCACTTCCTTTTGTGATGTCGTGCCAACTGAGGGTTGGCGTGCTTTCGTTTCGACTTTCGTTCCTTTTTTTTCCTCCCAGAACAGCTGCCTCGGGTTATATCCGTCCTTGGTGTCTTTCCGAGACAACAAACCTGCAAAGTCCTTCTTTCTTTTTTCATTGCGATATCATCCCGAGGGAGCAGTTTGGTGGCTTCTGCTGCCGGGGTTGCCGTGCAGCTTGGTGTCTTCCGACTTGTCTTCCTTTGGTTCTGCTAGCGATGCTCCTTCTTTTCATGTTGTCGGCGACTTCTGTCGCTCTCGAGAGCTCAGGACTTTAGTCTGGTCATGATTTCTGGGGGCCTTTTTGCCAATATTTGGCTTGCACTAGGGTGCGAGTCTGAGGACTGGCACTGCAGTGCACTGACTGGTATTCTTGCTGTCGCTAACACACAACTCGGTCGGTATGTGATGTGTGAAGGTCTCTGCACGGAAGCGTGTGGGGATCTTCCTTTTTTGAGACCGTTTCGCGTCTATTTCCATGTCGTTTTCAAAAAGATTATGCGGTCGTGGAGGGGTTTTTCGAACAGTCTTTCTCTCAATTCTGCTCGATACTCTGGGGTTTTGTGAGCTGAAGTGTGCTGAAGCTGCCGGCCTTGCAGTCCAACGTCAGTTGCTGCAGGAAAAAGAACGACACGAGCTGGCATTCTCGCCAGGGCTGGTGCGATAGTCTGAAGTGTGCTGAAGCTGCCGGCCTTGCAGTCCAACGTCAGTTGCTGCAGGAAAAAGAACGACACGAGCTGGCATTCTCGCCAGGGCTGGTGCGATAGTCTGAAGTGTGCTGAAGCTGCCGGCCTTGCAGTCCAACGTCAGTTGCTGCAGGAAAAAGAACGACACGAGCTGGCATTCTCGCCAGGGCTGGTGCGATAGTCTGCACTTCCTTTTGTGATGTCGTGCCAACTGAGGGTTGGCGTGCTTTCGTTTCGACTTTCGTTCCTTTTTTTTCCTCCCAGAACAGCTGCCTCGGGTTATATCCGTCCTTGGTGTCTTTCCGAGACAACAAACCTGCAAAGTCCTTCTTTCTTTTTTCATTGCGATATCATCCCGAGGGAGCAGTTTGGTGGCTTCTGCTGCCGGGGTTGCCGTGCAGCTTGGTGTCTTCCGACTTGTCTTCCTTTGGTTCTGCTAGCGATGCTCCTTCTTTTCATGTTGTCGGCGACTTCTGTCGCTCTCGAGAGCTCAGGACTTTAGTCTGGTCATGATTTCTGGGGGCCTTTTTGCCAATATTTGGCTTGCACTAGGGTGCGAGTCTGAGGACTGGCACTGCAGTGCACTGGCTGGTATTCTTGCTGTCGCTAACACACAACTCGGTCGGTATGTGATGTGTGAAGGTCTCTGCACGAAAGCGTGGGGGGGGGTCACTTTTTTTAGACCGTTTCGTGTCTATCTCCATGTCGTTTTCAAAAAGATTATGCGGCCGTGGGAGGACAGTCTTTTCTCTCAACTCTGCTCGATACTCTGGGGTTTTGTGCTGCCGGAAAAGAACGACACGAGCTGGCATTCTCGCCAGGGCTGGTGCAATTGCTTGCGTTTCCTTTCGTTCTGTCGTGCCGACCGTGGGTTGGCGTGCATTCGTTTTCGACTTTCGTTCTTGCTTGGTCAGCCCTGGGGCGACCGTTTTACGACGGTCTAAAACCCAGCTCACGTCCCCTGTTTGTGGGTGAACACTCGAACTCTTAGACAATTCTGCTTGTCTAGGTTCGGGGGTGGGCACCCAGTGCTCTTTTTTGTTGTAACAATGCTTTGTAAACACGAAAGAGAAGGCTGGCAGCGTGTTTGGGATAGCCTAACGATCATATTCACTCACTATCAATCACTAACAGGCTAATCCTCCCCCGGCACGTGCAAACAAAAAACGGCACTTACTCGGACTGATATCCTCGAGCATGAGGTCAACTGGCCCGTTTCCAAGCTACCGCGCACGACAGCCCCCTCGTGTAGAAGACCGCGTTCTCAAGGAAATAGTGTCGATCATCCGACGCCTTCCGTCGAAGGCCAGGACCCGACAGTATCACAGGTACGTATCCAATGTAGAGTACGTATCCGCATCCGTATCCTGGTTCTCGAAAAACTACGTATCCTCACGTATCCTAGCATCACTGGGGGGCCCTGGGGGGAGGAAGGCGGGGGGGTCGTCGGAGAAGGGCGTCCTGGCACAAACAGTGATTGAAAAGGAGGGGGCAGGGCGCGATCGTCAACACAGGCACATTTTTAAAAAAAGATACGCAGTGGTGGTTGGAGGCAGGGCTTTCGAACAGTCCTTTGCTTTACATTTTGGTACCTGCTGCCGCAACCCGTTTCAATACTCTGGGGGCTTTATGAGCTGAAGTGTGCTGAAGATGCACAGAGAATCGCTGCAGGAAAAGAACTGCGTAGTCTTGCTTTATTATTTTACGTGTTCAATGTAGACAACTTACTTTGTGTCGTGCTGTCATTCTCGCCAGGGCAGGTGCAATCGTTTGCGCGGTTCCTTTCGTGCTGTCGTGCCAACTGAGGGTTGGCGTGCTTTCGTTTCGACTTTCGTTCCTTTTCTTTTCCCCCACCCTGGACAGCAATTTCTCTCATCTCCTGCCTCGGATTATATCCATCCTTAGTGTCCTTCCGAGACAACAAACTCGGAAGATTCATATTTTTCCTTCTTTATTTTCTCATTGCGTATCGATCATCCCGAGAGGAAGCAGTTTGGTGCCGGGTGTTGCCGGGGTCGCGGGCTTTCGACTTGTTCGTCCTTTGGGTTGGTTCTGCCATCGATGCTCTTTTTCATGTTCGCTCTCGAGAGCTCGGGGCGTTACGCTGACTACCGGAGGGGTGGGGTTCTCTTTTGAGCAGGCCGAGTCAGGACCCTCTCTTCAGGTCTTTTCTTTTCACCTAGGATCTTGAGTTAGGGATCTCAATGTGAAACACGGACATGTAAACTGTTACAGTAACATGATCTTCAGGATGGTGCTGGGGTCGCTTTTGCTCAGGCTTACAGTTTTGGAACACATTGCAATGTCTCTGCAAAAAGAATTGAAAGTACGGTTGAAACATTGGGGGAGGGGGTCGCAAGAACGTGCTTGTAGTGGTTACGTGCTCAACACCGCACTCATCCCATCTGCACCGTGTTTCGGTTCTTTAAGCCACGGACACATAAGGCGGCCCATCATCAGCGCGGAACCAGAGTCGGTCTGCAGACAGGACAGCGGTGTGAGTCTGGTTTGCCAGGCGGCTGTTCGGAGCCCATAGGACCACCCGTGCTACGCGAGCAGAGGCAGATCCATCTCGGGAAGAAGGCCCCTACAACCGTGTCTGAGCAACCAGCTAATAACTCAGGGCACCTGCCCTTGTGGATGCGGAAGATGCTGCGATTTGGGGGAGGGTGGTGGTGGTTTATCTTTTTTTGTTGGCTCCGGTGGTCGTGGTGTTGTTGGCTTGGTCCTTACCCCAAACGGCAGCATCCCCTGGCCCTGGGGACTCGAAGACCCCTGCAGGCCGCGTTGCTTGAGTACCTTGGGTAGTTTATTGTTCTATTTTGCAGAAGGTGGCCGCACGGAACTCCAGCTTTAAGGTGGAGACGTGTAGAAATTCGGGTTGGCGATGATACCACGGTGATATACTCGGCTGAAAGGCGCCACCATAGGGTCACCCAATCCAAGGTAGGCTCATAGCGCCCTCCTCTTCGCATCGCAACGGTCGCATCATTTCCCCGATTCAGTCGATCTACAGGGTTTGTTTTCCTCGTTGTGCCAGGGCAGAGTTTTTCTCCTGCGACGCAGAAGCGGGACTTTTGGACGCCCTCCCTTTCGCGGCCAAAAAACTCGTAAAGCACACTCCGGTGAGTGTTGCGGAACACTGCTGGCCAATCCTCGTAGTTCTTAAGCTTCGCCCCTCCTTCTTCATACAAAGTCCGAGAGGGAAATCCCCCTTCTTCCGCCCCCTCTTTCCGAGCACGCCTTTTCTTCCACTCCCCATCCCCTTTCTCCATCGAACAACTGAGGGATATATTGCTTCCAGAAGCAACCTTGCTAGACCCCGCGTCATAGGCCGTTTGTCTGCAATCTCGGCCAGGATAAGCTTTGTTGCCAAGACGCGCACGGTTGCATACGATGGAACTGGCGCTTGGCCGGGAGAAAGAGGATAGGACGGAAGGAGTGTCCAGACGCTACGTACTGGACTTTGTGAGGCTTCGCGAAGTAAGTGGGTTGCTTGTTGATAAAAAAGCGTTTGCCACGGAGTACGGTATCCGTTGCCGCAGCACGATGAAGATCGGCGGATTTCCCTTGGTTGAGGAATATGGTGTCTCGTGCGTGCCCTCACGAGATGCCATGCCCGCATCACGCGCACGAAGATACATTCATCGTCTGGCCGGCCACTAGAGGCCCCGAGTGGAATTCTCTCGAAAGAGGCACGAGAATTACCTGTCGTGCAGGCGAGGTGGTGCGATGCTGAAGACTGCTGCCTCTCGTATGGGTGTGGTGGTGGTGTTCAACTACGGGTATCCCCTGCCACGAAACAAACTCCGGGCTGCAGCTGGGGATGCCCACATCAGCTGATGCGCATGCAGGCTGTTCGTGGCGACCTCGCGTTATTTGGAACTGTAGCGTTGTTTGGCTAAGGCGTCCTGCTTTCCACTCCGTCTACTGCTGCCAGCATCGATCCGGGAGAGTAAGCCGCCTACTTTGGCGTTGAGTGTGTGGATGTGTGTGGATGTGTGTGGATGTGTGTGGATGTGTGTGGATGTGTATGGTGGAGGAGTTGCAAAAAAAAAAAAAAGAACTGCTTCGATCGTCTTCAACAGGCACGAGCTGTGGAGAGCGAAAGCCTCACCAGAGCAGCGAAATGCCAACAAAGGGGAAAAGAGTTGTTCGTAGACTGCGCAGCCCCGAACGTAAGTCCCGAACACGGTTTCAGGTGGCAAGTGGACGGTTTCAAAATTGGCGGACAGTCCTTCGTAGCAGTTATTTTTTTTTCCCCGTTGACACCTTGTGTCAGACTAGCCCACCCGGGGGTGGTTGATTCCTTCAGGCAAGGTCTCCCCCGTCCAGAGTTTGCTTGGGTCCAAGGTGATGATCGCCCTTCGGCTCTTTATTTCCTATTTCGCTCTCTTTGTCATTTTCATTTTGAGCAGCGAAATGCCAACAAAAGGGAAAAGAGTTGTTCGTAGACTGCGCAGCCCCGAACGTAAGTTCCGAACACGGTTTCAGGTGGCAAGTGGACGGTTTCAAAATTGGCGGACAGTCCTTTGTAGCAGTTTTTTTTTTTTTTTTTTTTTAAGAGGGTTGGAAGTTTAAAGGCCCGGTGACTTTAGAGTGAAAGTTTGATGCAGGCTACGTGCGAAGCCTCCAAATGACCTTCGGCAAAAAGGCACCTTGCAAAGAATTGTGAAAACGGGTTGGAAAAGAACGTTGAAATAGAAAAATAATGAGGTTGGGGTTGGGGACCGTTGCGTGGAGGTGCGGGTCTCTGTAGTCATATATATATATATATTGCGTCATTGGTATGCTAAGAAATTTGCAACGGGCGCCCCCCCCCCGCGAATTTCCTACAAAGCAGGTGCTTATCCACAAAAACAAAACAAAAGAAGGCAAGAAAGGGACTCCAAAATTTTCAATGACCGTTGCCCAGAGAAAAAAGCAGTTGGCGCGAATTCAGCGAAGTAGCTTGCGTGCCCGATGCCAAGCCAAGACAATATCAAAAAAGAGCCAAACTACAGATCAACAGCGAAGCTAAGCAATCTAATACTCTGAACATTACTGCCGTCACAGGCAACCGACTGAGCGATGAATGGCGGTGCAGTGGGTGTGGTGCAGTGGGCAGTGCAGCGCTTCCGCACCTCCTATGTACGCTCAATGGGGTAGAATCAAGAATCCCGACTCCTTGGTGACCTTGTTTCCACTCTGCCGCTTGAACCCCCTTCAGGTGCGCGCAGTCCAGGAAGCGCTTCTGCCATTTTCCGGTGCTTTGCGGCTTTGCGTAGGAAAATACATCCAGTGTTTCCGCGACTCCAAGCTCAATGGCGAAACCCCTCGTGAACTTGAACCGTCGATCCTCAAGGGCCATAGCTTGGCTTCTAACTGGCGGTGCTCGGACAGCTGCACTTCGCAAGACTACAGTCTAATTCGCGTGTGTGCGAGCCTTGGAACAGGACTCAAAACTGTGACCCAGATGGCGACTGCCGAATGACCAGGAGTTTGGAAAAGCTGCAGCCAGGCTAAGCTGATCGCGACCGTGGCTGCTTCTTCGGGTGGGAAGCCGCCCTGTGCACAGACATTCAGTTGCTGCGACGAGGCCCAACCTCCAGTAATGAGCCGAATGCTGTGACACCTCCCATGCTGTCTCTTCGAGGATCCCTTCGGGGAGTCATGAGCCCGAACTCGGCGAGACGGCCTGCAAGCTACGCCCCTGGCAACGATTTTGTTTTGTGGATAAGCACCTGCTTTGTAGGAAACTCGCGGGGGGGGGGGGGGGGGGGGGCGCCCGTTGCAAATTTCTTAGCATACCAATGATGCAACGAAAGCCCAAAATCCCAAAGGAGGAAATGTGCCTCCGTCAAAATAAGCACCGGGCGGCCCCTCCGACTACGTGTTCATGAGTGACGAAAGATGTTGGTTGTCTTTCTTTGGGCGGTGGATCATCTTTTTAGGGACACTAAGAAAAGGCAGAAGTGAAGGTGGACTGATAACAAAAAAAAAAAAAAAAAAAAAAAGAGGAAGGAACTGCAAAAAGAACACCCCATTCGCTTTGCTTGTGAACCCCGATAATCGTGGTTACATGATTACCCGAGGCGCTTGTGGGATTTCTGACGTGGTGGCGAAGAATGGGGGTCTTTTTCCAGCATATGCTGGGTATTTTTTTCTCGTGAATGGGAGTCTTTTTCCAGCATATGCTGGGTATTTTTTTTCTCGTGAACATAGTAGAGTTACTCGTGTTGCGTTGTTGTCGTCGGTATGCTCTGCTTGCTGCCGCTGGCTACATCCGCGGCCAACTAACACACACGTTCGTTCTCGCTGGACAAGCTCTCAACATGCAATTCGGGGCGCTTTTCGCTGTGTTGTATCCAAGACTGCTTGGGAACATCCTCCCAGTCAGAACGGACTCCACAAACAACGAAAGGGAAGGTGGTGCCTTCACCTCTACATCGTGAGAACAGCCTTTCCATTGCAGCGCGCGCAGAAGCTTGACGTTGTAGGCGTGTGGTGACGTGTGCACCACAGGCGTTGGTTGGCTGTTCGTGTGCTCGTGTCGCCTGAACGCTCCCTTGGGCCTCCCTTGGGATGTGTTCACGGCAACCCGTATAATAATCATACTCTCGCAGCGTGTGTGCGTGTATGCGTGTATTGGTGCGTCAGACCACCCCTTCTCGTGCGGTGCTCGGGTAATAGCTGAACCCTGGTCAACTTGTGAAAGACTGCCTGTCTTTCGATACACCACCTGCTGGAGGCAACACAGTACCAGCATGCACCGCTTGGAAGAGCCTGGCACCAGTATAGGAAAAGATTCGCGAGGTCGGAAGGGAAGTTATACTACCAATGAGTAAACGGTGAAGGCACGGATTGAAGCAAAGCGTTGAACCCGTGGAGTGAAAATGTGGCGGTTTGCGTGTGAGTGTGGCAAGACATTGTTTTTTTTTTTTTTTTTTTTTCCTTTTTCCCCCTGTTGTACTCCTCCAGGAACTAAAAGCCTCCGGTAACATGGCCTGCGCTTAACTTACGCTGTACGAGCATGTTCCGTCAGAAACTCTGATCAAACCGCGTGTGCTCGACTGCTGCCGGTTTTATTAAGGAAAAAATTCGCTTATATCCAAAAGTCAAATTTCATTTCGCTTACAACCAAAAAGCCACATTTCGTTTCGCTTATATCCGATGATCCAAATTTCCTAGCGTTTATTGTGGTTTAGAGGTTCGGTGTTTTAGGGTCTCCGGTTGACCATTGAGGCTGTGAGGCGGGTAGTATGAGGGATGTAGGTATGCGTATACACTTTAACTACGGCTAGCCATGTTTGTGAGTGTTGCGACCGAACCAAGAAGAAATGCGCTTTGAATTTAGTCTTGAGCCCCCCACGCGCATGCATGTTGAGCAGGGGTTGCCATGCAGCTCGTATCGGTCTGTAATAGCGTTTTTTACTTCCGTTGGGTTGAGGAGGACGTGCGGTGGGGAGGGTCGGGTAGTAGAAAGAGAAAGATTGACAACAGCAGGTGTAGTAGTAGTGGTGAAAACTCAGCAACTGGTTGTAGACCTAGCTGTAGTTTATGTGTGCACTGCTTGTTGTTGGAAAAAAAAATTCCTTTCGCTTGTATCCAAAAGTCAAATTTCCGTTTCGCTTATATCCAAACTTCGATACAAACGAAACAAAAAAATTGACTTTTGGATACAAGCGAATTTTGCCCTTTTATTAACTCGGCAGGTTTAGAAATGAAGACTGCAGACAAGCACCGCGAAGAGACGCCGATCCGTAGTAGCAGACCCGTCAAGGTCTTGGACAGCCAATTCGACGTCCAACCGGCAGTTTTATTCGGCGTGGGCGACCGTGCGTCGTCCAAACTTCCCTGGCACCACGGGGGCAGAATACGGAATCGTTGGTGAAGAATCGTTTCAGAGTGAAAGTTCGCTTGAAACTCCAGGGGTTTTAAAGTCTCCGGGTGACCTTCGTCGTGACGGGAAGATATCTTTGTGCTCTGAGTGTCGTAAGAGTGGTGGTTCCACGAGGTAAGAGGATCGGTGGGTACCTTAGTTGTTGGTCATTGGTGGTTTTTCTGGGAATGGGTTTCCACCCCGTCCCCCTCCCCCATCAATCTCGTCAAAGACGAGATCCGCCACAACGGGGTTTTGCGATCGAGCGCGGCGGTGGCGCACCAACGATCCAACGGATACCACGTCCCGCACACCCACTGGCAGCCATATACTACGGACTGCCCATTGTGAGAGAACAGAATTCTCTCGCTGGTCAAAATTGTGGTCGAAAATTGGGATGAAATCCTGTGCGCTCGTTATCTGCTTTTTTTTCGGGTTTCGGGGGGCCTTTCCGCGGTTCCCCGGGGGTGAACGAAAACGCGGGTGTGACACCCGCTTTTTCAACTCCAGCTTTGACTCCAGCTTCTGAGGCGGGACCTCACTGTGCAGGAAGACGGTCGCCAGATTTCGAGGTACAACAATCTGATAAGGGGGGCTAAAACGCAGCTGACGCTTTCCGACTTATGCAAGCTCATGCTGTACCTGACTCACCCAAGATGTAGTTGTCATAGGCACCTGGATTTTGAGGTAGCCATTCGTCTTGCAGTGCGTGGCTTGTCCAACAACTTGACTGACACTTTCCGACTCATGTAAGCTCACGCTGTACCTGACTCGCTCCCTCACCCGAGACGTAAATGGCAGAAGCACCTGATTGCTGTGCTTCTTGGACTTTCAGATTTCCCCCTCCGAGACTTTGACGGTTTTGGGCCCCGCGTCGTGGAGTTTTCATGCTGGGCGCCGGTGAAGGGATCTCCATGTGTGGTGTTGGTTCCACATTCGTAAAACACAATGTCGGAAAGGACATTCTCTTCAGAGCCCAAAGTCTTTTTTTATTCTGATTTTTCTCCGAGAATAGTGGGGTCCGAGCCTCCGCTGCGTCCTCCTTGGGGTGCGGTACGCGACCGTAGGTGTGATGGCACCTGGAAGTATGGTTGGATAGGAAAGGGCGCGTGGTGTTCAACACGCCCCATCCTGCTTAGGGAGATCAGAGAACTGACTACGCTTTGGGGCCGGGGGACACTCTCCGAACCCAGTTTCCCGAGGCCGGAAGGTCTTGGAGAAAGGAAGCCTTGGGGGCAGAGGTCTGACACCCCTGAAAGGAGAGGAATGGACACGCCATAGCAGTTCCAGGGCCTCCCCACCCACCTGCGTGCGTTCTCATGGTCACCACGCCGACATTTCCGAAAGAGATGCGTAGTTTTGTTTTATTCTTTTTACTTGTTTGTTGTCTTAGGTGAATTGCCCCGTGACAGGTGCAAAAGAAGCCTTAGAAGGGGGGGGGTCGTTGTATAGAAGGGGGGGGGTCGTTGTATAGAGGGGGGGGGACAGTCCATTGAAACGTCGCGACTATTCACGCTGCCCGGCACGCCTTCAAAAGATGGTAATTTAGGCTCTTTCTCTCTCTGTTTCGCTCCTGTTGAGGACGCCAGCCATAGCACAAGGTGTTTGTTTCGATTCGTTCCTTTTTACTAGCGTATATTATGGGGATTAGAAATCCGGTATTTTTGAGTCTCCGGCTGACTGTAAAGGCTCTGTGGTGTCTTCTTTCTAATCTCTGAAGGTTGCGCTTGGGGAGTCTTTGTGTTTCCGGCGAAATTCGCTTTTTTTTTTTTTTTTTTTTTTTTTTTTTTTGTAGCTGTTGCTTGGTCTTTCGCCCATAACTCCTTTGTTTTCCTCTACTCGGACTTTGGTTGCATTCATTTTGGTATTGCTTGGTTTCTTTTTGGAGTTAAAGTCGCTTGAAACCCCGGGATTTTAGAGTTTATTGTGTGAAAAAAGGAGGCGAGAAAAGCTAGCTCAGGTGGGCGGGCTGCGAGCGCGACACGGTCAGCACCTCGAACCAGTTCAGCCAGCACAGTATAAAAGAGAGAGAGAGAGAGAGAGAGAGAGGAGAGAGAGAGAGAGAGAGAGAGAGAGAGAGAGAGAGAGAGAGAGAGAGAGAGAGAGAGAGAGAGAGAGAGAGAGAGAGAGAGAGAGAGAGAGAGAGAGAGAGAGAGAGATTTGTCACGCCTTAGCAGTCCCAGGGCCCGGTCCCACCCTCCTGTCATTTTTTCGTGTTCTCGTTGTCATCGCTATCGCGCTGACTTTCCGAGAGAGAGAGAGAGAGAGTTTGAATAGAGCATCTATTTGGTATCGGAAAGTAGGTGCGAGATCAGGCAAACCTTGTGCGCTAGCTTCGTTTAACCGTGAATCTAATAATCAGGGCTTACCCCACATTCTCGCTTTCATTTCACCAACCCTGCGACCTTTATTATTTCACCGTTTCTGCCAGCGCGACCTTTTCCGAGAGAGAGAGAGAGAGAGAGAGAGAGAGAGAGAGAGAGAGAGAGAGAGAGAGAGTTTGAATAGAGCATCTATCTCGACGAAGAGCTTCCGGAGGGGCGCGGCCACCGCGTTGCGGGAGACGATGAGCGAGGACGACGCGATGGCAGTCACGGGCCACCGGAAGAAGAGTGTCTTCCGGTACTACGTCGAGGGCCCGGCCGTCGACACCCTGAAGACCCTGGAGTCGGCACAGCGGGTGCTCCAGGGCGCCTCCCGGGACTAGCCAACCCGCCTCTCTTTGACAGCCGTTTCCCGACGCGACAGAAACACCCCATGCCCGACGCCGGCTCTTTGCCTCGGCAGGTCGTGGGCCTGAAATCGCGGAGATCCAGGTTGCTCAGGGGAAGGAGGCTTTTTCTACGGCTTCACCCACACTTTTACGACCCTCCCACCACAGTCCCCCTCGGATACCTTCCGCCGGAAACCAGAGGTCTCGTCCCGGCGGTCGGTGCTCCGAGGTCGGCGAAGCCGCTTGACGTCACGGCGGTACCTCCGATCGACCTCCGTGCGCTCCGGGATCTCGCCAGGCCCGGAGCCCGGTTGCACAGCCTGCTCGACCTCCTCACGGACGGACACGCTTTCCGACGGAAGCTACTGGGCACGCCGCTCGTGCCGGGTCGGAAGAGCGACGCGTTTGCGCACCATGCGGTGACGCTGGAGGGCGTCGGCTTTGTGGAACGCGTTCCCCGCTCGGAGCCGCTGAAGTGCGTACTGCCGGCGTTCGCTGTCGAGAAGGGGGAGCACCACTCCCGTGCCATCGTCGATGGCCGCCCGCTGAACGAGCTGATGGAGCCCCCGCCGAAGTTCAGCCTCTTGCGTGTCGACGAGGTCATCGCCAAGATGATGTCGAAGTCGCACGCAGTCGTCGTCGACCTGAAGTCCTACTTCTTCCAGTTCCCAGTGGGACGGTCGACGTCGGCTTTCTTCGGGCTCCGGACCAGGAGGCCCGACGGGGGCGTGGCTCTGTATCGGTGGCGCCGGCTTACGATGGGCTGGTCGTTCTCGCCCGTGATCGCACAGGACTCTGCGCTGGTCATCACGGAAACCGCCGGGGACGATAGGATAGTCTGGTACGACGACTGGGCCCTCGTCGGTGACTGTCCGGACGCGCTTCGCGCTGTGCGCGACCGAGTCCTGCGACGCGCCCGCAAGGTGTGCATGACGGTCAACGACGAGAAGTCCGTCCTCGAGCCCAGCTCGACGCCGGTTGTCTTGGGAGTCGAGTTCGACCTCGCGGCGAAGAGATACCGGCTGAAGCAAGAGTGGGCGAGGAAGGCGCACCTCCTCTTTTGCTCGGTCGATTCGACGCGGATGACTTTGCGTGGCGTTTGGAAGGTCGTCGGGACCGCTATTTGGGCGTGGACGGTGTGGGGCACGCCGCTCTGCAGGGTGAGCCCGGTGCTTGCGTGGATGGGAACCCTGGCGCACCAGGTCCTGACCGGTTCCCTGGGCTGGGAGTCGCTGGTCCGCGTGAGCGACGACGTTTTTCCGTTCCTTGCGGGAGTGAGACGGCGTCTGTCGGGCAACCGGTGGGTCGTTTTCGACTCGAAGCAACGGGACACCCTCGTGGAGGCGTGGTCCGACGCCAGCATGCAGGGATGGGCCTGGCTGGTGGGTTCCATGGCGATGTGGGGCCCGTGGAGGGATGTCCCGCAGCACATCTTCTTCGCTGAGCTGACGGCGGCGAAGTTCGCGATTGCGTACGCGGCTTCTCGCTCTCCGCTGTCGACGATCAGGATCTTCGTCGACAACTTGCCCGCCGTCAACTGCTTGAGGAACTGGAAGTCGAAGACCCAGCTCGGGAACTTCATCCTGTGCCAGGTCCGCGACGTCTTGGAGGAACACCAGTGTGTCCTCGAGACTGTATGGGTCCCGACTGCTGAGCAACTGGCAGACGTCTGGACGCGGGACCCATACAGGCAGGGCATCCAGCCGCCCCGGACCCCGTTCTGCGTTGCATGAGGATCTTTACCTCGGAAGTTTTGTATTTGCGCTCCTGATAGCGCTATTCTTTGCGAGACCCGGAGGCAGCGGGATCTCAGCTCATTGAGTTTCACGTCCAGGGATTTTTATTCCACATTCTCGCTTTCATTTCACCAACCCTGTGACAATTATCGTCTTCACCGTTTCTGCCAACGCGACCTTTTCCGAGTTTGAATAGAGCATCTATTTGGTATCGGAAAGTAGGTGCGAGATCAGGCAAACCTTGTGCGCTAGCTTCGTTTAACCGTGAATCTAATAACCAGGGCTTACCCCACATTCTCGCTTTCATTTCACCAACCCTGTGACAATTATCATCTTCACCGTTTCTGCCAACGCGACCTGTTCCGAGAGAGAGAGAGAGAGAGAGAGAGCAGGGACCATCTTTTCCGTGGAATTTCCGGTCACCTCACTGCTACTCCGCACTTCTAAAAAGATGCGAACGAGGGAGCGCCCTTTCCTTCTGCCGGCATTCTCCCATCATACCACAGTTTCGCCGTTCGCTTTTCACTCGTGTTTCGGATTCATTCCTTTTTTTTGTCTTAATATAGAAGTAGTGCAGTGTTAACGGCTCAGGCTATTTTCAACTTTCCTTAGCTTCTTCACGTTTCCACGTTTCTGACGAAGCCGCAAAGCCGAAGGCGGTGGGTTGATGCGTAGTAGTAGTAGTAGTATGTGTCGTCTGCCGAAGCAGCCGGAGACAGCAGGCGCAGGGGGCAGGTCTTGCTCTACAATTCTCTTCTTCATGGAGACCCGCCCCCGGCAATCCCGACTGTCCAATCACTGTCGAGAAAGGTTTGTGCCCTATGTGATGAGGTGGTTGACCAGGCCCCCACGAAGCCTTATACACAACACGGCTACAACACGAGGATGCAGCCCTGCTTAGGTGTGCACTCAGCCATCACAGGGCCTCAGATCTCGCTACTTGACCTGACACAGCTGCCACCCAGAAGGCCGCAGCAGTAACCGTCGCAATGAAGGCACGCGCGGCTGAGTGTATGTAGGCGATCATACAACAGCTGCATCAGACGCAGCTTGATCCGAGAGCTCGCTAGGGGAGGTGACGCTGCTCACCTGTCAGTCTCACAACTGACTGCTGCCCCTAAGGGTTGATGCGAAAAAAAAAAAAAAGAGGGAGAGAGAAGGGGGCTTTCGTGCCTTGCGAGCGCTGCGCACCCCCCGTCCGGCGACTAGGCGACGCGCGGAATCACCAACGGGAGGATCATGGGCGGCACCGGGAGCAGCGGCAGCTGCTGCCGCGGCTGCTGCGGTTGCAGCAGCAGCGGCTGCTGGTGCTGGAGCTGGTGCTGCTGGTGCTGGTGCTGGTGCTGCTGGTGCTGGTGCTGGTGCTGCTGGTGCTGCTGGTGCTGCGACGGCGGCTGCAGCGGCTGCAGCAGCAGCGGCTGCGGCTGCTGCGGGGGCTGCAGCTGCGGGAGCTGCTGCGGCGGCGTCTTCGGCTGCTGCCCCTGCGGCTTCTTGGGGCGCCGGGACGTCGTGGCCTTCTTGGGCTTCGGCTCGATGGGCTCGACCTCGATGGTGACCCTCCCGGTTTCGTTCCAGAGCTTCTTGACGGTGATGCTCGTCTTGTCGGCTGCGACGGGCTCACCGTTGACCGTCAAAATGCGAGTCTGGCTCGCCAGGCCAGCGAGGGCCGACGCCGAATCGGGCAAGACAAAGGTGATCGCGTTGCCGCGGATCCACGACCCGTGTTTTTGGACGGTCCCCGGCTCGGTGCGGACGACAACGTGGGTGGACCGGACGCCGGCGTCGAGCAATTCCGGCTGGCTGTTCGTGTCCTCCTCTTCGAGCATCCATGAGTCATAGGGCAGCGCCGACCGTTCGAAGGGAGAGACCTCGCCCGGCACGCTGGCCCCGGACCATAGCTTCCGGATCTCCTCGGGACACTCGCGGGCCGCCGCGCTGAGCTCGGTGGCGGCCGCGGCTGAGGCGTGGTCTTCGCGCATTTCTTCGGCGTCGCTCGTGCTGCACGAGCGGTCTTCGACGCTGCTGCTCTCGCTGAAGGTCACCTCCTGCGGCACGCTGCGGTCGAACGTTTGCGAGACCTCCCCAACCACGGCTGCCGTCTCCTCGTCGAGAATCCCGCAGTCGAGCGTGTGCGTCTTGATCCAGAACCGCTCGAACAAACGGGCCAATTCCAGTTCTTCGGGTTGCGCGCAGACTGCCACCACGGCCTCAAGCATCTCTCGCTCCAGCGAGCTGTTGACTTGCTGGTGCTGGCTGGGGGTCGTCGTTGTTGTTGTTGGTTCTGGCTTCAAGGTTGGCGCGGAGGGGTGTCAGGTGGTCGGAGGGGCGCGGTTTTTTTCTCTTTGTCGGTGCGCGCCGGGAGAAAGAACTGAGGCGGGTGGGGGTGCTGTTTTCCCTTTTCTTTTTCTAAAAGATTTCTTCCGCGGTGGTCGTGTATCGGGTGGCTTCTTTCCACTGTTGGTGTGTGCGGTGTTGGTTCGGAGGCGGCTGAGTGGGAAGTTTGAGAAGGCCCCCCCCCGATGCCCGCTCCCCAGCGTGTGCAGGGCTGCAAGCAAGCCAAGCAGCCCTTCCGAGGAGAAATCCGGGAGAGAGTCCGTGGGCTTCTGTTGATCCGCACACTCTGTTGCGGCCTTTTAAGAATCCCAGCATCAGAGCGGCGATGTGGCTTGTCGGGCGCGCTCGTCAATTATTGTTTTGTTCGAATGCAAACAATCTGTGGCAAAAATCTGCATGGCCGGCGTCGCGCCGTGATGCGTCATGCTTTCGCCTCCTCAGCTCGTCCTGATCGTCGCGTTCAGGTGCACGCTTGGTGCTTCGCTTCTCCTTCGGCCGCTCGTCCAGCTTCATCGGCTGCGCGTCGATAGCTGCTTCTTTACGGCGCTTGGGAGATGGCCGTGTGTTGTATTCAATGAAACTCGTTTCTTCGTCTTTGCTCCCGAGACCGGGTTCTGCACTTCTGTGTGCCCTCCACCTCAACGCTGAGAGATCAGGTCAAGCGCGAGTAGACGGCGGGAGTAACTATGACTCTCTTAAGATAGTCAAGTACCTCGTCTTCTCAATAAAGACGCGCATGAGTGGACTAGTGGGATTACGGACTTGAAACTGTAAACTGTCAGCTCGAGCTGTTTCCGGAAGAACCAGCACCACGTTGGCACGCTTCACTTGTTTCGGCGGCTCCGCTTTCCGCTTCTCCGTCGTCGATCTGCCTGCAAGCTAAAGGGACTTGAGTCATTGCTTCCAGTCGCGGCACAGTCCGCATCCTGAATATCAGTGTGTTGTACCGCCGGTGGGGCACTGTCCGAGGAAGCAACGGTAAAAGCAATGGCTCTTCACGCAGAAGGCTAGGCGGGCCGGCTCGTCCCGGTCGCAAATGGATGGTACACAAAAGAACACATTCTGGAGCTTGGGTCTTGCGCTGACTAACGAAACAACGCGATCCGCGCCGACTGATCAATGACGGTGAGGGCGACAAGGTAAACATCCGTGTCCCATCCTCCGTGGACAAGGGTTGGTATCAATCCCTCTCTTGAGGGGGCGGAGGGGTTTTCCTGTACACGACCCACTTAAGAGACATGTGGTCACACGTCAGCAACACCACATGTGAAGTCATTGCTATTTCCAATAACCAGCGGGTCTCGCTGTTCGGCTGGGTTCGTTTAACGTATAATGTAGTCATGTGCAGCCTTCGTTCTGGGAGGTGTTCTCTTCAGTACAACAGTACTGCGAGAAGCAAAAGAAGCAGTCTGAGCGAAAACGCGAGTGAGACACATGACGGGCGGGCGTGCTGCGGTCGTCGCAGTAGTTTTCGCACGGCTTACTCGACGATTTTTGAAGATCGTCAGTCGCTCTTCGTCAAGGCCCATTGACCAAACACCATCCAATTTCAACAAACCTTGCGATTCAAATCCAGAAATATGCGATGCTCGGTTTCGGACCCAGGAATTACAATCAGAGCATCGATCGAGTAAGTGAGCTTTGCACCGCCACATCCTGATTCCGGATCGACTCGATCGATAATGGTCAGCAAGCTAATCATCGTCGAATCGAGACTCGAACAGCAGCTTGAGATATTAGATTTTCAAGCGACGCTCTTTCTAAGCCACGCAATTGAGACGAACTGCCGCAGTGCCTTACTACTACGCTTCTATTACTACGTGCATTGCTTTCCGGTAGATTTACACGACTTTCTGCCTGCGGCAGGCCAGTAAAAGCACCACAGCCGCACAAGTATGACGGCCGAAAGCCAAGGCCTCCGATGTGGGGTCCGGAGACTCCAAGTGGTGTCCGACCTATGTTGAAGATCCATGCGCCAAACCGAGTCAGGTAGGCTACCAGGAAAAGAAAGCAGCAGCGAGCATCGACCGGTGTAACTGTGCGTATGGCCTACATAGTGGAGCGAGCAGGCGCAGCGGCGCCGTGGCAGAGTCCTTGGGATAGGGTTTCCACCATCTCACGGCTGGTCCACGGATGTGGAACTCTGGAAGGAAGTCCGCACGCGAGACGTCTGCTGGCTTTCAAGTACCTTCGAAGCCGCGAATGCTCTTTTGAGCTCGAGTCATTTCATCGAGAGCGCGGACAGTCTGTGCAAGGGTTTGTAGCCGTCTGGGAAGATAATGGCTTGAGACAAATGTAGGTCCTTGGTAAGCCTGGCGCAGTGTGTGCAGGGGGGGCCGGTTGGGCTTCGCCCCCGACACGTATGGTACACTTGATTGGCTTCCGGCTGCGTCACGAGCCTGAATACCGGACTTCTCTTTCAGGTAACTGAACATGCGGATATGCCCACCCCCTCCACCCCGCACACCAGCGCCCACCAGCAGTCAGCTTGGTGTGAGTTTGATTAAAGAAGTAACATCAAGGTCCATTCACGCGCCTCCCTGTCCACCAGCTTTCCCCTTCCCGCCCCAACCGACGTCATTTCTTTTAGAGTTAAAGTTCGCTTGGGATTCCGGGGGGTGGTCTCCGTGTGACCGTTCATGAATGGGTTCTCTTAGAGCAAGAAAGGGCTATATGGTTGCTTGAAGTTTAAAGGGCATGTGCTTGGGACGGCGTGATGTTGGAAGCAAGATAAACATCTTGTGTAAGGATCGCAGCTGCTGCAGTGCTTGCAAAGCTTGTTGTCAGACTCGGCGAAAGCGGAGGTGGCGGGTGTTGTAGCGTCGTGTTAGAGCTGGATGTTTGAGGACTGCTGGCTAAACGGGCTGTCTTGGTGTAGCAGGTCCACTAGCTTCGGCAGTGTTTCTTTGAAAAAGATGTGTACAAGCCTACTTTTCATCTTTTATGCCAATACTGCAGGGACTTGCAATAAAAACACCGTTTTTCCATCTGTCTTGTCAAGAGCTGCGACTCAACTATTCTCCTATGTTGGGCCCGAACTTGGGGGGACACCAACGTAGAATGGGGCTGTATCGTTCTCTGCTGCATATCGCTCGTGAACGCAGAACAACCCAAAGTTAGAGCTCAACAGAACGCACGAGAGGGGGGAAATCTTAGTTTCGTGTTCAGGCGCAAGTTGCCTCTCATGTATGTTTGATGCTAGCATCAAGCTTTCTTCGCGGAAATGCAGGGAGGGGGGGGGGGGGAAATCTTAGTTTATTTTTTAGGCAGAGCACTGCCTCTCATGAATGGTTGATGCTAGCATCAAGTCTTCTTCGAGGAAGATGTTTTCCAGGAAAGGGATGCAAAATAGAAAGAGGTAAAAAGAGGAGTGTGCGGCTCCCAAAGTGGGGTATGAACCCTTGAGGGACTAGCCCCCTGTGTTTTTTTACCGCGGTGTTCAGGGACCGAATTGCGGGGATTATTCTAATCCCCGCAATTCGGGAAATTCATGGTTAAAAAGTCTGTGGCATGGCCGGAATTTTTTTCTTTTTTCCACGTTGCGCGAGCTTTTTTGAATGGCCTGTAGCCTGGTATGCGACCTTCGTGGGCGTGTCACTTTTTCGCCACTTTTTTGTTGACCCCACTTGTGGGTCCTGCAGTTCCTGCAGCCTCCGTGTCGCTGGCCTTGCAACACGAAAGGTTTTCACCAGAAACTCCTGTGTGGTTAAAAACCCTTTTAAACCGGGCTGTTTTGAGAATACTTTTTTTTGGGGTGAAGAAATAATTTTTTAACCATGCAGGGTAATCCCTGGCGGTGTTGTGTGGGGGGAGAGCAGAGTACATACATCTCGCGCGTCAGCTTCGATAACCGTAGCCCAGTTTGCCATGTCGCCGAGCTCCTTCAACGAGCTGTTGAAGTTGTCGAACAGAGTCAGCCAGTTTTGCGACTGCTTCAAAAACCTGTCGGCTTGCGTCTGGAGTTCCCGGCCTTCTGACTCTAGCACGTGCTGGTTCGCAAAGACCTCGAGTACGTCCCTGTTGTGTTAAGTGAAGTAACCTGTACTAAGCGCAGCTCTCCTCCTCGACCTTTTCTCAACCCCACGAAGAACAAATCCAGAGCTAAAAGCTGGACGTTAAAAGTGGGTGCCACACCCCCCTTCGGGTGCGAATCCCGCAAACCCCGGCCTGTCGGAATCTCGTTCCCTGACTCCAGAAATGTTCTCTGGGTGAGCGCACTTTTAGCTTTGGAAAGGCTTCTTCTATTTCTCGAAGAAGACTTGCCGGCTCTCCAAAACTAGCTATCACTTTCAGTGAGCCGAAAGAGATACGGCCCGAAAATAGTTTCGGACTGCCATGAACTGAGACTCGAAGAGCATACTTATTCACGTTTTCTACGAGCGTCTGGCTCACGTGCGGTACGACGCCCAGGACCTCTTTCAAGCGCTTGTCGTTTTGTTGCTTTCGGACTTCTCGCTTCTCCTTGTGCGCTTTCACCAAAGCGGTAATCGACGCTTCTTCCATGTTTTTTTTTTTTTTTTTTGAGATTCTTCTGACCTCCTAAGGCCGCGGTATCGATGATTGTGGCCACCAACGGTTGCAGCACGCACTCTCAAAACTCCCCCCCTTGACCGCCATCACCCAACGCAGCAACGAGCGGGGCAAACACTGTTCGGATACTGCGGGAAGAGACACCAACAGTTGCAACACGCACTCTCAAAACTCCCCCCCTTGACCGCCATCACCCAACGCAGCAACGAGCGGGGCAAACACTGTTCGGATACTGCGGGAAGAGACACCAACAGTTGCAACACGCACTCTCAAAACCCCCCCCTTGACTGCCATCACCCAACGCAGCAACGAGCGGGGCAAACACCGTCTGGATAGGAACGGCGGGATCAGGGGAAACCAGCGCCACCAGGACGCCGCAGCAAAGTGGCGAGACCGGCAGCGACCGCATCCACCCCCATTTCCTGGAACTGCATCGAATTGCCTGCTATCAATCACAGTCTGCCAGCAGTCTATCAGCAGGGGGTGTGGACCGGCTCACACAGGGCAGAGGCCAACCACGTCTCGGGCAGAATGCAGAGAGCACCCCTCCGGAACGCGGACGGGCGAGCGCCGGCCCCGGCTCCGCCCGTGACTGCCCTCGTCTTCGTTTTGCTGGCGCCGGGTTTTCCTCGCTGGCGCCGATGACGACCCCCCAACGGAAGACGAAGTCCGGCGGCGCGCGTGAAGGAAGGAAAAGGACGCAGCGCGAAGACGATGGTTCGAATGAGTGCAACCGCCTGAAGCACCGCACAGTACGATCAAAGAGGTGGCTAGTGAAGGATGCAGGCCATCGCCACAGACATTCTGCATTCCTACTGCAAACTAGATACGGGTTGCGGGATTCTCGTCTTTTTCGGGCAATGCGTTGAACGTTTTCAAAACGGGAAAGCTGAGAAAAGTTGGCTCACGAACCATTCTTTTGCTCGTGTTGGCCGCTCGTTGGCTGTTTCGGTCTTTTCGTTCTTGTTTTCGTATTATCTTCCATTTTTTGAGAGTGGAGATTCGCTTTCGAAACTCTGAAGATGCGGGAATTCGACAAGCGGATTTTTCTTAGCCGCTTCGCTTGTGCGTTCGATTTTGTCGGGTATCTGCGGGTACCTTTGCACCCAAATTCGGTGGCACAATCTCCGTAGTTGGCACAACCCCAAATGTCGAGAAATATGTGCTCGTGGTCGGGAGAGAGGTGCAGACCAGCACAAGGTTGCTTTGTAACAGCATACAAGCGATGTCGAGCGATGCGTTTTTTAGCCAAGCTTGTGTTACACCACGTTGATCTGAGGATGATCCGGTTTGGCATGCAGAACTGAGAAGCTGCTTTCCAATTCTACGACTGCTTCTGCCAGGAACCTGGATGCCAGCATCTGGTCTGCGAGTTAGGAGCACCTAGTGACAATATAGATAGTGGCCGATGACGACACTCCCGTGTACGGACACCGTATCATGCTTACATCATCTTAGTAGTACCTCGTGGTATGGGATAGGTGAGGGCTGGATAGGTGGGGGCAACGAACGACCCAATGAGATTGGGTATTCACTGCACCAGCATTTGCCTTTGCCAGCAACGACACCGAAGGGCGCAGCGCTACTGTTAACTGTATCGAATTTGGTTGTACTTCAGAATCGAGGTGCACAAAGCTAGTAGGTGCAGCACAACTGGAGTACACAGAAGACCAATAAACAGCGCGAAAGGCGAGATCAAGTAAGACTCCCACCAGCGTATCGACGGCAAACGCTATACCGAGGTAAGCATGACAGGCCGTTGGAGCCGCTGCCTTTTGACGCGCGCAGCCAGCAGGCCGAGGAACGAAGTGTCGTCGTAATCGCGGCTTCCGTGCGAGAGCGCTGCCGGCACGGGCGGCGGCCGCCGCGGGACGTACGCATCGGCCACTTGCTCGGGTGCCGAAACAGCAGCCGGCGTCGGGCGGGGCTGCGGGGCCTCCACGGGACGGACGGGGGCGGGCGGCGCGGCGGCGAGAATGGCAGCCAGGGCGACGGCTGCCGGGTTCGGCGTCGCGTCCATCGGCGCGGATTCGGGGGGCAGGTCAGGAGGCAGCAGAACAGGAGGCAGCAGGTCAGGAGGCAGCAGCATGAAAGGAGGAGGCGGTGGAGGGGGCGGAAAAGCGACGACCGCATCAGGATGCTGGTGCTGGTTTTGCTGGTGAGGGTGTTGGTGTTGGTGTTGGTGGTGATGATGCTGGTGATGTTGGTGTTGGTGTTGCAACTGGAGTTGGTGTTCTTGTTGCTGCCGCTGCTGCCGCTGACGTTCCTGTTCTTGCTGCTGCAGCTGTTGCTGCCTTTCCTGTTCTTGCTGGCGTTCCTGTTCGCGTTGCCGCTCCTGCTGCTGCAGCTGCTGCCGCCGCTCCTGCTCTTGTCGCCGCTCCTCTTCCTGCCGCCGGTCCTGCTCCTGCCGGCGCTCCTGCTCCAGCTGCCTCTGCCGTTCCTGCTGCTGCTGCTGCTGCTTGCGCTGCAGCTGCAGCTGCAGCTGCAGTTGCTGCTGCTGCAGACGTTGCTGCTCTTGCTGCTGCTGCTGCTGTTGTTGTTGTTGTTGCTGCTGCAGCTGATGTTGCTGCTCGTGCTGGTGGAGGGGGCCGGCGATGGGTTGCGGGTTCGCGTGCTCGATGCTCGCAAGGAGGCTCAGCAGCTCCGACGGCAGGATGGGGAGAGCCTGCGGCGCGCGCTCCACGGGCTGCTGCTGCTGCTGCTGCTGCTTGGCAGCAGCAGCAGCAGCAGCAGGAGGCCCGGATGCCGCAAGCCTCGCCACCGGCCTAGCTTCCCTGTCCTCGACGGCGACCGCCGCGGACTCCGGCGCCCCTTTTTCACCGTCCTCCCCGCCGCGCTGGCCCGGCGCAGGAGAACCCGACGAGGCGCGCTCCGCATTCGAACCGCCCGCCGCCGCCGCCGCCGCCTCTGCTTGCGCCTTCGCCGCGGCGCGGTCCTTTTCTTTGTGGAGGCTCCTTTGCAAGCCGGCGATCCGACGTTCGTTGAAAGTCTCGTTCTTCTGCCACGTGTCGACGAGCTCTTCGAGGAAAACGAGGTTCTCGACGCTTTGGGACTCAATGGCTGCGTTCCAGAGCCAAGGGATGTCCTGGTCGACGACGTCTTTGCCAAACGCGGGCCACTTCAACTGGAAGTGGTAGATCGCGTGGCTTAGGATCGATATGACGTTGATCCTCTCGTCGGGGTCCGGCAGGTCGGTCAGGACCTTCTCCAAAAGCACCAGCACCGCCTTCGTCGACTCGATGTGGCCGAGCAGCCAATCGACGCACTGCCGCTCCTGGTCCTCGGACTCGGACGCCGACGCCAGCAGCCCCCGCAGTTCGGCCTCCTGCGCGGCGCTCAGCTTTTCGTCGCACTCGGGAACCGCTCCTTCCTCCACCTTGATGGATCGGGGCCGGCTCATTTTCTTGTGTTTTCCGACGACCCCCCGTGTGGGGGGGAGCGTAGTTTCGTCCTTTTTAGAGTTTTAGAGTGAATGTCCGCTTATCCGGGGGTTAGGGTCGCTGGGTGATCATCGGGATTAGGGCTATCGCTCGCTTGAGATTCCGGGGGCAGTGTCTCCGGGTAACCATCGTTTTTGGGTGTTTGCGAGGTTCGGCTATTTGTTCTTCGCTTACACCACCGTGTGTTGTTTTCTCACTCAGGACTTTGACCTGTTGTGTTTGTGTGTCTTGTCGTGTAGGGGTAGACCCGCGTGACCTCACGTCCGTTCAACACGTGGTTCGGTAGTTGCAGCACTTCTGGACCCCTTCGGTTCTTTGTCTGGCAGCTTCGTCGACTGTTTCCTTCGAAGCTGGCGCTTATGGATAAAACACGCGAACGTAAAGGCTCTGCGGGGAACAACAAAACCAGGGTTCGACTCGTGCAACGGAAAAGAAACTGAGGAAAAGCGGAAAGACGGGGGACGAGGAGGGGGGGAGAGAAAAAAAGAAGACAAGTAACCAGAGGGGACGGAAATGGGAGCGAGGGAGGGGTGAAGGGGAAAAAAAGGGGGTGGGGGATGGGGGCATAACATGCAAAGGCAAACATACAACATTTTGCAACGGAGAGGAAGACACAATGGAGGGATAGAGAAGGGGGGGCGCTGGAGGGGTGTAAAGCATGTTCGAGGACACTACAGAGTAGAAGGGTCCATGCGCCGTGCTTTGTATGAGGTTTACTGACTATCTCCCACGGAGAACTGCGTCGTATTGGTCGCTAGCTATCGATTCTTCCGAAGATGCGCAGGTGGGCATCTAATTTTGGAGCGTTTATCGTGGTTCGGTGTTTTAGGGTCTCCGGTTGACCATTGAGGCTGTGAGATGGGTAGTATGCGGGATGTAGGTATGATTACACACTTTAACTACGGCTAGCTAAGTTTGTAAGTGTTGCGACCGACACCAAGAAGAAATTCGCTTTGAACTTAGTCTTAGGCCCCCCCTTCGAAACGAACAACGTCGACGGGAAGGTTTCTTTTTGATCCTTTCGGCGTGCAAGTTCGCTTAGCAGTACAGTGACTCACGAAAGCGCTCCCTTGCGTTCTTCTTCCGCCCCTTCTCCCCGCTCTCGTCTTTTTTCTTTGAATATCTGCCCCGCAGGAAATGCTCGAGGAGGCCGCCGGCAACATTCAGAGGAAAGGTGTCGTAGCCCACTCAAAAACACAGGTAAAACTGGGTTGAGGTGCAAGCGTTCGATGGAGCAGGTTCCTTTTCGAAGGAGACTGGGGTTGCCATTGCTTCTTTCAGTCGAGGCGGCGCCTCTCGAGTATTCCGCTGCTGGAAAGAGGCAGGCTTCGGTGTTTCTCCGCATTTCTATCCGGCGATGGGCGGTAGAGTGGAAGTCACTATCAGTTGCCACACGAGTTTGAAAACTGCACGGCGACGTGGCTTCGATACTTACAAGAGGAAGGTGGGAGAGAAGAAAAAACGAACGGCGTGGTTGCCCCGGGAGGCAACACAGAAGGGGAAGATCGGTTTGTTTCAAGAAGGAATACAGAAGGAAAAATGAAAAACAAACACAAAAACAGAAAACCAGAAGAAAAGGAGGGGGGTGGGGGGGGCGGCGGGGGAAAGACAAGTAACATGGGTGACCAGGCCCCCACGCGGGTAGGTCGGACTTGGGAGGACGGTTCCTTTTTTTCTTTTCCCCGACGAAGCCTTTTAGCTTTCCGATTGTTGCTCCTGCGCACCCGTTCAGATCTAAACGTTTGTAAGTGATGGGCGGGGAGTGCAAGAACGTGCTTTGAATCGGTATTCGCTCAGCACCAGTCTCTCTGCACTCACTAGGACCGACGTCAGCGTGAAGCCTGTCGGCAGACAGGAAAAACGATCGGGGTTGCAGGCAGCTGCTCGAAGCCTCACCGCTCATGCTAGGAGAGCTCAGGCAAGTCCGTCTCAAGGAGAGGACCCCTGCACCCGCGTCTCGGCATTCAGTTATTGTCTCTCGGCGCGCCCGCCCCCAACTATCGCATGACTGCGGCACACACTGGTTCGGTACTGTGTGAACGATAGGCGCATCGCTAAGAAGAACAAGGTGAGCTCTGCAGCCAGCTGTTGATGACCCCACGAACAGGCGAAGCCGGTCGGAAGAAACACGGAAAGCCAGTGTGGATGAACTTTGGAGGCACCGGTTTTGCTGATGGCTACGTTTGCATGTCCGGACACCGCGTCTTGCAAGATCAGTGTTGTGGGTACGCACGGGGCAGGTTCAGGTTCAGGTTCCGGTGGCAGAAAGGTTTGTCAGATAGGATACGGAAATGACATTGAAAGTTGTCGTTGCGGACTAAAGTACAGGGAGAATCATGGATACAGGAGGCCAAAGACAAAGGGGTTGTGCAAGGTGTTGGTGCGGCGCACCAAGTGGGTTGACGAATGAAGAGTTCGGCACAGGTGGGCTGGACTGGCTTGTTAAACCTTTTGCACGCACTGACTTATTTGCGGTGGTGTGCTTTGCCAGAGGGCCTCTTCTTCGTTGCTTCACTCTTCATAGCACTGCTATTAGCAGTAAACGGGTTGCAGCAGTTGGTATCCGCAAACAACACAAACAACAAAGAGGGAATTCTTTTTTCTTCGCTTTGCCCACCACGGTGCGCGCACGCCTTTGTCCCTTTTGTTTGCACTTGGGAAGCTCTAGAAGCGACCGAAGCCGTGCTCCGGTGCGCGTTTGCGCGGAGGAACGGGGGGGAAAGGGGAGCGGCGGCGAACGTCGGGGGGGCGTGTTTAGTAACCCCTGCTGCCCGGACCGTAGTGCGGGGAGCTAGGAGCGTAGTAGCAGCGGTCCCAGGCGTTTCTTTCGTCGCGCTCGGCCTCCTCCTTGGCCATGCGGATGTCGTCTGCCTTCCGTCGGGCCATCTCGTATTCCCGGAGTGCCTGCTCCCGCTGCGGCGACGACGACGGGCCCTGCTGGTGCACCATGTGCGCGCCGTGCATGGGCGGGGGAGACGAGTAAGTCATCTGGCGGCTGGCCGCGGCCTGCCTCTCGGCGTCCGCCTGCTGCTGCGCGGCGGCGTGTGCCGCTGCCTGTGCCTGTTGGGGGTGTTTGGTTGCGATGTTTCGTTGACCGCGTCACCTCCTGAGGTGGATGAAACCTTACACCGCGAGAGTAGGAGAAAGTAGAAAGGGAAACTAGAGTTTTCGTTGACCGCACTACCCGCCCAAATCCTGGACGTGGTTTCAGGTGGCAAATTCGGCAAATGATCATGATCAGAAGGTCCTACTTGGGGGCGGTTCAGTTTCCTCACACATTGCATGTGGCTAAAACAATTTGTGACCGAATTCGAGGTTAGGACACGTGTTGGGACCCGAACGATAGGACGAAGCTGGGGGAACTACAGAAGGAATAAAGAACGGTCGCCGTGTAAAAAAGTAAAAATGCTGCCCGGAGGCCTTGGGATGGCAACTACGCACAGCTGTTTGGTACTCTGAACCATGCTGAAACAGGATCGCTCAACGGCGAGTGTACCGATAACGTTAAGAATAGTTGAGTCGCAGCTCTTGACAAAGACAGATGGAAAAAAGGTGTTTTTATTTCTTCTTTATTTGCGGGTTCTCCCGACTCCCTAAATCGTGGTTAGCACAAACTCAAGAGGTCTAGTCAACGATTCCCTGCAGTATTAACATACTTTCAAAAAATATAACACACGGCACTATGAGCCTAACCGAGCGGGACGGTGCGCATTGCTGTCGACCGGTCCTGACACAATACCTTCGTTGTGGGAGCTTGGGGCCTCCCCCGCAGGTGGACGGGGGCTGGCTGCTGATATTTCGAAATTATGCCCAGCTCTAATACCGGGTTATAAAAAGACTGGCTCGGTGCGTGCTTTGTCAAAACACGCGAAAAGCCAGCCAATGCGCGCGGGGCAGCGGAACAAGGAGTTTGCTTTTTTTGTGTTTCCGACGATCCTTCCATTTTTTTCGAGACATTGCAATGTGTTCCAAAAATGCAAGCCTGAGCAAAGAGCGAACCAACACCATACTGATGCTAAGTTCTGGTGAAGCTAAGCTCACCAGAACCAGTGATGCTAGGTTCAGGTACAGCAAAACTCGGGCGATGCGAAGATGTGGTCAGTTGTTCCAATTCTACAACGGGCCACCCGGCCTGTTTCCTGGTAAATGGTTTTCCGGGTTTGTGCCGGGTTGAAGATCATGTCACTGGTTACATGTCGGTGCTTCACATGGAGATCCCTAACTCGAGGCATATTTTTTGCATACCTGGGCGTGCTGCGCCGCTGCGGCCTGGGCGGCGGCCTGGGCTTGGGCGTGCTGGGCGGCGGCTTGGGCGGCGGCGTTCTCCGCTGCGGCCTGCTGGGCGGCGGCGGCCTGCGCGGCCTGGGCGGCGGACGCCTGCTGGGCGGCGGCGTTGCGGGCCATGTCCTCCGCGTGCCGCTGCTCCTCCATCGACCGCTGGCGAGCGTTCGCGAACTCGGACTCCTGCCGCTGCCGGGCTTGGTCATCTGCGTACGACGTTTGGTACATCTGCGACAGCTCCGCCTGCCTCGCCTGCTGCGCGTCGAACGTCGGCGGCGAGTGGCCGGCCGGCATCCGGTCCTGGTACATGTCCCGCATCCGGAAGAAAAGCGCGTCGACGAGGGACGGCGCTTTGATGGCAAAGTTGACCCACTCGTCGTACGTGATGTGGCTCGACCGGTTCGAATCCGCCATCGTGAACAGGTCCCCGGCGGTGGCGTGGGTGAACTCAAGGTCGCACATGCGGAAGGCGCGCTCGAGGTCTTGGTAGAGCAGGTACCCTTTGTTCGCGCCGTCGACTTGGAAGAACACGGACCGCAGCTTCTCGGAGAGCGTGGGCGGCACCCCGGCGTCCGTTGCGACGCGAGCTCGACGGGGGGAGCCCAGGGGAGTTGTGAAGGTGGCGACGGTCTTCTCCGGCTCCGGGATGACCCCCTGCGCGTCGCTGTGCCAGATCGACTCGGGCTGGAAGCACCAGAGCTGGCAGCCGTGCTTCAGCTGCCTCGCGTCGTACAAATCGACCCACCGCAGCAGCGTGTCGTCGAACACTTGGAACGTTTCGATGCGGAACGGGACGTCAGGGTAACCCGCCGGCCTGTTTGCCCTCGCCTTCGTGTCGAACGCGGACTCTGTCGCGGCGGTGAGCTCCGCCAAGGTCGGGAATCCGTTGAATTTCAGCTCGACGTTGCACTTCGTGCCATACAAGTCAGTTCCAAGGTCGATGGCGAACATTGTGTGTGGTGTGCGGGTCTTTCTCTTGTTGTCTCTTTTTATTTCTCGACTTGCGGACCGGGCGGAAAACGGGGGCCGAGGAAACCTGGCAGGTCGTGGCTTTCTTGAGCTTTCTCGAGCTTTCTCTTGAACCTTCTTGAACTTTCTTGAATGTTCTTGGACTTGCTTGAACCCTTGCCCGTTGGAAATACTCAGCGTCGCTGCTTTGACTCCGAATGGAAGCGAGGACATATAGAGGGGCAAATACAATACAAACACAATCTGATTTGTTCTTCGCTTACACCACTTGGTTCGGTAGTTACAGCACTTGCGATCCCTTCGGTTCTTTGTCTGGCGGCTTTTGTCGAGCATTTTCCTTCCAAGCTGGCGCTTGCTATGTAAAAAATGCAGACCGCCCGATCTTCCAGCAACTGGCTTCTCCTGACTCGACCCCATTCTTTCGAATGGAGCACATCACGAGACAACTGGAGGAACCCTCGGAACCACAAAGCTCGGAACAACAAGGCTCCTTAGCGCATCACGCCTGTCGGTGCTCTCAGGTCGTTTAGACCCGGTTGGAGGCACGGGGACTGGAGCTAGTCGAGAGCAACATTGCACCGCAGATCGGAGCGCCTGAGTATGCCGAAAGGGCGTCGTGGTGTTTGACTGGGGTGATGATGGTTCGTTCCCATGGGTCAACGAAAGTTCGCTCAGATGCCGGAATTCCTTGTGTCCGGGTGACCTTCGCAAGAGTGTGCACGGAGAGAAGCAGCCAGAAATGCCTCCTCTCTGGACGCATATCCAACCGAGAGTGCGTGACAGTACCCATATCAAAGTGGACGGACTCTACCTTTACACACCTCTGCGACGATTGCTACATCCTTGCTTCTTCTTCTTCCGGGTATGGGTACCAGGGAAAGCCTGCTAGCCAAGCTTCACGTGTTCGGCGGTACTGCAGAGCCACGGGCCTACGGGTCAAGTGGCTAACGATTTCCCAAACTAAAGCATCAAAGCTTGGCGCATCTTGGGGCTTGGCGCTCGCGCTGAACACAAGCTCGTCGAGACGGTCAGCCGCAGGGCAGAGCGGACGGGGTTGTGGCATTGTGCTGCCTCCGACTCAAGCTTTGCAAGCTTGAGGTTGACCGTCACGTTCCTGAACCAGGAGCGGCCTTTTTCCTTTTTCTTCTTTTCTTGTTTCCGGATGACTCTTCTCGAATGGCATGTAGTACGGCAGAACAGCTTCGCATATTTACTTGGTAAGGGGCAGCGTGTGGGTCTGCTTGCTATTCGCCTATCTGGTGTGCGTAATTTCTTCTTCGTCGAATGTCGTTGCTGACGGTTCGAACTGAAAGCCGTCTACACTTCTTACACTTCTACAAGCATTCGAATAGAAGGGGAAGAGAAACGTGTCATATGCTAACTACTTTTCATAGCTTCGGACCATTCACAAGTAAGGCACGAGAAGAAAGAGAACGTAAATAGAGGACACGAAAGATGAAGCAGGTGGAAACGAGAGACGGCATGTAACAGAAAATCAAAAATGGGGGGGGGGGGGGGGGGAAAAAAAGAACAGAAAAGCGAAAAAAAGAAATGAGAAAAGAAGGCTGAACTAAAACGAGGATGGACATGGTAAAAGAAAAAAGAACAGTCCCCTTCAGAAAAAGGGGGGGGGGTGGGGGGTTGGGGGGCAGCGTAGAACAAGGAAGGCGCGCGCTTTTGCTTCATCGCAACAATTTTTTATACTTTTTTTCATGTTTCCGTTTCGAACGTTTTCGCCCGTGTCGATTGTTTCGCGTTTCAAGAAGTCGATGTTTGTAAGTCTCCGGTTAATAGTGAAACAAGCAAGCAATGTTGCACGTGGCCTCCGTCGATCGAGCTTTTTCAAATGCGAAACTGCGAATGGGCAGAAAGACTATTCTAGCGAGGTTGTTTGTTGTTTGCGGTGTTGGAGGGCGAGTTGACTGGTGCCCAGCTCGCCCCATGCTACTATAGAAGATGATCAATGGGAAGGGGGGCAATAAATGAGAGCCCTCGGATGCAAGTCATCTGGGTGTTACAACCTGCGAAACCTCGTAACCAACGCTAAACACCGATAGTAGCTGGTTGATATTCGGCGCGAGCCTGCGAGAAGGAACCCCAAACAAGGAACATTTCCGGAGTTAGGGCTTGCACTGATAAACGAAGCAACGGACGATCAGCATCAACTAACTAAAGGTGATGAAAGTGGTAAAAGTTTCTTGTTCTTCGCGTGTACAGGGTATAAACCTCTCTGGGGGGGTTTCCTGTATTAGCATTTTTCGTTGGCTTCGTTTTCTCTTTCATGGGCAACCGTTGTTCCGGAAATAAAAAATGTTCCCGTCAGTACAGACGTACTATTAAAAAAATAATGTCGGGCGTTGCCTGATAACTCAGGACTCAATTTGCGCGCCGGAAACCGTCAGTATTGCTACCCGAACGTCCCCAACTATATTCTGCACCTGGCAACACAGTTGTTTAGGCGCAAAACTCACTCTTAGAAAGCCGGAAGAAGACAGCGGGAGAAGAAATACCTGTATTCCGCATGCTTTTCCCTATCATGGAGATTCGGACTGTGTATCTTCTTTGGCACGAGTAGTGCGGACTAGTGGATTAGCTTGGTTCGCCTGTTTACCACTCTTGTTAAACGAGCTCAACGAGTGCGGCGAGGTTTATCGCGGTCCGGTCTTAATAAGCCCGGGGTAAGAAGTTGTGCATCGGGCGAGTAGCTTAGGCGGGCTCTTTTGTGCGCCCGGTAGCCGTAAGGAGTACTGCTCGAATGCTTCCAACAACACTTCTGACTTGGCCACACAGTTGTTTAGGTAGCAAGGTGCAAAACTCTTCGAAACCCGCAAGACGGCGGTAGGAAAAGCAGGGGAGAAACAGAGAGATACCGAGATACAAAAAAGGCGCATTTTTTGTTGCGACGGGGGGGAGAGAGGAGGGAGAACACTGCCTCTCATGCACGTTTGATGCAAAGCATCAGGGTTTCAGAAGGGGGCGGGGGCACGCGAAAGGCTGCGCGCAACAAGCCACTATTGGTCATGCCAACCGTCATGAGTTGCACCTTGACGAAGCGCGGCAAAGTGGCCCTTCCGGTGGAACAAAAACTCCGTACCCATCGGCATGCTAAAGCACACCACACTAGCTGCCGTGATGCTACCACTGGATGTATTCTGAGTGAACGCGTCTCCCAGACCCAGTCTAGAACAAATGCGTGAGCTACGCATCGGGCCACGACTAGCTTCGGCGAACGGCAGCTGTCAATTCATATCCATGCCTCCAACCGGGTCTCTACGAGTCTCAACGGACCGGCGACTGAGGAACCTTGCTGGTGCAAGCAGCACAAATAGCCCGGAGGAGGAAATCTCTAGGGTCGCGTTGAAACGTTGGAAACGTATCCGTAGCTAAGCCAGAGTAGCATCATATATCAAGCACTAAAATCGTGATGCGTGACACGCATCCAAAGAACACTGCACAGTATACGGAGGGGTGGTGGGGGGGGTAGCACATGCGACCTATAGGAAGTACGCAATGTTTGAGTCAGTTCGTGGCCAGCACTTGCTTGGTTCTTGTTCGGGCGGTTGAAGGCGATGTCGTCTATCAAAGCAGGTAGTACGACACGACCTCTTTTGCTCAACTGTTCTTTTGACGACCTCTCGTAGTAGAGGGAGAAGGATGGACCCGGGCATTGCGCTAGGGACTGCATTGTGCAGTCAGAACATTTCCTTGGCGAGACCTGTCAGCCTGGCCAAGTCTTCTCCGGAAAAAGCTTCGGAATGGGCGGGGTGGCCGGTACAATCTGGTAGGCAAGGGATGAGCGCCGCTGGCAAGTTTATGTTCGAAATCCAGAATCAGAATCCCAATCATTTTCCGTTGCCGAGACTTCGCTGCCGGCGGAAGGACGTGTCGAATCGACCGTGCAGATCGCATGGCGGGCCATTCCTCTCTACAGCCCGACATTTTTTTGTGGCATTTCTAGTGCTGCTGGTGGGGTGAAGAAGACATCAAACGTCACAAACACTTCAGGTCAGGTCATAGTATACGCTCTACCATGCCGTATTCTGCGATCTTACCAGATTCTACCGGACGGCCCCAACAAAAAGAAAGAAGGGAGCCCTGGCACGACTCTGCAAGTTGTGGTCGGAACACTTTCGTTCTATTGCAGTACTGCTGTACTGAGGGGAACATTTTCTGGTCGGGCTGCACTGTGGAAAAGTTAGAAACGACCCCAACCGCAAAGCTCCCGTACAGGAGAGTGCCTTTGCCGCGACGTGCTTCGCCAGTCATGGATGGTATCCTCGGGATGCCCGCTTCTCTCGTTTACCGGTGCAAGACCCCAACTCTAGGAATGCCTTCCTTCGTGCGGCTTCGCTGCGTACGCCTGGTCGCCCTACGAGAAGGATTCGCTCGTGATCCGCAAATCCATTTAGAGCTGAGTTCGCTCTCGTTCGTCAGCACAGGGATTGCAGGCGAGAGCCGCCGTCCAGGCTTGCACGAAGCTGCCATCCATTCGTCTTCGTCAACAAACCCCGGTGAATAATTTGCGCACAAACGACGTTCGGCCCACCTCGCACCGCAAGTTTCCGCTGATTTTGCGGTGAATGAGCTTCCCTCTTCTTTTTTTTTTTCACTCTCAAACCGCTTCTTTTTGTTTGTGCGTGCTTGGTTCGTTGACTTCTTCCTTTCCCCCCTGGATAGGAACACTGATTCACCCAGAAACATGCTGCCTACGTCGTTCCAGGCTACGCCTTGTAGGGTGACCTTGTAAGCACTTGAAAGAGGGAGCGGGAGTGAGATCGGCAGTGTTTGGGCATCGGCGGCTTGCTGCTTACCCGAGACGCGCACTACTTCTTAAGGGGACTGCGCGCGACTTATAGCGTTTGAAAAGAATGCCGCGAACGTTTGGCGTGTTTTTTTTTTTTTTTTGCAAACATATACGGTTGGGCGAAATTGGCAAGTTTGGGCGCTTTCTTTTTTTGTCGTGTGTTTCCGACGACTTTTCTTTCGGGCCCCGGCGTGTCCTTTCGGGCCACGGCACCTGCACGGGGGAGTCCAGTGGCAGAAGCCGGCGTTCCCTCTTGAACAAGAGGGGGTGCCTGAGACGAACCCGAAAAGCGGGGGTGGCGCCTCGATTCCAGTTGTAGCTCCAGCTTCTGAAGGTGGACACCTGCGTGTGGAAAGGCAGGGTGCCAGACCTCACCCTCCACGTGTACTCTCGCGTGAGTTCAAGACCAAGAGGCAGAGGCAAAGAAAGAAAGGCCGCAATTCTGAGCCTGGCTCTACAGTCCGGCGTGCACCTGCTAGGTGAGCACAACCACAACAACCCACACGCAGTGTCACAGGTGCAGAATGCTACTACTTATACCGTCGGTCGTAAAAGCCGGGGCGTACAGTGCGTTGCTCAGGGTAGTCGAAGACCTGACAAACACCCTACTGCAACAAACATACTACCGTCGGTCGTGAAAGCCGGGGCGAGATGTGATACCATGTTGGGATAATATTCTTCCTTCCGTCTCGCTGCTGCCTCAGTACCCGTGTAGTGCCAGCTTCTGAAGGTGGACACCTGCGTGTGGTAAGGCAGGGTGCCAGACACCGGGCCCATGTTATTGACGAGTTAGTATCCTCCCATTCGGTTCGAACTGGCTACGGCTTTCGAGCACTGGGTCAAGATCCGTATGAGAGTGACGAACAACATAGTACCGTTTCTGCCACACGTAAAGCGCACTGTTGTGTTCGTAAGCTTATTCTTCTTCTAACCAAACGCTTGGCAGTTGCCGTTCGACAATTTCGTGCCAAACGCGTTTTCTTAGACGTCACTGTCTAAAAGTCGTGTTACAACAGGACCGAGAAGTCCAATAACTCCGATTAGGTGCCACTATTTTGTTGGTGTTGCCGACAATCAACTGAGGTTGATGTACATCCTGGTGTGTTTTTGACCTGTTTTTGTGTACTTTCTTTTTGTGTTTTTTTATTGTTGCAACCCCCTCGCGCCAAGGACCAAAAAACATAGGCGCTTCGTTTTGTTTGTGCGTGCCGGTTGATCGATTTCACCACTTCTGTTACCCTGTTTCTTTTTCAGGTTAGGAAATTCTGATCAACCTCCAAATACTTTGCAAGGCAACCCGTGTAGATCGTTCACTTAAAAAAAGAGGATGTCACTCCCAAGGGCCCCGCCTTCCCCCTCATAGGAAGCCCAAAGATGCCCTTTACTGGGAGGGGTCGAATACAAGAGGCACCTCTTCTATTCGGCGTGTCGATCCTGCAATTTTCCCGAAAAATAAATGGAAAAAAGTACCGCATACCCGGAACCCGCAGGAACTCCCCTCTTCTTGAAAGACGCACGTAATTTGTGGTCCCCGGGTCTACTCTCCACGGTTCTCTTCATCGGAGCTGAACGTGAGCACAAATTTGCCGACAAAGGTCTGCTACAGGGGCAGCAAAGAAATGTCACCATTCGATTCCCGTCCTTCCCAATGAAAACCTGTGGTTTCCATGCCCGGTGCCCCGCATCTGGTAAAGACCCACGAACCACTTTGGTCCCCGGGTCTATTTTTCACGGTTCTCTTCATCGGAGCTGAACGCGAGCACAAATTCGCCGAAAAAGGTCTGCTACACGGGCCAGCAAAGAAATGTCACCAACCAGTGGGTCGATTCCCGTCCTTTCCATTGAATCAGAAAACCGTCATAAAAGGTCTGTTATGCGGACCAAGAAAAAATCCAACCTTTTTCCAGATTCCAAAATGCCTCTTGTATTCAAGGTACCTCTTCTATTCAAGGTACCTCCTGTATTCGCCCCCCCCCCCCCCAGTAATTCTGATTTGATGTAAAAAGGGGTGATTTTGTGGAAGCTTCCGCTGACGACGTGGCTCGAAAAGGTGCTGCCGTCGAAGGGTGGCAAGTGGATTGGCCACTTGGGGTGCTGTTTTGCTTGCGAGCCGTTCTTGCGTCGGTGGTGGTATGTTCTGTACTGGGATATGTGCTTTGCGCGGGCATCGCACCGATGTTCCCTTGCGGATAGGCGTTGTTGTGGTTGATTCAGTTGAAAATGGTGCCGGGATTATTATGGCCGCTTGCAAATAGCCTCCTGGTGACTCTCAGAAAATGGAACTATTCTCGGTGTGTATGCGAGGAAGCGGAGAGTACCGGAGTTGTTCGCTGTCAGCCAGTATCCCTTAATCCACGGTTTTCTACGTGCGGATGGCCGCTGTCTGAACAAAAATCCCAAAGGGTTTCGGGGTCAAAGCGGATCCTTGCAGGCTCTCCTTCGACACCTTCTCGGGCTGGTTGCCGAAGATCAAACACCGCCACTTGAAATGACCAAGCAAGAGGGCATGTCGGGCGTCGTTTCGCTATGGCACCTCGCTCGGTGCCTCGAAAAGCAATTCTAGGCATCTGAATGTTTCCTGTCGTCACGCGTTCCGTTGCGATCAAGCTCCGTCTTGATGCCGCCACAGGGAACAGATGAGTACCGGAATCGCTCCTCTGGAACAGCCCGAAAAGAGAATCGTCTCATGCGAACCACTTTTGCCTCCGTTAGTAGCACTTGCTGTGTGAGTGGACAAAAGGCTAAGTAGGTTCTCATGATGTGTTTCTGCTGCGACGTGAGAAGTTTTGTTTTACTTACTATAAAAAACACGATGCCCGAACCACACATGGCTGGCGGTATGGGCCTTGAACTATCGAAGAAGTATAGGAAATCGGATTTTACCAGTAGAATGAACCACTTGTCAATGATCTTCTTGTGTTTGCTATACTTTCACCCGGGCACAGAACGCAAGGGGGCAGGCGATGGGAAACGTAGGAGCAGATTACGTGGTTCTGGATTGCGCACCGAGGGAGATTGGTGTTCGTTGTCGGTGTGCAGCCAGCCTCTCAAGACCGAACATTTTTTTTTTTTGTATGAGCACCTGCTTTGTAGGAAATACTTGAGGAGGCTGCCAGCTGCAAAAGATCAAAGGATGGAGGTAAATGTGCTGTAGCCCACACAAAACACAGGTGAATCTGGGTTCAGTGGCGGGCGTAAGCGTTCAACAAGAAACACCCACTTTGTAGTTGTATTGTTTTCTCCCCCCTCTAGCCTCCTTCGAAGTAAGCACAAGGCAGCCCCTCGAGTATTTTCAAAGAAAACGACAATCCCTCAGAACCACACCCCGGGCAGAACGGTGCAAGGGCTGTCCTGCCGGTAACACATGCGGGCCGAGTGTGTGCTCGGTCCTCGTTAGCCTCCGTCCAGTACTGTAGAGAGTGGTTAATTTTCCCTCTCAAAGTGAGCCATCTTTTTCAAAACTACACACGAGTCGGCAAGGGGGTGTGCCCCTTGCAGTGCAGCACACTACGTCACCGCGAAGAGTGTGGGGTCGTTTGCTGATTTTCGAGGAGAGCGGTAAATGAGTGGCCTCCTTTCATATTGAGAGTGCGTCTGCACACATGTCTACGTCACGCTGCCTCCTCAACGTCAGATCTCGGGAACTGAATATCCAGTGCCAGGTAGCGCCACGGCAACACCGTGATCAAATGAGTTGAAGGAAGAAAAAAACTGAACATTGACAAGGGGTGGACGGGGGTGGGGAACTTTGAAATATTGAAAAGAAAGAAAAATACTCGACGTAGCTGCTTCGACTCCGAATGGAAGGGGGGAAATATAGAGGTAAGGGGCAAATACAATACAAACACAATCTGATTTGTTCTTCGCTTACACCACCGTGTGTTGTTTTCTCACTCAGGATTTTTTGACCTGTTGTGTTTGTGTGATTTGTCGTGTAGGGGTAGACCCGCATGACCTCACGTCCGTTCAACACGTGGTTCGGTAGTTACAGCACTTGGGATCCCTTCTGTTCTTTGTCGGGCAGCATCGTCGAGCATTTCCTTTCAAGCTGGCGCTTATGTAAAAAAAAACATGAAAACGAAAAGAGAAGGATAAACTCCAGATAAAAAGATAAGAATTACATAAGGAATTGCAGGGGCCGGGGGGGATGGGCATTTGCCTCTCGGCTGTAAATCAATAAGCGAGCGATGCCCGGGTGTCCCTCTTTTCTTGTGGTTTTTTTTTTTTTCTTTTGGCGCTGGGCGCGTCCTTTTTTTCTTTGGGACCCGGGGGGTGCCAGTACCAATGCGCTGACACTCTATGGCTGGCAACCTTAACGAGACGCACCATCTTCGGCCGAAACGCCGCGGGGGTGTGTGCTTCCTGAGACCCGGAAAAGGGAGAAACAGGTGGGAAACACCAACTCTTCGGTCCTGAGTCCATGCAAGGCCAGCCCCACTCTCTCTCTGCCACGAAATCGATGACAAGTCGTGAGCTGCCAGGGGCTGGGAACACGAAGAACTGAGTATTCTACAGTGTTCGGAGAAACCGACTCAGGAATGGGGAACGTTCACCCGCCCCCGCAGGGAAAACGGGTTTGGAATAACTTACACCTTTTTTCTTCCGCGGGAGGCTGAACCAGAAGCATCCCTTCCCAGCTTCCACAAGCTCGTGGTCCGGGAATGCTGGCATGAAGGAGTGGGGTGGAGACGTTGAAAGCATGTTAACCTAAAAATTAGCAGCCCTAGGAGCTGGTTCGCGACCTCGATTTTTCTCGCTACTGTTTCAAGGTCGCAGCGACTTTCGTTTCTTCTTTTTGTAGCGTTATTTATTTTGGTTCGAGAAAAAACCTAAAAAGAACAGCCACTTCTCTCGCAACGCTCTTCGCTGCAGAGGCCTGTGGCTTTCCGGTTTATGCTCATTCATGGGGTTGAGGTAGGGCCTATTTCTTAGCTGGCCCGAGTTACTCGGTTTTGCCGTCAGTTCCAGTCGTTTGTGCAGACCAAATTGTTGTTGCATTGGCGTGGGCTCCCCTCCGTCGGAAGAAGCATCGGGTTCGCCCCCCGAGTTGTCGTTTTCTTCAAAACCGGTTTTATGCCCATTCCGCAAACCCGCTACAGGGGACAACGGCCTAACTTAATCCCTGGTTTATTGGCTGGCCGGTTCCTTGGTTGATTGGGAATTCTCTCTTCGCCCTGCTTTGCGGAGTGGCACACTTGCAGATGGATACCCCTGAGCCACTCGTTCGGTATCTGGTTTTTTGTATAAGCACCTGCTTTGTAGGAAATACTTGAGGAGGCTGCCAGCTGCAAAAGGTCAAAGGAGGTAAATGTGCTGTAGCCCACACGAAACACAGGTGAATCTGGGTTCAGTGGCGGGCGTAAGCGTTCAACAATGCGTAGGCGTTCAACAAAAAAAGACCCATTTTGTAGTTGTTTTGTTTCTCCCCCTCTAGCCTCCTTCGAAGTAAGCACAAGGCAGCCCCTCGAGTATTTCGTGGTGCTTCTTTGCTCGACGAATCGCGACGCTACATTGGTTGAGCCTGCGTAGTAGAGCTCTCAGTCCCAACTTTAGGTCCAGGTTTAGGGTGCCAACTTTGGATCCCAACTGTGGCTCCCAACTTTGGTCCCAACTTTGGGTGCCTACGGCAGTGACAACGCCGAACACCGGACTAGCGTGGGCCGGAGCCTATGGGCCGCGATTCGACGACGGTGTGCGTCGAATGGCAGGCGGAAGCGGAGCACGAAACTCCGCGGGCAACGCATGCTGACGATCGCAGCCTCCACTTTTCCACCCTCCGGGCCGGCAGTGCCTCAAAAGCATCCGCAAATGGTGGGGAGTCGAAGCGCGAGCGCTGACGACTTCACTACTACACGGCGAGGTCCAGCCTCAAAGTGTAGTAGATAAAGAGGTGCGCCCGAGTCACACCCGAACAGCGGTGTGCCACAACCAAAACGCGTGTAAATCCACATCCGAACAGCGGGTTTGACACCCACTTTTATACTCCGGCTTTAACTCCAGCTTCTGAGGCTGGACTCCACCGTCTACCGCCGACTGCAGCCGCGTCTGCGCTGCGTTTCCAAAACCTGCGCATCTGTGATGAGCCTCTGGAGTAACAAGCATTTTTTAAGCAAAGACTCATGCGCTTGAACTCACGCTACACGGGTCGTCTTTTTGTCCCAGAGACTACGCGTAGGCGAATTATGAGGGAACGCACATAAATCTGCGACTCTCCATGGACCACTCCCCTAGGGCTGTGACTAAAAAAACGGCTAATAAAACGCGTTTGGCACGATTCGCCACAAACGGCAAACGTTTGCCGTTTGGCAAACGTCTGGCATTCCCCAGCCCCACAGCAGCCCACCTAGAAAGCTTTGTGGAACTGTGCCTTTGCGGGCACATGGATCTCCAGTCTTTCTTCCGAGAGATGGAGCGAAAAGCTATGAGTTCGCGAGTAGCTGTGCAGACATGTGCCTTCGGTTGGCTGACCAGACAGCGCCATGCTTGCTACCGGCAGATGACCACGGCTGAACGCCTTTAAGCCATAACCAGCAACCTCCACTTCAGGGCACACCGTACTCCCTCTGCCCAGGCGAAGCGCGACGAGCAACGTCGGGACCAGCTTCTGAGGCTGGACTCCGCCGCGCAGGTAAACGTTCCCCCCCGCGCCCGCTACCCAGCCTTGGGGTAGAAGCCCCTGAGAAAACGAGGCTTCGCTACGGAGAGAGGGAGGCATCCCTTCGGGGGCCCTTCCTTGTGAAAACGGCCTCTTTTTTTTTTTAGCGGTGCGCCGCATCGCTGAGCGGCGGTCGGTATACGTATGGCATTACCTTGGGTGACGTGTGTGATTGTCACCCCCTCGATGACGTCTAAAATTGTCACTCCTGGAGGGGTGACCCAAGCGTAGGTTGTTAATTTCAAACGTCCCCCGTGTGTACACACGGGATAACAGAAGACTGTCGCTTTACTGTGAAAACTCGGTGGTGTGTGTAATGGTCGCCCCTACGTGAAGTTGTCGCCCCTCGACACTTATTTAGAGTTTTAGTTCGCTTGAGAATCCGGGATTTTAGAGTCTCCGGTCGAATGGGTTTTTTTAAAGCTAATGCGTACTGGGTGGGTTTTTAGAGATAAAGTTCGCTTGAAACCGGGGTTTTAGGGTCTCCGTGTGACCGTGGATAAATGGGTTCTCCCAGAGCAAGAACGGGCTGCATGGTTCTGGGTTGTGTAATTCGTGCACGCTTTCGTTCTGGGTTACGGCAAACTATGTCCGGGACTGTTCGTGACCGACACCAAGTACATTCCTTTTTGTGCAATTTGGGGGGTGGCCAAAACGCGTCGCCCTAGGTGTAAAATATTCCGCTGAGTTGTGGGCCGTCCTCGCCAAGGGAGGTATTGCGCTCAGTGTTGTTGGCCAACTCGACTTCGTTTCGCCGGTTGAGCGAAACGCGTCAAATTGACAGCGTCACAGTGAAGGTGCTGGATTGAGGAAACGAGGGAGGTGGGGAAGACTGATACGTATCGGAAAAGAGTGGGGGTGGGGGGCTTCAAACGGTTCGGAAGAAGGGAACGGAGAAAACAAAGAAAGCGGAAAGAAAGAGCGAAACAACGAAGAATTGGGGCGGGGGGGCGTACGGGTTTTTCGCGCGCGGTGTTGGGCGCGCACCCCTCCTCCGCGCTGAACCCCAGATCCACCTGTGTTTCGGCGCGGGGGTTTACCGCACATTTCCTCCTTTGCAATCCGCAACGGGTGGCCACCGCGAGCCACGTCCTGCAAAGCAGGAGAAATACTCGACGTAGCTGCTTTGACTCCGAATGGAAGGAGTCAAAAACGATACAAACACAATTTGATTGGTTCTTCGCGCACACCCCCGTCTGCTGCATTTTCACCGGACATTTTATCCTGTTGTGGGTGTGTCGGCTTGTCGTGTTAGGGGTAGACCCGCATGACCTCACGTCCGTTCAACACGTGTTCGGTAGTTACAGCACTTGGAATCCCTTCGGTTTTTTGTCTTAATCTTGCTTCGTCGAGCATTTCCTTCCTAGCTGGCGCTCAGGTAAAAAAAAAAAAAAGAAAAGAAATGCGTAGTTTTATTAAAGAAAAAATGCGCACAGACGTTAACAGACCACAAGACACTACGAAAATAAGGAGCAACAGCCGGTCGAGAGCCAGACATCGCGGCGAAGGTACGCAACGTCTGCTCTGTGGGGTTGCAGTCCGGGGCCCGATGACTGCACACAAGTAGCAGGTGATTGTGTCGTACACATGGTCACCTTTACGTACAGCGCTGTGCGGGCCTACCCGCGAATTTCCGTCTACTTGCGCCTGTTGATTTCCGCCATTCGTTGGAGGCATCGAATGGGGGCTGTGCTCGCTTCTGCACAATTGGTGCGCCTCTTCCGCAAGGTTGACTGTCTCTTCAGCTTCCCACGATGTACCTAAGAAGCGGAATACAGGACGAGCGGAGGAGACACGCAAATACCAGCGCAAAGGTTCGTTCTCGGGATTGGTGTGTCGGCGTAGTGCGCTGTTGGCTGCTGCCCTTCGTGTCTGGATCTCTCGTCGAGGGTTTGACTCAGACGGCGCGAAACGCCTGTTCATCCAGCGAAGTGCAATGCTGAAGGGATTGCAGTCTTGTGTGAATGTGGTGCAACTTTCTAGAGTTTTCGGTCATCGGGTTTCGTTCGTCTTCATCCAACATAATTAACTCAGCCCCTCGTGATCCGTCTCCCCCCTTCCACTCTCTTCTATTGGCGCTAGAGAGCAGGAAGACAGAAATGTGCTGGTGGCCAGAAGTGCTCAGAGCGTAGTAGCCTTGTGCCCCTGCGGGGGAGAGGGAAAGGTCAATTGTCTTGAGACTCTCGTTTTTGCAGACAGCGTGCAAGCAAACCACTCGCTTCGATTCGCTTGGTCGGCGGCCATTGCAAAGCGAATGAGCGCGAAAGCAAGCAGCAGGCTTTTCCGACTTTCCTCATAACGTTACCAAGCGACACTCGTGCACGTGCGTATGCTTAGTGGCACTGCTGCTGTCGACCAGGCAAGATTCAACGGCTTGTCATCCTGTGCTTAGTGGCACTGCTGCTGTCGACCAGGCAAGATTCAACGGCTTGTCATCCTATGCTTAGTGGCACTGCTGCTGTCGACCAGGAAAGATTCAACGGCTTGTCATCCGTCTGATCTTCGCGGTGACGTCTACTGGGGATTGCAAGAACGTGCTTAGAATGGGTATGTGCTCAACACCACACTGGTCCCGTCTGCGCCGTGTTTCGGTCCTTTAAGCCACGGGACACTTAAGGCGGACAGGACTGCGGTGTGAGTCTGGTTTGCCAGGCGGCTGTTCGTAGCTCGTCACAGCCAGGACCACCCGTGCTACTAGAGCACAGGCGAATTCGTCACGTGTCTGAGCAATCAGTTAAAAAACTCAGGGCTCTCTGATGGTGACTGCGACTCGCTAGGCAGCACTGACTTGTCTTCTGACGTCGTCTGGAGAGGGGCAGTATTGTTTCTCCCCCCGAAGCAGCCCCTTGAGTATTCTTACCAGATTACGATGCACCCCCGCAGCCCGCGGGTACCGCTAAAAAAACGCTGTACCCGCGGGCTGCGGAGGAATTTTCGCGACTTTTCGCGCGGTTTGTACAAATGCGATAATACCTGGAGCTACCTATGAAAACGACTGGCTATTGAAACGCTCCGGTCGCGCCGGTAGCGGAACAATACCTACGCTTCGGGCGCACTGATAAACGAGGTACAGACGAATGATACGGCAGAAGCTTTCTGTTCTTCACGTGTACAGGCTCTAAGGAAAAATCTTAGTGTAGTTGGGGGTTTGTCTTGCATTATGCACTTTTTCGTTGGCTTCGTTTTATTTTTCCCCGTGCCATCGTTGTTCCGGAAATGTTCCTTTCAGTACGAAAGTTCTCCTCAAATAACACGAGGGGCCGACTAGATTCGGGTTTTGGGAACTTGAATGCGCTTGCGACGACTCCCGAAAGGACGTTCAGCATTTGTGCTTTGCCGTTCTTTATCTTCCCCCCCAACAACAGCACTAGCCCGCCCTTGATTCCTTCCCGGCAGGTTTGTGCTCGCCGTCTTTTTTGTCTGCTTACGACAACACGTCATCGTACGTGAGCGTTCAGGTTGCCTTATTCTCTCCTGCATTGCTCTGTTGGTTTCGTGATTTGTTCTTTGTTTTCACTTCGTTCTGGGGGAAGGGGGGGAGTTGTTCTCCTTGGTTTTAATGCCCGAAACGTTCCACCCCTGTCGACACAGTGCAAAGCTGAGCCGGTCCGCCCCACTAGAGCTGCATCGAATTGCCCGGTGCTGTATTATTCGGTCTATCAGGGTCTATCAAGAGGGGATGGACCGGCTCATAAGCGGCGGGAAAGGAGTGGAGGGAACGTCGAGGGGGTTGGGAAGGGTGCGCACGGGTTGCAAGGGTTTCAAGAGAAGCCGAGAGACTGGAAGGGCGGCGCGGTCTTCGGGGTTTTGGCTGGGGACGCCGGCGGGGTCTGCCCGGGCGGGTACTCGTGGCAGAGAGGGGAGTCGAGCTCGTACTTCTCGAGCACGGACCGGTGGGTGGGCAGCGGGGCGGTGGCGTCGATTTTGAGGTGCTCCTGGAACCCTTCGAGCGCCGTCACGAACCCGAGGTTCGGGTTGATAACCGCCCTCCGCCGCCGCACGACGTCGTGCGCGAGTTTGTACGGCACGCGCATGAGGTTCATTAGGTACGCGATGATGACGGTGGCGCTGCGGGAGATGCCTTGCCGGCAATGAACCAGCGCCACGCCGCCGGAGGAGCGTGCTTCTTCCAGGTACTTGATCACGTCGTTGAAATGACGCGCTATCGGGCTGTCGGAGTGGTCCGAAACCGTGATGTGCAGGTACCGGATGTTGTCCCACCGCTTGGTCGCGGTTTCCTGCTGGAGGTTCACGATGTGCGTGATGCTGAGCCGCCGGATCTCCTCTTCGCGGTTCGCGTCGTGGGCGGCCCCGAGGTACAGCCACGGCAGCACCATCGTCGCGTGCAGCTCCTTGTTGGCCGCCTTCTCGCTCGCCGCCTTGCCTTGCTTTTCGACCGGCGCGAGGCTCGCCAGCTGCGCCTTGAACTTGAACCGCGCGCACTTCTTCGACGGCTTCGCCAGCATCGGCGCGTCGCCGCGGCTCCCGGGCACTAGCAGCTCGCCGTCGAACCCGCGGTTGTCGTTCGAGTAATCATCCACCGGCGACTTCGAGCTAGAATCGCCGTTGTCGTCGTTGCTCATGCTGTCGTTGTCGTCTTCGCACGCCGACGCGAATGCTGATCCGAAATGCCCTTGTTCCTGCGTTCATTGCGACGATGCGAAAGGAAACTCTCGGTTCAATGCTTGAGCAGAACACTGCTTTTCATGCTTGTCTGATGCAGGCACTTGTCGAAGAAAATGTTCAATGCACAACGATTCCAACACGCCGAATGAGCTCAAGAGGAGAAATAGTGCGAATCACCTGCGTTGCGTGCGCAGGTTCTCTTTTTTTGTTTGCTAGGGTAAAGCACATACTCGGGAACTTTTGTCGTGTTCAGCAACCTCAGTCATGCTTGAGAACCGAATTGTGGCAAACGACTGACCTGCGCGGTCAACCCCACTTCTTAATTTGGGCCGACCCTTACTGCTACCGCGGCACTCTGCAGATGCTGCGGAACACCTCTGCTGATGACAATCGCTCAGTCGTTGTGCGCAATGCTCGAGCACCACACCTTTCACTTTGGTGAAATCTTCTCTTTTTGTTTTTGTTTTGTTTTTTTTTTTTGTTTTTTCTGTGTTACCTCCTTGCCTGCGGGGACTTTGTTTTTCTTGCTATCGTTGTTCGCTTTTAGTTTGCCCCAAGCTAGCGAGCTATGGACAACAAGGACGTCACAAACAACTACTCGGTCCTGCAATCCGCGAATAGATCACAGAAAGGGGCCCACCACCTGACGCCGCATCAAACGCCAACATCCAGTTTGCATTCCACCTCGCACAAAATCAACCGAGTTTCAACAGTGTAAGCTTGGCTATGCCGCCCCTGGTGCGGTCGAACGAAGCCCGGCGGGTTTGCGGGTTGCCCTTTCGGTCGCACTTGCATGCCGAATCCTTTAACAGCTTCCTCGGTCCATGCTCATGAAGCATCAGGTGACGGCAGCAGTGCCAGGTTTCTTGCTCAGCTGGAGTGGAATCAGCTCGATACACAGACCGGGCACGATGTGAATCAAGGTGCTGTTGCAAAACCCTTCTGATCGGCACGACCTTCCAAAAATCAGCCGATTGATTATCAGCCGGTCAGTTTATTTTTACTTTCTCGGCTGAAATCAGCCGATTTTTCCCTTGGCGCGAACACCGGCTGTGTTGCACAAACTCTAGAGTGCTACGGGTCGAACCCTACGAGTACAATTGCGCCACCAGCCATGTCGTGCGCGCGCACACGCTTTGCGCAAGAAGGGTCAGGAAGGAATGAAGGGAAACGCAAGCAAGGTGAAGAGTCGGCGATCGCAGGATCGGTCACTCGTTTTCTTGTCTTCAGGCTTGTTGAGACTTCTGGTCGGCGGGGGCGGAGGTAACAGCGGAAACAAGGACCCGGGTTCGGCGCTCGCACGTTTTTTCTTCCTTCAAAGGAGGCGGCATTGTCCCTCGCGCGGAGGACACCAACCAAGAAATGCTGCTGAGCTGCACTTGTTGCTCGGGCAGCAAAAGAAAGGGAAGGAGACGCCAGGGATTCCTTAGACTTTGAGTGCTAGACCCGGCAAGACCTGCTGTGGTATCGTGGTACCATGCCTGCAGTGAATCGCAAGAAGGCCTCAACACACCAAGATCCGCACTGTTTCACTGGTGCACAGAACCTTTTTCCCCTCCCAACGACAGCAAGTGTTGGCTGTTGGCAGGGTTTCTCATCCGGCGGAAGTTGCGCGGGATAGCTTTTCTTTTTCGCGTCGACAGCTTGTGTCAGCCCACCCGGGGGCGTTGGTTCCTTAGACAGGGCCTCCGTCCGGAAATTCTGGTAAAGCTAAGTTCGAAGCTAAGTTCTGGTGAAGCAAAGGTTGGGCGAGCCAAGTACTGGCGAAGCAAAGTTTGGGCGATGTTAAGACTCTCGTAGACTGATTCAAATTACCCGGGGTGACCTAAAACCCGCAAACTCTGCAAAAAACGCTAATTGCCGGCACATGACCCGAAACCCAATCGAGTGCAAACTCCCTGGTGTGCCTACGGTTGTTCGATCGGACAGTGCCGTGGTGATAGCTAAGGGAGAGCCAGTCTAGAGGATTGCGTGAGTTCCTCAGGACACACCGGATTTACCGGCCGCCAAGACTAGCTTCCGCGGGTGGAACCTACGAAATTCGCATTCAGGACTAGAACCTGTGCCCCTAAATACGATCCTACAACAGTGTCGCTTCTTGATTTTAGAATTTGGTATACTAGACCCGGAAGCCATGCAGTACCGTCAAACACACACGTGAAACCCGGCTCCCGCAGCAGCAGCCTATCTCATGTGTTAGATCCGTCCTGGAGCGTCCCAGGTGGATGCAGCTGCTGACAGCACTACTACTGCTAAATTAATCCGGTCCATCCTTGTCGTTTGGAACTCGCATCGCATTGCCTTTGGTTGTTCCCCGACGACCCCGAACGGAAGAAGAAGTGCAGCCAGCGCCATGCATGAAATCGAAGACAGGGTTCGCAGAAGCACGCACCCCGGCAAGGAAGGGAAAGGACGCAAAGCGACCGCGCGAAGACGATGACTCGAACGAGTGCAACCGCCTGAAGCACGACACAGTACGATCAAAGAGGTAGTACTAATACAGGGCATCACTACCGATATTATGCATTCCGCTGTCTATCACGGTCCATCACGTTACACAGCGGTGTACCGGTCCATTCCTATCTCCTGGAGCAGCATACAATTGCTACGCCGTTCCAGATGAGAGAACCCCGCCCTTGTGGTCGAGCAACGGACGGTGATCAGCACCTGACCCGGCAGACTTTATATGGCCGTCTGCACTGGCTACCTTTCGAAGAGTGTGGAGGCAACAGCGTCGGCTATGTATATAACTCGCTTTTTTGTGTTGGTTGAATTCCGTGATAATTTTGCTTGGGCTCGATTGACTGAGGGGGGGGGAAGGGTGGGTGGGCCTCAACTCTCTTCACTCGTGGGTGAAACAAGATATCACACGAGGGTGGGGCCTATAGGCGGTGGCCTTTCGGCCAGCGTTTAGCGTGCGATTTCGGTGCTGAGGCTGCAACGCGCCTCTGGTATTCATTGTCGCCACGCTCTCCGGACGGAGGCAAGCACTTTGATATTGCAAGAGAATTTTCACTCGCTCCCGCTTCCGCGGGGGGGTTCAAAGGAAAATACTCGAAGAGGGGCCGCCCGGTGCCTATTTCGACGGAGAACCAGGACTCGCCGCAAATGGTGCCTGCTTCTCTTGAACGCCTCTGCCTACAATTAACCTGTGCTTCGTGTGTGAAGACAGCACGTTATCGTTCCCTTTGGTTGGCAACCTGCGCGGCTTCTCGAGTGTTTCCTGCAAAGCAGCTTGAAAATATCATTCCAGAAGAACATTTCCGGAGTTGGGGCTTGCACTGATAAACGAAGCAACGGACGACCAGCATCAACTGACCAAAGAAAATGATAAGGCAAAAGTTTGTTGTTCTTCGCGTGTACAGGGTATAAACCTCTCTGGGGGGCTTTCCTGTATTAGCAGTTTTTTGTTGGCTTCGTTTTCTCTTTCATGTGCAACCTTTGTTCCGGAAATGTTCCGGTCAGTACAGATGTACTGTTAAGAAATAAAAAGACCGCCCTCACTGAGGACGGACAGCAAGGACATAGCAATGGTCGCAGAGGGGTGGGGAAAGTTCGGGGTCCGTCCATTTCGACATGAGCATTTTCAGACACTCGCGGAAAGAGTCGCGTATGCACTGCCGGCTGGTCTCGGCTCGGTGCGCTGCCCTCTTGCCTCGACAGCCGTATAGCTGGTCAAACTGTATCCGGCAGCTCGGAAACTGTTTCCGACGGCCTTAAAGCTGCTCAAATATGTGTCTGCCCTGCTCGCAAATTGTGTCTGACGACCCTGTAGCTGTCCGGTAGCTGGAAGCTGTAGCAGACCTGGCGTGCAGGCACGTGCCTCACCCACCAGCTGTTGCTTCTTGGGCGTTGGTATCTCGCATCCACCACGCTTTGGTGGATAACTCGCTGGGGAGCCTAGGACACCTGCCCCCGCGAGTTGTGCGGCAAGTCCGTCAGTTTCGTCAAAACAATCTTCATAACAATACGGTGCACGTATGAAGTTGCAGACCCTTGCGGTCTTGACCTTTGTCACTTCTTGAGAGAGGCCATGCACCCAAGAAACGCAGGACAAGGTACGTATGACAAAGGTATCATTACGTCATATACACCCAGAATCCGAATAAGCAACTACGCGACCTGGAACGCCGAAGCGGGTAGGTTTCTATGGCAACGGCAATCGGACCTGTTCGGTCGGTCCTGGCAAGGTGGAATTTCTCGCCTCAAAACTCTGCCACGTATGTGCAGGGAGGCCTCAAGGGAACAAGGGAATGTTCCGGGACCCCGCAGCCAAAAGCCGGAGGTTCGGCTGCGGGGTTCATCGCTGTCTCTTCTCGCGGAGAGCAACAACACCGCGCTTTCATCGAAGAAGCGCGTGATCGAGGAAGTGGACATGAAATATTCGAGGGGCTGCCTTGTGTGTACTTACTTCGAAGGAGGCTAGAGGGGGAGAAACAGTACAACTACAAAGTGGGCATTTTTTGTTGAGCGCTTACGCCCGCCACAGAACCAAGATTTACCTGTGTTTCAAGTGGGCTACTGCACATTTACCTCCTTTGTCTATCGCAACTGGCAGTCTCCTTAAGCATTTCCTACAAAGCAGGTGCTTATACAAAAACTGCATCGTTTGTTCAGCATCGCTTGCAGGACCTCACTGAGGGACTTTGTGTGCAGAGGAGGTGTGGAAGTGCACGTACAAACAAGCGGCATTCGAACGATCCGCTCGGTCCCTTCGCTTGTGGACGTGCTGAGCAACGTTGACAGCGGGTCCCAGAACGGTCTGTAAGGTGAGACGTCAGGCGTGCCCAATTCTGTGACACACGCACACTCCGGTGCTGCACGCAGGGGGGAGGTTCGGCGAGCTGACGACTTCGTGGGTTCACAGCACATGGACCCAGACTCGTCGTCCCCTGTGAAAGCCTCTTCAAAGTGAGATCGGTGCTCCCCGTTCCGGAATAAGGGCAGACTTTCGTCGACCCTACACGGTGCCCACCACGTACTTACGACACAGTGCATACTCGTCATATGACAAGCAATGCACGCGAAGTTTGTTCTGCTCACATAATTTTGGCTGACAAAAGAGACATCAACAACATGACAAGTATGTTTCAGTCAAAAACATCGAGCTCCTCGAACTCTTTCCGCGCAAAGCCGGCAGGAACAACCAGACGCAACGAAACCCTCGGCGTGCTGAGGTAATTTTCAGAGCCGGTTAGTCACGCCTTAGCAGTCCCAGGGCCTCTTCACCTGTATGTGTTCTCGTGGCCATCGCCACCGCGCTGACCTTTCCCGAGAACACATCAAAACAAGTCAAAGGGTGTGGCCCGTGTCCGCGGAAGCGGAAGTTGAGCCGGGAACCGAGGCAACGAGGTCCCCCGTGTGTACGGGTCCTACATGACGCTCGATAAACGGTGCGCTGTACGTTCGGGTTGGCGTGCCCCTTCTATAATATACGCCGCCGTGCGCCTGGATGAGAGTGGCTGGCGCAGAGAGCACCAGTGTCTGCGGGATGCGAGGTGAGTCCGTTTGCACAGCGCTACACGCACAATGAATCGGACTCGTCTCTTTGCCCTGCGGTTTTCATGAGCTCGGTGCTTTCGCACATTTCGAAGGCCTCGAACTTCTTGTTGTACTGCCAGTCGTCGATGTCGCGCTTGTGCTGCACCATTTGGAAGCCGACGGCGCCCATGCACAGCGCCATGAGAACCCACAGCAAGATGAAGAGCCACAGCGGGAGGCAAAAAGAGCCGATCTTCAGACCTTCGCAGCAGCGTTCGTCGCCCTCTCCAGCTGCAGCCCCCGAGTATGCGTTGCGCACCGTGTCAACCGTAAAATGGTGGCTGTACGTATTATGCGTTTGAGTTCAAGCCACTGGAGCAGATACTTCGTTTCGAAGGGTACAGTTGGTTTGATTCGTTTGTGCGCGTTGTTGGACGCTTACACTCGCCACTAAACGCAGATTTACCGGTGTTTCGTGTGAGCTACAGAACAATATAGAACAATATATTCCTGACTGTTTCGACTTTTGAGGATCAGGTGTTTTTAGAGTGAAAGTTCGCTTGAACGCCGGGGTTCTAAAGTTTCCGGGTGGCCTTCGTCAATTGTTTTTATGTCACGGTTGACTTGACACTACGGCGGGTTGGGGTTCGTGGCTATTGCAGCTGTCTTTTCCATGACTTAACTCACAATCTTGTACGTACATTTCGTTCTTCGTTTGTTTGCAATGGTCTGGACAGAGGTGACCGACACCACGGCCATCCTTCTTCGAGATGTTGCAACTAGCGTCCTTTTCGGCGGATGGGTATACAACAAGAAAATGCATACTCTCGCTTCGAGACGTACTCATCGTGCCCGTCGAGAGGGCGCCATACAGCTTCGACGACCCCCGTACGAGTTGTGCGCGTCGATTCGTGGCATACCAAGAAGTCAGGACCGTCTACCAAGAACGCGTCGGGAAACGTGATGCCAACGGCCGCAGTTCTCGTGGTAGAGCCTCGGTTGACGTCGACGTGGGTCTTCAGGACACCCTCTATCGCAATTCCTGCTGCGCAGCCTGCGGACGGCGTCGCCTCTGTGCCGTTGAACCTGCACTCCGGGTGCATTTTGTTCAGATCCATTTCCTCGCATGTGTTGTCGCGGCCATTCTTCCTCGCTGGTATGATGAGGTACGCGTCGTCTCTGTCAGGATTCGTTTGCTTCTGGACTCGAGCTTCAGAACACGAGACCGAGCTCCAAAGAACGGCAACAACTCAACAACCCGCCCAACCCCGAAATCGAGATACATACTTGTCGAGGCTACATCCCACGACCAACAGATTGAACGGCTCATTTGTAACAGGGCGGTTTGGGAATGTGGTGTACAGCGAAGGTCCTGCGGGGAGTTCTTTGGTGAGCACATTCAGACATGCTATAGGGGGTCGAATAATACCACCTGTGTTAGCAGCATCAAATAGTGGTAGTGTTTACAAACAAACAGACGCGTGTCAAATAACTGTTATTATTCGACACCCCCCTTTATAGCTCGCTCACTCCGAAGTTTCCCTCAGACGATAGCTCTAGCCGGCTGATCGATCGGAGAGTGCCACGATGCTACCCTGGCGGACGGTGCATCCGCACGCTTACTCCATGAAATATGGCGACAACTTCTTTTGCGACACTACCATTATTTGCGCGTGCCATGTGGAAGAAGGTGCCAGCTATTCCCCATTGTGGCAAAGTCAGGTAAGGCGTGTGTTGGAAAGACCGAGACGGGAAGAAAGAACACGAGCCTTCCGCAAATGACATACCATGCGGCAAGCACGTCGAAGGGTACTGGCAGAACGTCGATTCGGTCATTTGGGAGTTCCCACAATTACACGGGAACACCTTCGCGACTTGGCCGTTGATCGTCACTTGTGTGCAGAATCCCGCTCCACAGCCCATGGGCGCCGGATAGCCGTCGTAGCACGCAGAGCCGTTCTGCGAGTCTGCGGGGGTTGTTCACGTGAATGCTTTAGGTACCGGGTCAACTCTACACCTTAACAAACGTGGTACCTCGGGCTGTACCGCGTTCTCAAGGATTTCGTTGTGGATTTGACTCGTAAGCCTCGCCCACGTGTCAGTGGACAAGATAAGATTGCTACCCCGTCACTAACGATGCCGCGGGAACACTTTCATCCTGATCGATCCGAGCAGAACGAATACAACCCGCAAGCAGTCGCACGTTGTGTGCAATGGGGAATGCTGCAAAGGTCCCTTTTGTAGTGCTTGGAAGGATGCTGCGCCCTTCCCCGTGTACATAAGCACTAGGCAGTCCCTCGAGTATTTTACTTCGAACGAGGCTAGAGGCGGGAGAAACAATACAACTACAAAGGGATGACGTTTTTGGAATACCGACGGACAATGTCCCACCCTGGGGCCGCGGCCGGGGTGGGTGGGTACCCCCCCCCCCGGGTCGAGCTAATTTATTCCTGGGTGAGCTTTTTTTCAGGCTTTTTTTTCCGACTAATTTGTTCCGGGAAGTGAAAATTTATTCCGGGAAGTCAAAATTTGTTCCGGGAAGTGAAATTTTGTTCCGGGAAGTGAAAATTTGTTCCGGAAACTGAAAATTTGGGGTTTGCCAAATTTTCCAGATTTTCACCATTTGTGTGTGATTTTTACAATTTTTGTGTAAGGTACGCATACCCGAACCCCCCCCGCATGCCCGAACCCGCAAACCCGAACCCGCAACCCGTACCCTAACCCCGCAAACCCTAACCCGCAAACCCCGCAAACCCGCATACCCAAACCCGCATACCCTAACCCGCAAACCCGCATACCCTAACCTCGCAACTAACCCCGCAAACCCCGCATACCCTAACCCGCAAACCCCGCAAACCCTAACCCGCAAACCCCGCTTACCCGCATGCGATAACGTTTTTCAAATACACACAGCAGATCAAAGAAAGGGGGGAAAGGTGGAAAATGCAGATCAAACGGGAGTAGAATGTGCACACTCGCTTATCCGACTCTTGACTTACTATGCCGTGTTCTGAAAGCTGTCGAGGGGCCCCTCCATAGGTTCTCGCATGATTCGTTCGCCTATGTAACACTATCCGTTTGTAGTACGCTTCGCAATTGTGTTCTTGCACTCTAGCCGAATGGCGGGTGGCGGATTTCCGCGCTCGGGCGCAAGACACAATTATGCTGCTTTTGCAGTGCAAGCCGAACCCGGTTCGCGACTTCGGTTGCGGTAAAGTGTTACAAAGTCTTCGGCTTTCAGATCCGGATACGCGTATGCAACAGATAGTTAGAGGTCACTTGAAGGATACCCGTGTGCAGCGTTCGAAAGAGTTTGCGTATCTGGAGTCGTTTTTTTTCGGGGGGGTGCCCTTTTGACCCTATGTATTTTAATATTTTTTGAGAAGAGAATTTACGACAGCCTCGAGGATATTCGTCATTTCCTGCGTTCGTCCAGTGTAATTGTCGTCCAAGTTACTGACCGTGGGAAGGGGTTCCAAGTACATGCTGTTAAGTCTGTCTGAGTGCGCGATGCAGTTTACCGATAGCCACCGCGTGCCTTCTGTGCCAGGGGTCGGATACGTTTACTTGCTGACCGGTGCTAACGTTGTAGAAGGCCCACCTATCAGCCTGAGTTCAGCTCCACAAGGTTCGTTTCGTTAAGGCAACTCATGATCACTTCGGTGTGAGGGATTAGTCCTGTTAGAAACTACTTGTGGGCGCCTGCTCCGTTGCGTGGTCTTCTCTCCGTACAGTGTTCCACATCTGGAAGGTCCTTGCGTTCAGTTCGCGCTTCCTGTGGGCACAAAGACAGTTGATGACTTCAGGAAGGAATCAGCCATTCTTGCGTGATGTAATGTGGAGTGCAGATTCCGTTTGTTGCCACCTTGGGTTGTCAGCCCAGTCCTCCCCAGTTCTGGGTTCGGTCCGGGTCCCGTGAAATTAGGTGAAATTTGTTCCGAAACTGAAAATTTGTTCCGGAACTGAAAATTTGTTCCGGGAAGCGAAAATTTGTTCCGGGAAGTGAAAATTTGTTCCGGGGTGAGTTTTTTTTCTGGGAGGCTCACTGATCGTGTCAGCCATTTTTAGCCCAGAAATGAAAAAAAAACTCCCCCAGGAACAAATTAGTCAGAAAAAAAGCCCACCCCGGAAAAAATTTTCAGTTCCCGGAACAAATTAGTCAGAAAAAAAGCCCACCCCGGAACAAATTTTCACTTCCCGGAACAAATTTTCACTTCCCGGAACAAATTTTCACCTCCCGGAACAAATTTTCACCTCCCGGAATAAAAAAGTCGGAAAAAAAGAAAGCCACCCCGGAATAAATTAGCCCCACACACCCCCCCCCCCCCCCAGGCATCTTGTTAAGAACCATCCATCCATCCATCAGCCGGCTGACCCCCCCCCCCTCAGGCTATTTTCACTGTGGAGGGGGGAGACGCTACCTGTCACACTCTAAGGTGGTCACCACGGTGGGCGGTCAGAAAAAAAAAAAATTTTTTTTTGCCCCAAATACCCCAAATACCACACTTTGGAAAAATTTTGTGGGCAGGCAGGGAATTTTGACCATTTCACCTTAGAGAATTTGACCACCCAGCCTCCAAGGCAACTGCACTGTAGAGGGGGGGGGGGGGGGGGGGGGGTCTTTTTTTGCGTCAAAATGGTGACATTTTCAGCCTGTAGACTTAACGGCAGTTTAAGGCTAAAAAAACATGCAACCCGCCTCAGAAATGCCCGGAATCGTGTTTTTGGGGGAAGTTTCATGGAAAATGGCCCAGGGGGGGGTGTATTAGTTGATGGTTTTAGGGTGGACACCGTTTGGTACCGGCTAGCAGCCTGTGTGTGTGCTTCACTGTTCATACCATGCAAAGATGAGCCTATAATCACGTACAGGCAGCCACAAATGGAAGCAACAAATGGGCGAACGGCACCCAGGAGGAAGGCAGCTATGAACGTTGCTCGTCTGGATGGTTAACAACGTCCCAAAAGGCTCTCTGGGTCTTGCGCAAGCTGAGGTGATGTTGACACCGCAGGCAGCAGCTCTTCCCCGAACTTCTGCTAAAGCGATATTCACAAAGTTCGATGTCTTTCCGAGAAAAACAATGAGATGCTCCCATCCGTAGTGGGACTTTCCGGATCCCAACGTTTTTGTTGAAGGGATGCACGCGACAGTGTCTTTTATTCAAGTTCGCCTTTCGTACACCACCCTGAAAGGGTCGCATTGCACACGCAAGACAATACTGGTCTACGAAGCCCCACCATCCCCAACTCGCAGGAAAGTCTTTTGAGTAAAAATACATAGGTTTGGGCAGTGTTGTTTTCCTTCTTCGGTTCATGCTGTCACTATTTTTGGGTTGTCACCTAAAAAGAAGAACACCGGTACCAAACGGTGTCCACCCTGAGTCCAAAAATTGGGCACTCGTAAAAAGGCCCTTTCGGGGCACTTCAGCAGCCAAAAAGTATGTTGCAGGCATTTCTATACGGTTCTGGGGTGGTTTACCAAATTTTATTGCCTTTTAGGAGCCCCTATGTGGTTCCCAAAAAAATGACCTATTTTGACAGCTTTTGACCCCCCTAGGGCTAAGTTGGATGGAAACGCCGTTTCTTTTAGTTTTTTCGAAATAAGGAAACGGAAACGGAAACGGAAACGGAAACGTTTCCGTTTCTTTTAAAAGAAACGCCGGAAGGCTCTTCATGCTGAGGGGTCCTATAAGATACCACTTCACGGGTCCTTCTGTGTGTCCGTCTGGCGGGCTCTCTGACTCTTCAGGGCCCTTCGACTTGGCTCGGCCCCTTCTTGTGTGTCGTCGCGGTCTCGTTTGTGCAGAGCAGTCGCCGGTGCTCACCGCTTTCTTTCGTCGGCGATCTGACACGAGCAAATAGGTAACCACAAGCTAATGATGCAGAATGTCGTCACATGTGGATGTTTTCTGACACCAGATTCCACCCTTCTGTGCCTACCACTTCGTCTTCTGCTGCTTCCAACCCACGAGTGGGGCTTGTTGAATCTGCCGTCCTCTTCTGCATTGTTGGTGGTTTCTTCCTGCCGTCGTTGTCTATGCTCCGACAACACCGCCCCTTCCGGTGACGGTTGCCACCCGTCGTCGTATGCAAGGTGCACTGTGGCAAGCGATGTTTAACGCACACGTTACTGCGTGGCCATCGCTTTTCTGGCGGGTTCAACATTGCCCCGGCATACGTGTGCCCTTCTCACCTCCTGATGCTGATTGCACTCCCTCTTTGTCTTACACCGCCGAAAGACCCCGGTCTTGTAGCCTGTGGCGCTGAACGATCGTATCTGTAGAGTCTATTATTGGAAGCGGATGTGCTTTCCCGATCGTCTTCAGCGCGTTGGTCAACAGCCTCGCATAACAGAGCATCGTCGCCACAACAGCCATTGGTGTAAAGAGCTGCAGACCTCAAAGTCAGCACAACCGGACGCGTGTGGTTGCGTCTGCTCCACGCGGTCGCAACTCTTATGCTTCTTTCCTCCCTCTTTTCTGTCCATGGTTTCCCGCTGGATTGCGGGGTCCGCCGTTCGGAACACATTTCCGGTCGGACCTTCAGCCAGTATACTAGTGGCATACCAGCCGTTTCTTTTGAAAAGAAACGGCGTTTCCATCCACCGCCAAAAAGAAGGAAACGGAAACGGAAACGTTTCCAACGTTTCCATCCTACATAGCCCTAGGGGGGAAAATGTTTCTTCTCTAGGGGGGGGGGGGGTCTGGTTTATCCGGCCATCCGGCCAAAGTGGCTGATCCTTAACAAGAGCGCTGCCCCCCCCCCCATTTTCGACGGACAATGTCCGTCGGTATTCCAAAAACGTCATCCCAAAGTGGGTATTTTTTGTTGAACGCGTACGCCCGCCACTGAACCCAGATTCCCCTGTGTTTCGTGTGGGCCGCAGCACTTTTACCTCCTTTGATATTTTGCAGCTGGCAGCCTCCTCAAGTATTTCCTACAATGCAGGTGCTTGTACAAAAAAAAAAAGTGGGATGCTCCACATACTTGTGCAGAAGCCGCTTTCGGAGCCGTAGAACCCAGGCGCGCATTCCGTGCAGTCACCTGTGGCGCCCTTTGCCCAGCCTTTGCGGCACACGCAGCAGTCACCGACCAGTTGTCCGCCCGAGCCGCAGGCGGCGGCACACGCGACGGCGCACAGGCATAAGAAGATGATGGGTCGGTTCATGTGCGCAAGCGTTCAAGTGTGCGGGGAAGAGACGGGGAGGGGAAGACAGGTTCGTTTCTCTTCCCTCTGACCGAGTGGGGAATGGTTGCCATAATATTATACTGAGTGCGGGCCACTCTGGCCCTCCTCAGCACACATTGGGCATGCCGGGTGTGATGCTGTCTCAAAACATTGTTGCTCGTGGTTTCAACTGGAAAATAGTAGAGCGTCTCTATCTCGCAACGGCTCGGGTAAAATCTCGGAGAGCCCGTGATATTCGAGCTTGGTGCCTTCGACGTTTGCAACAACGGTGGCGCACCGTTTACTCGACAAACCTGCAACCACAGCCGAAACGAGTATTCCTTTATTAACAGGACTTTCCCAAGAGAGGCTGAGGTGGTCGCATGTTCGCTGACTGGTCACTGCCCCACTTTCCGGGATCGGCTCTTGTTTTCGGCAACCGGGACGCTGAATATCCTTCAGTGTGCTGAAACAAGCAGAGTAAAAACGACTTCGGAAATACACGTGAACTAAGCCTGAGACACAAGATGGAGTATAGAACGAGGTTGCCAGAGAGACGATCGTCCTGCACCGCCTTTGTACACAGGCGCGTATCGGCGGCATAACTCGCATGAGTACCGCATGAGCCACGGCGTGATCGGCCGGATGCAGCATCTCACGAAGGACATGCGAGGCTGTGCTGCTGCTGCCGGACGTTAGCCACCGGAGGTCTGTTGAACCAAAGGGGTCGGTCGATGCAGCATGTAGCTTCCCCCCTGAGTGAATGCCATCTTGGCAACTTCTTCGCTTCGTCACTTCCAGAGCCACTAATAGCAGCAGCTTGCTGCAACTTCCAGTTCGACCGACTAGAGCAACAACAAAGTGGCCTCTTCGATACGTTGGATTGCACCTTCTTTGCGATGCTACTGGACTGCCGTTGACTGTCCAATAAGCACAAGTTGGAACGCTGAGCTCTAGTGAATAATGTTTTTTCTGCTGAAAGTACAAACGGCGCATAGAACTTGCAGCATCCCCCCCGCGGAGATGCTGCTCACGTCCCTTTCAATATCCGCGCATCTCGCTGTGTTAATTTGGTGGTTCTGCAATCACCGGTGACCATCGAGACGGACGGTCTTGGGGCACAGGACACTCTCCCCAGTGGAATAGTGCGCCCTCCCTGATAATGAGCCGATTACGGTGAGGTTGCTTATGCGGCAATCATGTTGAATTCCTTGCCAAGAACGAGCTTTCCACTCCCAACCTTTATTCCACAGCCAATCGGTAGCAACGACGGGGGCATGTACAAAAGGCAGGGAAGTATCAAGGCAAGCTGAAGACTTGCGCCTACTAGGCATTCCCCATTCATGGGGAATTTTTATTAGTTGCGATCATCGATCCTCACCACGACGCAAGTTGAAAGTATTTCCGATCCTAACATGCACATGGTTCCACACGGACCGACAGAGGGAGAAACCCCGCACAGCAGAGAGCGGAGACGAAGTGGTGCTCTGAACCATCATGATTGCTGTGATAAGTCAGCGACTCTGTATTCCTCACACACGCTCCTTCTGCGCACGAAGACAGAGAATGAGCATACCACTTTGCGCGGTGTTACCTTCTGTGCCGGCTGGGCCGAATTTGAGTATGAACCTGTTTGAAGTGGGAGATTCTCTTGAAGACGGGCGGTACCTTTGAAGTGGGAGAATCTCTTGAAGACGAACGGTACCCAACACACAAAGCGGTCGCCAAAAAAACGGCTCTTTTTAGCAGAAACGGCAACGGGGCAGCTGCAATCGGGCCGGACCAGTTCAGGACGGATCCGGCAGATGTGCAGCGGCACCTCTCTTTTTCGTGAACACTGGTTTCCAGAAGGCCGAGCTGCACGGAGGCTTCACGTATTGTGCAGAGCCACGGGCCCACGCCACGGATCTGGGGGGCACCTGGTTCATTTACCAAATCAAGGCATCGAGACGCGGTGCACGCAGAAACCTGGCGCTTGCACGGACAACCGTTAGACACATGCTGCAGTTAAACCGTTCCTCTGCCGAATCAACATGCGCGGAAGCACCAAGCAAGCAACACACAAGTCGTTTTCGCCCCATGCATTGTTGTTGTCGCATACGTTTCAATGTGACGCCGTCATCCGTGGCCGATCGCTTGAAGCGAGGCGACCCGGCTGCAGTCTTTTTCCGAGGGGGCGCCGTCGAATTCGCGCCTGCCAACGGCGAAGGTGACTTCGGGGCCGGCGAAGCAGGCGTTCTGTGGGGGGAAACATTTTTTTGTATAAGCACCTGCTTTGTAGGAAATACTTGAGGAGGCTGCCAGCTGCAAAAGATCTAAGGAGGCAAATGCGCTGTGGCCCACACGAATGCTTACGCCCGCCACTAAACCCAGATTTACCTGAGTTTCGTGTGGGCTCCAGTACATTTACCTCCCTTGAGATTGGATATTGTTGCGATAGTGGGGAGTCATCGGCATGCCGATGAGTACCACAATAGGTAGGGCTATGCCTGCCTTTCGCTACGTGACACCGGATGGGTCACTCTGGGCGAGCTTCCGTCGTGGTGCAACCTCCTTTGAGATTTCGCAACTGGCAGTCTCCTCAAGTATTTCCTACAGAGCCATGCATTTCTTCTTCGCTTACACCACCGCGTGTTGTTTTCTCACTCAGGACTTTGACCTGTTGTGTTTGTGTGATTTGTCGTGTAGGGGTCCCCGCATGACCTCACGTCCGTTCGTACACGTGGTTTCGGTAGTTACAGCACTAGGGATCCCTTCGGTTCGTTGTCTGGCAGCATCGTCGAGCGTTTCCAAGCTGGCGCTTATGTAAAAAAAAGCGTCGTGGCTCTATTTGTGCGCACAGCCGGGTTGTGTGTGCGTACGTGTGTAAACCCTGTTTTGAGTGATTTAACACACGCACGCTGCCATCCGACACTTTTTGGTATAGACAAGCAAGCTTGTTACCATAAAAAAGAACCGGGGCGCACCTTTCGCAAAGGGCGCGCACGCCGTCGAGGGCGGCCCGAGGCGGCTGGTCGCTGAGGTGCTCGAGCGTGGCTTTGGTGGAGCGCCTGTCCTCGCGCAGGAGGTCGACGGTGGCGTTCGCGCTGCCCAGCTGCCCCTGCAGCGAGGCGACGGTCCGCTGCAGGTCGGCGATCTCGGTCGCGGCGCTCCGCAGCTGCTTGTCGAAGCGCCGGGTCTCCGCCGCTCGTTGGACGGCGTGCTCCCGTTTGAGGTCGTCCATTCTCTCCAGCACCACCACGACTCGCGCTTCCAAGTCTTCCGACTCCTGCTGCGCGAGGATTCGCCGGTGCTTCTCGAGGCGGCGGTCGCCCGCCGTCATTTTGAGCTCGTTCTCCAACCGGAACACCAGCGACTGCGTCGCGTGCAGCTGCGACACGGCTTTTCGGTACGTGCGCTCCTTCTCCATCTCGGACGACGCGGCTACCAGCGAGGACCCGTCGCCGAGGGACTGGCGGAGCGACCGTGCTTTCTCGACGATGGAGAGGGTTTCCCGCGTGGCCTCGAGATCGGTCTTCCGCCCGGAGACAGCAGCCACGAACACAACGGACTCGCTGTCTTTTTGGGCGAAGTACTTCGTGAGCATGCGGGTCATCAGCGACTGACGGAACGGCAGGCAGAAGGAGAAGTCGCCGTTGGCCATCGTCGAGAGCGTCGAGATCATGTTCCGGATGGAGTCGTCGTCGGCCGTCGTGTCCACAACGTCGATGCGGGTGTCGGTCCTCTTGTTCCGAACGTACCGCGTGAAAACCACGCGGAAAACGGTGTGCGCGCACGTGTGATCGTGCGCCGGCTTCTTAACCTCCCCGAACAGGCTCCCGCCGACCTTGCGCTTCCGCGCCAGCGGCTGCGTGGTGTGCTCTGGGGCATACGGCAGGCCGACCACGGTGTCAGGGGGCGCCTCCTCGGCGTCTTTCAGCGCGGCGGCCCTGCCTTTGCGGATGGCCGTGCTGACGGGGGCGTTGTCGTCGAGGTCGTGCTCGCACAGGCCTTCCAGGTCCATGTACCCCGAATCCTGGTCGACGAGCAGCGAGACGACCGAGTCCGGGTTGTCGCTGTCTTTGTCGGCGAGGAGGTCGACGATTTTGTCGCGCTGTACCTCGAAAAAAGACAGCGTCGCGGCGCACTGAGGCTCGCTCTTCTTCCGCTTCACGATCTCCTGGCAAAGCGCCGGGATCAGCCCGCCGCCGTCGGGCGTGTCCTCTTCGATGAACCGCGATTTGCCGGTCCGCTCGTGTCCGTAGACGATCACACAGGAGTCGTGCCCGAACCACAGCCGGTCTACCAGCGGGTCTACCATATGGCGGACCAAGTGGTCCTTCGCGTCGCCCAGGACCCCGTCCGACGCGAATTGCTCGACAACCGCGCCGGAGCGGACGCCGATGGACATGCCCGGGGCCGTGTCTCCCGTCAGCGGGGCGGCGGTGATGGCGTCTGACTTGTCCTTGACGCGCACAAGCGTCTGGATCAGCTTCTTGGTCACCGCGCGCGGCCGCATCCTCTGCTTCGCGGCCGGCTCGCCGTCTTGCCTGCCCGCCACCACCGACGCCTGCGATGGCCCCATCAGACTCGCTTGCGAAAGGGCCCGCACGTCGTCCGCCATCGGCAGGTGCAGCGGTGAGAACTCCATCTGCGGCGAGACTTTCTTGCAGCAAAAAGAGGGGAAAGAAGTGCGAAAAAGAACAGGCACCGGAGACGAAAACCGGGGGAGACGAGAACACGCACCGGGGACGGAAAAGAAAAAAGGAGGCGCGGACGTCTTTCCTTTTTTTCAACAAAAACAAAAAAATGAAAGAAGCTTTTTCAACCTTTCGTCGTTGCGTCTTCTTGCTCGTTTTCCCCAGCGACGCCGAGTGCCCACGACGAGCCCCGCACAGGGGTTGGTTCTAGGGCAGGTTCTGCGCCTTCTTGATATTTGGGTTCCTTTACTTTTTTCCTTTTCTTTTCTCTTTTTTTTTTTTTTCGGGGGTGGGGAAATCAGCGCCGTTCTAATTTTGTGTTGCTCGCTCAAAAATGATGGCTCTTCTTCGCACACACGCGGTTTACAAACAGGGAGACTATGTTCTGAAATGGCTTCTTTCGAGAGAGAGAGAGAGAGAGAGAGAAAAAAGATACGAAGGAGGACAACTCCCCACCTTCCCGGCTCAAATCTGTTTCGACTAAAGACGCGGCCGAGAGAAGGCGAAGAGTGATGTGGGGCTGCAAGGCGGCACGGTCTTTTTGGGACTTGAAGTTCGCTTGAGAATCCGGGATTCTAGAATATCCAGGTGACCTTCCTCAAACGGGTTCTTTTTTTTTGTCGATTGGGCTTTTTCTTGGTTTTCTAATGCTGTGTGTTCTTTCCGCTCCGCTGAGAACTGGCTTCGTTATTTCGTTGATGTTTTGTGTTCTTACAGCGAGCGAGTCTACGTTCGTCGCATCCTCCGACAGTGGGGAAGGGGAGAGGTGTGGCGAGTGTGCGAGAGAGGGGGTACGGAGACGAGGAACAATCCGGGGACCCGCCCTCCTTGTTGGTTTCAATTTGAGATCTTTAGAGCTGCAATTTTTAGACTTATAGTTCGCTTGAGAATCTGGGAGTTTAGAGTATCCGGGCGACCTTCGTCGAATGGGTTCTTTTAAAGCTAATACGTACTGGGTGGGTTTGGGGGGGCATGTATGGCTTCTTTCGTGTACACTTTACTTGAGTCGTCGGTCGTAAGCCTCTCGTTCATGATGGGTGCGGTTAGTGGCCAATGTATGCGTTGGGAGTGTCGTTTTCGAAGTGTTCGTAGTACCAATGCGTATTGTAAACACGAAAGAGAACGCTGGCAGCGTGTTTGGGGGAAGATTGGCGTAACGATCATATCCATTCACTACCATTCACTAGCAAACAAACACACACGCCTCATATGTGTTAGAGTTAAAGTTCGCTTGAGATTCCGGGGATTTAGGTTCTCCGTGTGACCGTTGTTAAATGGGTTCTCTTGGTGCAAGAAAGGGCTATATGTTTTTTTTTTCGCCTGTCGCGAACAACCTTTTGCGTAGGGGGAGAATCTTAGTTTAATGTATGGGCAGAATTGCGCCGGGTAGGGAGAGTGGGACAATCTGCTACCGGAAACCAAAACATCTTGGACCGCGATGAACAGTTAGCGCAAGCGGCAAGGACGTTCTGCCTGTGATGCGAATCCGCTCAAGGTAGCGGCGTGCCACCCTTTCGTTTGGGTTGCTGCAGTGTGGTAGCACGGAAGTGGTCGGTTTGGGCACCAAACGTCAATGTTGCTCAGCGGGCTGACAGCGACTGGGGCACACCGCGTCTTGGCGCCCTATCACCGCGCTGACGGCAAGTGTTCGGCCCTGACAGATCTTTTCAGCCGAAAGTCAAAGGCGGACAGGATTCGGAACATGGAACCATCAGCAAGTCGGGAGAGTCTACAAATCAAACAGCTAGTCTAGAAGAAGAGAACGGCTGCTAGAAAGGAAAAAAAGAGGGTCGGGATCTAGGGTGCCCCCATCTAATGGGGGCGGTACATGTTTCAGTCACTTCCTCTCAGCACTCTCGACCCGGCGACAGATCATTTGCCGAAATCCACTGGAAAACGTGCTCGGTGGCTTGTGTCCTGGCAGTGTCTGAAGTGCCACGGACAATCAAACCCGGCGCCTTGCGGACCGCCTAGACTCCGGGACTGAATGCTAGGGTACTCAAGTCCTGCTTTAGTGAGCCGGTCCGTCCCTATCTCTTCAACCTGCATCGAAGTGAATCACGGTCCATTACGGTCATCAGGTCCATCTCTAGTCCGCTATGCGGTCTTTCACGGTCTATCAAGAGGGGATGGATCGGCTCATTTACTTATGCAGGGCAAGCGACAAGCGCACAAGTTTTCGGAATAGAGACTCGTTCTCGAGGGAGGGGGGGGCGCATTATGAAGCCCCCTCCTGAGGGGATCCGCTGTACACAGTAAATGATGGCGCAATCAGCCAACCGGCGCGAGAGACCGCATTTCGAGGCCCTCCTGACGAGACCTGCTGTTCACAGCAACGGATAGCTCAATCAGCCAACCGTGAGGGGCTGCATTTTGAGGCCCCCTCCTGACGAGTCCTACTGATCACAGCAACGGATAGCTCACGTGAGGGGCTGCATTTTGAGGCCCTCCTGACGGGGTCTGCTGTTCACAGCAACGGATAGCTCAATCAGCCAACCGTGAGGGGCTGCACTTTGAGGCCCTCCTGACGGGATATGCTGTTCACATCAACGGACAGCACAATCAGCCAACCGGCGTGAGGGGCCGCATTTTGAGGCCCTCCTGAGAGATCTGCTGCTCGCGCTGTATCTGCGAGTAGAGGCCTCCGAGGATCTCGTGCCGCTTCGCCGTGGCCTCGACGACCTTCGTGGTGACCCCGTGGAGATACTCGCGCATGTCTTGGTTCTCCTTCGTGAGCTGCGACTGGAAGTGCGCAACCTGCTGCTCAACTTGCTCAACTCTCTTCTGCGTGTCCGCGTGGATGGCTGTCAGCTCCTTGACCTGGTCGTCCTCCTCCTGCTTGCCTTCGAGGCACACCGCTTTGTTCAACGGGAAGAACGATAGGTCGCCCTTGCGCATCATACTGTGTACGTAGGACTCCTGCCCCGTGAATTCATCCGGGTCCTTCTTCTGGAGATGGTGGATGAAGAAGATGTAGTTCCACATGTTGTGGTCGTTCTTGATGTGGTGCTCGAAGCCGTCCGCTTGGCGATCGAACTGGCTGGATTCGATGCCGCAAATGAAGCAGCGGGAGCGGATGTCTTCCTCCACCTTCTGCTTCTCGGAACGCAGCTCCGCGAACGTGTCGATGATGACACCGAAGATGATGTTCAGCAAAATGACGATCACCACCACGAAAAACGCGAAGTCGAACAGCGTCCTCGCGGTGTTGTACGGACTGTTCCAATCCGGCGGCTGCATCAGATCCCCGATACCACCGCCGGCACGGATACCTGCGGTGACCGCGAACACAAAGCATCGGAACAGTGTGTCGCAATGGTAATCATCGCAGTCCGCCTCGCCTTCGCACGGCGGTTCTTTGTTCTGAAACGCGTCGCGGAAAAGGACGAAGCCGACGACGGAGAACAAATAGATGATGATCATCCCGAGAATGACCGTCAGCAGCAGGGATCGCCCGTTCTTGGTGACAGCTTTGATGACGTTCTGCAGCAAAGCGGAGCGGTTGATGATCGAGACGAGGTGCAGAGCGATGAAGAAGGGCGAGATCAGCAGGCCGGCGAGGGCAAACACAACGGAAGCTGCCATGAAGATGAAGTGCGTGTCCGTGTGGACCGACTTCAGCGTGTACATAACTGAGTACTCAAACGTCAGCAGCCCTTTCTCCGCGGCTTCGAGCTCTTCGAAGGTCACGTCCGACGGCTTCTCGTTCGGCAGCACGTCGCCCGGCGACCCTGGTGCCTTTTGCGCGTCGCTCCCCGTCCCGCTACCCGCGACCGCAAAACTGTTCGCTCGGGTATCCACCGTCGGCTTTTCAGCCACTTTCTGCTCCGACTCCTGCCGCGTTTATTTAGTTTTAGAGTTATTGTTCGCTTGAGAACCCGGGATTTTAGAGGCGCCGGACGACTTTTTGTCGAATGGGTTCTTTTAAAGCTACTGGGTGGGCTTGGGGGGGCATGCATGGCTTCTCTCGTGTACACTTTACTTGCTTGCTTTGGCAAGTCAGGTTCAAAAACCGTACACCGCGAGAGTAGGAGAAAGTAGAAAAGGAAACTAGAGTTTTCGTTGACCGCACTACCCTGAGCCCGAATCCTGGACGTGGTTTCAGGTGACAAATTTGCAATCATGATCAGAAGGTCCTACTTGGGCGGGATTCAGTTTCCTCACACATTGCATGTGGCTAAAACAACTTGTGACCGACACCAAGATCTCACCAGGTTTTTGTATAAGCACCTTACTTGAGGAGGCTGCCAGCTGCAAAAGGAGGTGAATGTGCTGTAGCCCACACGAAACACGGGTGAATCTGGGTTCAGTGGCGGGCGAAAGCGAAACAAAAAATGCCGAAGCAACTCGACAGGTCGGGCGCGGTGAGCTGGGTGAAGAGGGTCGTCGGGACTGATGTCCCGTCCCTTCTTTAACAGGCGTTTTTCTGAACGCCGGCAAGGGCAGAAAAGCTGGCGAAAAAAGGGCTTGCGCGTGGAGCCCCTTGAACCAACCGCATGCTTCTGTCGTAGCGGTCCGTGGCTCATAAGCGCAGCTTCTTTGCTGCGCTTTTGCGCTGGGGACTTCAAAAACTTGGGATCTGTGCCAAAACCCCGGATGGCTATGTACGACAGGGCATCACACTACGACTTGAAGCCGTGTGCTATCACTCGATTGACCTGTTTCATCCACACCGCTGCTATTGCTAGCGTTGGTTCGTATCTCGGTCAATTGTATCCACCTCGACCGCGGTTTTAAGGCCACGAGTTGAATCGAGTTGGATTCTTCGGACATGTATTAACAATGGAGTTACCATTGGTATCCAACTGGGCCCAAAAGGCACCTTCCCCGCGGAGATTGCCAGTAGTGTGGTTCAGTTCTACTTTTCTGCACAGTGCTACTTTTCTGCACCGCAGGCGGAGTTTTTCGCACGTAGGACACTGGTGCGAGCGTTAGACACGTGTGATGTGAGTCTGGGTCGAGGCGGAAAACGGTTCTTTTCGGAGGCGGGATGGTGAACGGGTGGATACACACCTTGAAGTTCTCAGCGCCAGCCCCAACGGCAGGTCCAGCCCCAGCGGCGTTGCTAGTGGGGACGAGGCGGCCATCCAGCTCGGGGTGGTCAGTTTCGAACATCTCGATGTATCGCTTCAAGCTGAACTTCTTCCGTGCGCGCTTCATCATCAATTGTCGTTCCTGCAATGTTCGTGCTTTTGTGTACCATATTCTTCTCTGTTTTGGTCCAGACGCAATCCATTGCTTTTCGGCTTCTTTTCTTTCAACAGTTCACACGGGTAGTCCACACTCCCCATTGAATCAGATTCCGAACACTTTTTGGGTGTGGGAATTGAGCGTTTTAACCGCCGAAGGCCCGCACGCAGAGCGTGTGTCGCAAACAACGGGGACACAATCACTCTGTGATGTGCGCCTGAGCCTGGACACAAGGCATCCCGCGGACTTCCAACGTTTTCGTCTGTTCTTTTCTTGGCGTAAGAAGCTCGGCCACGTGAACAAGTACCAGGGGGAAATGCAAGAACGTGCTTGGAATGGGTATGTGCTCAATACCGCACTGCGCCGTGTTTCGGTCCTTTAAGCCACGGACGCATAAGGCGGACCATCGTCAGCTCGGAACCTGGGTGTCTGCTGGCCGCAGACAGGACTGCGGTGTGAGTCTGGTTTGTCAGGCGGCTGTTCGTAGCTCACAGCCAGGTCCACCCGTGCTACTAGAGCACAGGCGAATCCGTCACGGGGAGAAGGCCCCTACAACCGTGTCTGAGCGATCAGTAACACCCTACAACTCGGCCACGTGAACAAGTACCAGGAGGAGCGGGAAACTAGAAAGAAAAAGAAGAACACACCTTCTTCATTTTCCGGTGGGCGATGAGAGGCGCCTTCGCAACCCAGAAGTCGAAGAGGAGGAACACGCAGATGAGGAGCTGAATGAGGATGAGCCAGTCCAGGCAGAGGATGACGAGCGTGCTCTCGATGTGGAAGCCTTCCAGCGGCCGGCGCACGATGTGGTCCCCCGTCACGTCGGTGACGTAGCTGGTGCAGACGATCCCGTTGATGACGAACCCGAGGACAATCATCGCGTTTTCCCAGAAGTTGATCGTCGAGTTGACGAAGTGCTTCAGCTGCCGGAACCGCTCTGAAGGAAACCACGACACCGCCGCCGCCTCGCTGGTCTGCTTGAAGTTCCGCTCGTAGAACTCGATCTCGTAGATGAGCTCCTCGGCGCGGTCGTAGAAGTCGGCGATCCGCGCCGTCGGCGTCTCGCGGTTGACGTTCCACAGCAGCTCGTCCTTGGTCTTGTCCGACAAGTTCGACCCGATGAACGGGATGCGGAAGTACACCCTCACCAGCGACCCGTCCCTCAAAATCTCAATACGCCCGGTGAGGGCGGTGTAGAAGGAGAAGCCCTCACATTTCTCGATGAACTCGGTGACTGCGTCGTGGAAGGTGGACAGCGTGCGGAGGAGCATGAAGGCGGTGAAGCCGAGGTCCAGGGCGTTCGACTCTTTCCTCCGCCGCCAGATGTCGGCGAGGAGGTTTGCGATGAGCTTGAAGTCGAGGGTGCGATTGACGATGGTCGCGATTTGCGGGTCCTCGACGCCTTCCAGCACCGACAGCAGCATCGTCAGCGCCGCGTTCTTCAGCTCGTCCCTCTCTTCCTCGTCGACGAGCGGATACGACCGGGACAACACCACATTCACCTCGAACGCGATGTTTGCATTCACGAGTGCTTCTTGATTGGCTGGGCACGGGCCTTGGCAGTACTCCGTTAGCGTGTTGAAGGCTTGCAGGACGTGTTGGAAGATGAAGTCGTCGCAGTGCTCGATCATTAAGAGGTGCTTCAACGCGGTGATCGTCTCCTTGACGAGGTTGTACGTGTGCACGTTGTCGTCCTGCTCGCGAAGGTAGTCTTGGAGTTGCAGGTTGTGCCCCTCGCAGAAGAGCTGCAAGAAGCGGAGGACGTTTTGCAACTGGTACAGCTCGCATTCCTTATACCGGGCGTTGGGATCGGCCACAGAAGTCTCCGAGTAGTTGTCGGAGTCACCGTCGCGCACAACTTTCAACGGCCCCGCCTTGTGCAGTTCGGAAGCCTCGAGGGTCTTTATCTGGTTGATGGCCCTCGTCAGCCGGTCCTTCGTGCAGCTGAAGAAAGCTTCGTCGTTGAGGGACAAGAAGTAGTTCGCGACCGCTTCCTGCACCCTTCGGTTCCCGCCCTGCAGCAATGCCTGGCCGAACTGCAGAGCCTCGGACACGACGCGCTCTTCCTTCGATTCGATCATCTGCGTCACCAGCGGCGTCACGCCCAGGTCGTCGAGGATGCACTGCATCTTCTCTATCTCCTTCTTCAAAGGGTTGAGCAGCACCATGGTCTTGAACGTCCGAAGCAGCGCTATAGTGAGATTGTCCTCGCGGGACTCTTTGAAGTGCCGGAACAAGTTCATCGTCAACGTCCGATTCCGGAGCAACAAGTCGGTCTTCAACACTTCGGCCAACCCGGTGATGGCCATGACCTCGTTCTCGAGGTCCCGCTCGTTCGGGTCGCTGTACACGTCCGAGATGTTCACCAGCGCGAGCTGCAGGGCGGAGCGGAAGAGGGCGGGGTAGCCTTTGTACAGGGTCACGTCGAGCAGCAGCTGCGTCAGCAAGTCGGTCTGCAGGTTCAAAAAGGCACCCTCCGGGTGCTTGCCCAGCCGGCGGTCGATGCCGGCGACGCGGGTGACCCACGTGCGGACATCGTAGCCGGACAGGAGCGCCTGCGTGAACAGCCACTCGAGGATGTTGCAGCAGGCGAGCTTGCTCTCCATCACGATCTGCATCTTCTCGGTCCACACGAATCGCTGCGTGCGAGACAAGGTCTCGGGACCGGTGTCGAGCCAGTCGGCCGGCCTCTTTCGGCTTTCCTGCGTTCGGGGGGAGCCTGGGTCGCGAGGCGACATGGGTGTTTCGGTTGTGTTTGTTTCCGCGATAAACCCTGTCGCCCAAACGTCTGTACCCACTGCTGATTCGACAGCTTGCTGTTGTCTTGTAATTTCGAGTGTCGGCGTGGGGTGGTCATCTGCAGCGCTGTCAGACGTGCCGTCCAGTAGCTTGAGGAGCGGGCCGAACAAGTGTTCGAGTTCTTCTTCCGTGTAGCAACCCGCGCGCATCACAGTGATGGCGAGACTGAGCATTTCGCACATGAGGTGGTTCTTCGCAACGGCGATCGCTTCCTGCCTAGTGTTTCGGCTGATGAAGTCGTACACGACGTCCTTCACCCTGTCGATGATTTCCTTCGGCGTGTGCTGGTGCTGCCCGTTCTCGACGAAGACGACGCGCGCCAATTGAACGAAGCCCGAACGTATCGGGTCGCACAGTGGGTGGTGCAGCTGCAGGACCATGCCGCCCAGGATTAAGTCAGGCGGGAACCTCTTCCGAACGAAAGCAATCGCCACCTCGTTGCCCCCGGTGCAGAGCGAAGCGAGGAAGCGGAGCGACTGGTCGAAGTACTTGATGTCTTCCTCGTCGGATTCCTCTATCCACGACTCGAGGGGCATCCATAATTCGGCCTCCGCGTCTTCGCCTTCTTCATGGTCCGGCCGGTCCCCGGCTTGCGTGTTTCGAAGGATGAGAGCGTTCATCTGTGCTTTCATGTGGGAAAGCGACGCGGTGGCGCTGTTAACGATTCCTTCGCCCAAGTGGACGTCGAAGCTGTCGATGGTGGCGGAGTGCTTGATCTCCCGCCGCATGCCGATGAGCAGCTCGAGCCGGTCTTGCATGTTCTCCGTCGCCAGCAGCAGCCGCCTCTCGTTCCGCTTCGCGGAATCGCTCAAACCCACCCGCTTCGGCGTCTTGAAGATGAGGGCGAGGCCGTTCTTCTGCAGCCCGTCCGGCGGGCCCTTGGTGCCAATCCCGTCCTTCTTTGCGTGGTGCAGCATGTAGATGGGCAGCGTTCGCGGGTGCACGTCGGTCGGTGAGGACCCGAGCAGTAATGAACCCCCTCGCACCTGCAGCCAGTGCCGAGTCCAACGAGGCACGACGCACGGAGTATCACAAGCCCACGTCCAGCATCCGTGCATGGCAGGCGGGACGTTGTAGGCAACCGACAGCAACGCTGCCTGTGGAGAGGCAGACCGGGACCTAGGGCTGTACCGCACGGCGTAAGGCGAAGCTTTCAGCCTTTCGTCGTCTTCGCTGTCGGAATCTGAGTTCGAGCTGCCGTCGTCGCTCAAGTCCTCGCCGCTTTCCTTCTTCCTTTTGAACCTCCGAATCTTCCTCTCCGTGTTGGGCGGAAACCCGACCCACGGTCGCAACGCGATGGTATCGCCCGACATTTTCAACGGGTGGATCAACCGCAGCTTGTCCATGCTCTTCAGCTTCTTCACCAGAATCCTCTGGTTCTTCTCGACCCCGCCGCCTTCGCAGGTGCAGCAGGCACCGAGCAGCGCCATGTATGTCGCTTTCCTCCCGAACTCGGGGATCAGCCACAGAAAGGATTCGAGCTGCAGCGAGCCGAGGGACTCCAAGAGCCGGTCGTTGTCGCAAATGATCTGCATGAACGCGTCTGCAATGAAGGTCATGTCGCCGAGCTGGGACTCGATGAACGGCAGAAACTGGGCCATCTGCTGCGCCATGTCCTTGGCACCTTTGACCATGAGCTTGACCAGGCGGTAACTCAGAGCGTAGATGCTTCGGAGGTTTTTGTATTGATCGAGGTGCAGGATGGCTTCAAGGGACACGCCGCCGTATTCCATAGGTGCGCGGAGGATGCGGAAGACGAGGTTGTGCATGTTTTGCTGGAACAGGATACGCTGGTGTTTGCGGATCGGGGGGCCGTTGTGCAGGAACGGGTCGTCGGTGTCCCTGGAGATGGTGCAGAAGAGGACGAGGGACTTCAGGGCGTTCAACGCGGACACGACGAGCTTGCTCGATTCGTTGTTCTTCGTGTTGCGCTTGAGCTGCGTGATGAGCGAGTCGGCCTGGTCCTTTCCGACGGCGCCGCCCACCTCGCCATCGGCGCCCTTATGCTTTCCGACCCTCTGCATCTGCAAGTCCCTGTGCTCCTCGATCGCCTTCTTCTCCTCCTCACGCTCCTGTCGCAAATCAATCCAGTACTGATGGAACCTCTCGAGCGTCACGACCATGTTGCAAACTTGCATTAGACTCTCCTTCTCCTCGGGGTGCACCACACGAATCGCGAACACGTCCTCGTAGTACCCTTTCGTCGTCGTTTCGACCCTTTGCAGCTTGCCGGTGGTCCCGAGGGACGCGGCTTTGAACTGGTCCGCCTGAGAAACGCATGTCTTCACAGGTTCATCGACGGTGTACTCCCCGGTAGCATGCAGCCATACTTCTTCGTGGTGAAAGCAAAGCCGAGCGAATGAGGTCTGCGTGACGGCATCGGACTGATCGTGCGAGTCAAGGGGGTGGATGGCCACCAACGTGTTCTTATCCTCGGGGTTGTACGTCGTCGTGACATCCTGCATACGCGTCCCGTCCGGAAGGTTCCAGCAGTGGAGGGTAAGGTAGAGTCCGGTGGCCATGTGTTTGAGGCGGTAGTGCTTCCGGTGCTTCTGGTAGAGGATGGCCCCCCCGCGCTTTGCGTCCTCCGCTTCGAGCACCCACAGCGCGTTCGAAGAGTACGGCAGGTCCAGGACGTTGAACGTCGCTTTCTGGATGTTGTGGTGGTCGAGGAAGGCGTGCTCCGCGTCCTGGATCTGCCAGTCGCACAGCAAGAACCCCTCGGCCTCCCTGTGGTACAGCACGACGGCGGAGCCGGCCAGGACGCACGGGTCGCGCGAGTCGCCGCCCTTGTGGAAGCCCTCCCGGTCCTTCTCGGTCTCGTACGGTTCCATTTGCCACGCAGCGCCCTTCTGCTCCCGCGCCTGGAAGTCGACGAAGTGCTGGACGGGCGGCGACACCCCCTTCGACTCCATGACCTGCTCCTGATGCGACTTCCAAAGCGTCGTCAGCGTCGAGGACGTGGTCAGGGACGTCACGTGGAGGAAGAGCCCGGAGGACACGTTTTCGATGACAATTTGGTCCTCGAGCCGGACCCGCTCGCCGACCTCGCGGATTTTGTACTTGGGCAGGATGCGGAAGAGCTGCCGCTCGTGGTTCTTCTCCTCCGGGTGCCCCGGCGGCGGCGGCTGCGGCTTGCCGGGCGACATCGCGGCCCGCATCCGGCCGTCGTCGTGCAGCGCCGCGTCCTCCGACAGCGCGCCGTCGCAGGCGAGGTATCGGTTCGAGAACATGTTGCTGAACTTGATGATTTGCCCGTAACTGACGTACTTCGCGGTTTCCGCGGCTTCGCCCCACAGGAAGGCTTGCTGCTCCAGACTCCGCACCTGGTGCAGCTGGTAGACGCATCGCTCGAAATTGCGGACGTGCTCCGTCTTCTGCTGGTCGACGACCGGGTAGCTGTTGGATCCCACGTAGTACAGCGAGAGCGCGCCCTTGTAGTGCGTGCTGTTGAAGTAGATTTTGTCGGAGAACTTCAGAAAGTCGGTCTGCGTCGCCATCGTGCAATCAGCGCCCCCCCCCCCCCCCCCCCCCCCCCCCCCGCGGCCCCCCCCCCCCCCCCTCCCCCCCCCCCTCAGGGGGCGAGATGTACGAGGGGACACAGGGGAGTCGTCGTGATGTGTTCCACCTCCTTCCCCCCTCTGGTCCCTTCTGTTTTTTTGCGTTGGAAAACTCATTTTTGGAAGCTCTCGAAAAGGCCAACGCGCCGCAATGACGTGGGGTTTGCGCAGAGCGGCCGGGGGCTACTACACTGTGCAAGACTCCGACCCGAGCGTTGCATGTTGCGGCTGATGGCTGCCATAAGATGCAGCTCGCTCCGTCTTCCCCCTTTTTCGACATCCTGCCATGCAACAGGCGCGTTCCCCCCTGTTTGGACGCCTGCGAAGGAGCCGGAAGCGACGCTTTGAAATTGCCAAAAGCATTCATTGCGTACTGACCGGCATAAGCGACCAGCGCAGGTGCTCCAAAACACGATCAGCTTTAATTGTGCTTTGTTCAGTGCGTTGCTCAGGGTAGTCGAAGGCCTGACAATCACACTAATGCAACAAATTCGGCTGCGGCGGCAGCGACATCGACAGCGGCGATGTCGCGAGGACGCACCGAAGACAGCAACAATCCATTCCCCGTGCGGGGGAGGATGGTAGTGGAACCCCCCCGGGACGACGAAGGCCGGGGAGAGCCGGGGGCAGTGAAGTAACGAAGCCCGCGAATGGTGGGTGGTGACCCCTCCGAGCAGCCTCCCTGGCCCTAGCCGGTAACCCGGGCAGCGGCGCTTTGGCATGAACCAGGAACCTCAAGGGGAGCAGCGCGAGAGGCATCATCCGCGCTTCAAAGGCCCACACACACTAACGCCACAAATTTATGATTGTGCATGCTCAGGGCATCGCCGATTGTCAAGTACTGATTTGCTTATATACATACTATGAACACCGACCCGTGCTCTGCTTGTTGATTTGCATACTCCAAAAGCGTCTGGCGATGGCACGAGGAAATGCGGGACTTGCGGTGCACACGAACTTGACGTCGCTCCTTGGAAAAGGAGCGGCAGGGTCTGGGTAGGAAGCCGAAGGGAGAGGGGGCGCGTAAAAGAATACAGGGGCCGGACCAAAAACGGCAGGCGCTTCGTTGTGTTTGTGAGTGCCGCGGCTTGATCGCGTTGGTCATTCGTTTCCAGGCTGAGGAACTGTGATCACCAGCGAGATTCGCCCGACGTCTCTTTCGCGCTCATGATGCAACCCGCAAGATCGTCAGCACTAAAAAAGAACAGGCTTCGGAGCACGAGCTTTTGTTCGTGCGATTTAACCATGTGTTCTGGTTAAACTGCTGCCAACGTTCTTTTTAGCTGTGACGAATACTAGCAGAAATTGGTTGTCGTAAAAAAGACAAGCGCTTCGTTTTCTTTGTGCGTGCCGGTTGATCGTTTTCCCACTTGTATTTGCCCTGTGTCATGTTCAGGTTTGGAATTCTCTCATAAATCCCAATTGATCAACCCCAAAACACGCTGCCTACGTCTTTCTAGCCCGCACAATACATTGAAGGGCAACCCGCAAGATTGCTAGTAAGAAATGCGAGCCGGCGGCGGCTGAGAGTGCGCCATGGCAACAGCGGCAACCAACCCCTGGGGGTAGGCCACGAAAAGCCGTCGCAAAAGAGCTGACGGTGCGCTGGAGCCCTACACTGGCAGGACTGCACTCATTCTTGCTGGTGCGAATGGCCGCCGTGGGGGGTGTGCGTGCTCCAAAAAAGTCAGCACAAGCCCGCATCAGCAAACGTCGGCGTCCATTTCTTCGAGGAACGCCTCGCTCAGGACGTGCTGTCGCCACGTGCGCTGCAGCACTCTGGCGCAGTGCGAGTGCAGCTGCAGGGCGTCCGCCTGTTTTTGCTTCGAGGACCGCTCCGCCTTCAACCTCCGCAGCAGCCCCTTCCTCCTGGCGATGATCCCCTTGAAGAAGGCCTGCAGCCGGCACACCAACTCGGTGCGGAGGGTCGCGATGATGTCGGAGATGATGTTGTGGATGCCCTCCAGCTCGCGCGCGCCGGCTGCCTCCTCCCTGCGCACGCCGCGCAAAACGTCCTCCGCGTGGGTCGACAACAGCGAGAGGCTGGACGCCCAGTACTCGGCTACCACGGGCCGTCGAGCCCCGGCTTCGACGATCTCGGTCTCGCCCATCAGGAACAGGTTCTTGCACCCGAGGTCGACGAATGCGCGGAACCTGTCGTGCGATAGCCGCACCCACCACTGGTGCATGTCCTCCAGCAGGCGCCGCCGCTCGAATTGTTCGAAGTACCAGCTGATCGGCGCGTGCCAAGAGGACAGCCACAGGTACAACCGGTCGGCGGCTTCGGAAATGACGAGGTTTTTGCGGTGCGTCGGTTCGTCGTGGTCCTGGAGGTACACCCGCAGCTTCAAGAACGACGACGAGAGGTGCGGCGCCAAGGTCCGGTCGACGGTGATCGACTCCCGCTTGGCGTGGATGAACCGCACGGAGATGCTGGCGACGTCGCCGATCTTCGCGCTCACGATTTTCCGCCGGTCCACGGCTTCCGAGTGCTGGGTTCCCAGGCGGTCGCTGACTTCGCCGGCTTCCAGCTCTTCGACCAGTCTGCAGTGCCTCGCGTACAACTTCTCGGCGGCGTTGTTGTAGCCGGTCTTGTCGATCCAGCCCTTGACTTCCTCCGTCTTCGCCCGGCACTGCGTTTCGAAGAAGAGCGTTTCCGCGACGACCGACGCGTCGGCGGCCTCTTCGCGTTCGATCTCGATGCGGCGCAGGCCTTCGGCGCGCTCGGCGTGCCGCCGCGGCATCGCGAGCTTCCGCTCGCGCTTCACGTCGTTCCGCGTGTACAGCTCCTCGTACTCGAGCGCGCCGACGGCCCTCCGCAGGTTCATCCTCCGCCGGTGCTCTTCTTCGAGCGGCTGGAGGTCGCACCGCCAGGCCGCCTCCTTGTGCCACCACTCCCACCGCTGTTCGCCTGCCGCCTGCTCCCGACAGAGCGCCTCTCTTTCGACCAACACGCCCCGCAGCGCGGCCAGCGCGGAAGCCTTGTCCACCTCGCCGACCTCCCGGCGCAGGCTGTCGCGGAGGCGTTCGTTCTCCTCGATGAACGCGCGCCGCTTGCGGTGCTGCGTGGCCGCGTGCGCCTTCCACGCAAGGGCTTCCCTGTCCCTCCGGGTACCCGCGCGCCGGCGGTGCAGCCGCTGGACGGTTGCCGCCGCGTTGCGACGCAGGATGGCAGTCATTTCGGGGGTGACCGCCGCGATGGCTGCCACGCCCCGGCGCCACGCCTCGGCTGCGAGCGCCCGGAGGTCTGATTCCTGCTCGAACACGATCCGTTCCAGCGAGACGCGGTGCGCGAGCCGCAGCGACTCCCGGTCCGCGTGCTGGCGGGCGGCCAGCGGCGTGAGGGCAGCGAAGCGGGAAAAAAGACCCGCGGCGCGCTTGGCCGCGAGGGAGGCGACGACGCCGCGCTGCCGCTCTTCAACGCGGAGGAGCTCGGCAGCGTCGGCAAGGCAGCGAACCAGCTGCTCGGAGACGGCCCGTGCGTACCGGAGGAAGAGGCGCCGCGCCTTTTCTTCGGACACCTCGAGGATGATGAGGGACACGGCCGCGGTCGCCCGTGCCAGCCCGCCGCGCTCGTGCATCTGCTCCGCCTCGACGCTGGCCCGCCGCGCCCTCTCCTCGCCGACGGCTTGCGAAGCGTAGACGTGGGCCAGCAGGTCTGCGCTGGCTTCGGCGTGCGCGTCGTACGCGGCCTCGATGTCGCGGCGCCGGCGCCGTTCGCCGCCAAGGCAGCGCCGCTTCGCGGCGAAGCCGGCCTCCTCGGCACCCGAAGAGAAGAGCAGGCGCGCGTAGCGCGCGTCGTAGGCCTCGTCCTTCAGGATGCCCACCCGGTGCAGCCTCTCCGCCTCGGCCACGGCGGCCGGGGGTTCGGCGGGGGTGCGCCACGCGCGGGGCATGCCGGCGGCCGCCGGGGGGGGCGCCGGTGTGTGGATGGTTTTGAGCTGCCCGCGGACCGGCCCGCGGCCGGGGCCGACGGCGCGGAGGAGGAGGAGCTGATCGGCGGGGGGTGCCCGGAAGCACGAGTTGTAGGCGGCGAACACGGCGGCCGCCGCGGCCGGCGGCGCCGGCGGCAGCGGAGACAGGGCGGGCAGCGTGAACTCGAAGCGACCCGCCCCGCCGCCGCCGCCGCCGCCGCCCTGCGGCGGCGTCGCCGGCAGCACGACGCGGGCCGCGAGGGGGCCGGCCGCATCGTCGGCGGCGGCCGCAGCCGCGCACCGCCCGGGGAACTTCGGCAGGTGCACGGGGAGCCAGGGAAGCATCGTTCTTCCCGCTCCCTTTCCCCCACCCCTGCCACCCCGGCCACCTGTCGCTGCCACAAACGGGTTTCTTGTGTTTTTTGCGTCAGTTCGTTGTCTTGCGACCAACACCCTTTTTGTGTTTCGGTCGTTCCCAATCCGGTGTGGGGCGTACAGACGGAAGTCTGCGGGCCTTTGGTTCGTTCGTAAAGGCCAGCTCATCTCTTTTTGCGAGTTGCTAATTCCATTGGCCAGGCGCCATCCGGCTCCGTAGCCGCAGTGTGGGAACCTATCCGGCGCTAATGCGCTGAGGCGCAACGCAGGAGACATTGATCTCCGTCCAGTTCACACGTTCACACCACCTGGCACGTGGACCATATTCTGAACACATAAGCAGCTGCTGACATCCCGCAAGCCCGTCAGTGCGATAAACCGAGAAAGGGGTACAGTAGGAGTGGTTCGAGGTTTCCGAAAGGTAAGCCTTCAAATAGTCTAACACGGGCAAGATGGAAGAAATCAACAAAAACGAGTGGAACATCAGTGCGGTCGACGGATTTGCACCGAAAAAGCGTACATCAGCTGTATTCTAATTCAGAAACGTAGGAAACGGGCAGGAAACGGGCAGGCCTCGCCTGGTGCCCTTCTTTCCGTGGCTCAGGCCGTGCACAAAAGGTGCCGTTCATGAGAGATGCCATTCACCGCGGCACAATGTGGCATGGTTCTTCAGTCATAGCGTCGAGTAACAAGACGCCACTTCTCCAAACATATGCCACTGGATCTCGTCAAAAGCATGAGCGTCGGAAGAAGCCGTGCCACCGTCGTTCGAGACGCTAGCCAACGGCTTCTAGATGGCTATGCAAAGCGTGGTGTGATACCGACTATTAATGATTAGCGGTGCTGTAGCTGACCATCAATCGAGGATCAAGTTCGCACTCACCCGTAAAGACCGTCCAAATTCGCAAAGCTCGGTGCTGAAGTTGACTCGTCATCTAGCGACATGGCCTCGTGGGATATCTCGTTCCCAGCGAGCGTGGGGTACGCCGGCTCCATCCGCCTTTTCCGCAGCATTCTGGAAACGCGGTGGGGAATCGGCGTTCGCCCGATGAGCGGGTCCAGGGGATGCACAACTTGGTCTGCATCCGCGTTCATCACGTCGAGCGAATAGTCGGACACCGTCAGGTCCGGATCCACAAATGGGGCGTCTGCCTCAGACTCGGAGGAGCTGAGCGTCGGGAATTCGACGACGTCAGCGTCGTCTTGGAAGGCCCACGGCCACACGAGGTACCCCACGTAGTCGAACACCTTGCTGGCCAGCGTTCGTTTCTGGTGCCTGTACCTTTTGCCGACCTGCTTCCTCATCTTCGCGATGCGAGCGACGGGCGGGCGCGCGGTCGGAATCATTCTCTTGGGGGTTTGGATCGCCAGGTTCGCGGTCTCAACGAAGCCGCCCACCGGCCGTGCGCTCGACCGTCTGCGGGCCTTGCTTCGGAACTGGCCGAGGCTTTTGGTCAGGGCGGTGACGACGCCGGCTTGCATCTCTTTTTCCATGGCCTGGCGCTCCGAGATGTCGCGCTCGTGGAGCCACCTCTCGTCCATTTTGTTCACCGCGACCAAGTTGCTCTCGACCTCCTGCAGCAGCCGCGTCGTCTGCCCCATGGTGTGGTGCATCCGGTACAGCTTCTCGTCCATCGGGTCGACGTGGCTCCACAGCGTGAGGTCCGAGCAGTGGCTGTTCGAGTCGGAAACGTCGTCGTCGGCGTGCCGCTGCTTCCGCAGCCGCCGGACCACTTTTTCAAGCCGCTCGAGCTCTTCCTCGTCTGGGGCGGGCGGCCGCATGAGGTAGTAGACGAACTGGATGACTTGGTCCCCGAGGTCGCGCACGAAGTCTTTCATGGAGAACAGCGTGTCGCGTATCAACCGGAAAGTCGCTGCGATGACGCGCATGATTTCGGTGAAGATGGGCGCGAGGCGGCGGTAGATGGGTTCGGGGGTGTACCTCTTCAGAAAGACCTGCACGATCTCGAGCACGACCTCCGGGCGATACTTGTAGGCGTACGCTTTGAGCCCCGTCCACGCGCGCCGCCAGAGCGGCGGCGGGCCGAAGATGAACCGCCGGATCGGCGACAGCACCGCGTCGATCGCCGCCTCGACGCTCTCCGCAAAAAGGTCGGCGCCCGTCCGGAGGAACGCGCCTTTGGCCGCCGCGACGCACGCGGTGACTGGGTGGAGCAGCTCGTGCGAGGCGCTGTCGCAGAAGAGGCAGCTGTCCTCCTCGCGCGGCAGCTGGGGGATCCGGCCGTCCGGGTACAGGCGCAGGTTGAGCTCGTGGGAGAGGGACGAGGTCTGATACAGAACATCCGACAGCGAGACGCCCCGCGGGGCCAGCCGGGTGGGCTCGACGCCGATGACGGCGGCGTACGGCGAGATGACGCCGAACCCGCGTATTTTCTCGCCGGCGTCGGAATCCGTCAGGTCCTTGAGGGAGACCGAGTCCAGCACGTCGACCCCGTCGGCCCGGCGGCGGGCGACCGACACGCGGGGCGCGAACGCGGCGCGGTTCTGCTTCAGCTGCGCGCCGAGCTTCTGCTTCGCCCTGCTGTTGGCGGCGGCCGCCCAGGCGAGCACGACGCGGTGGTGCACGGGCCCCCAGAGCGGGCTGGTGGCGGCTTTGAGCAGCTCCACGGCAAACCGGAGCGCCCGCGCCGCGGGCGAGGCGCCGTCTCCGTCGTCGGCGAGGGACAGCAGCAGGTACACGACGGTGATCGCGGCCGCCGCCGCGGCGACGGTCTTCCCGGCGGACCGCGCCAGCCTCTTCAGCCGCGGCTTCACCGACCCGTAGTACTCCTGCCGCAGCTGCGAGAGGCTCGGCAGCTTCCGCCAGGAGTACCCGCCGCGGCGCGCGGCCGCCTCCTTCGGCGGGGCCGCCGCCTTGCCCCCGGGCTCACGGGCCCCCCCAGCCTTCCCCCCTGGTGCGCCCAGGCTCGAGTCCCCCAGGGGGAGTCGGTCGGCGGGCGCGGCGGGGTTGCGGGGCGGGACGTGGCCCTTCGAGCACAGCTTCGCGACGTGCGACAGGATGCCGATGCCGTTGTAGCTCTCGGGAGACGGGGGGAGGTACCAGATGACGGGCCACGGCCCGTACTTCTGGCGCAGGGCGGCGGAGCAGTTCTGCCGGGAGAGGAGGATGACGACGTCCGGCCTGTCGTTCGAAACCGGCAGCTCAGACACCGGGTGCTCGTCAAACGGGTACAACTTCGAGCCAGCGGCGACCCCCTTCATCAGCGCGCCCGTCAGCTTTTCCCTCGGGACGCACGAGGCGTTTCCCCTCCCGCAGCAGACGTCGTATCCCGGCGTGTCGAATATGCACACGTCGTCCGAGCAATACCTCCGGATGTGCGTCGTCATCGGCCGTTGCGGCGGCCTCGTTGTCAGGCACACGTCCGGATCGCTCTCCAAGCAAGCTGTTCCCTTCGCGCCTGCCTTCTTGAAGAACCGCACCGGAACGACTGACCGGCACTGCGTGATCCTCCAGTGTCCGACGCCACCGGACAAGCACATGTTCGGTTGCCCGTGGAGTTTCATGACGTTTTGGTCGTACAAGAAGTAAGTGCACGTCGCTTCGGGCCCGGTCCAGTTCGGCGGCTTTGCGCGGACGCAGTCCTTTCGGTCTTGGTAGAACAGCATGATCCCCAGCTTCGCCGGCAAGGCGAGCGACCACCACCTCCGTTTGCTCCACCCGCCGGGGTTCTCGGTTACCCACGGTCCGAGCTCTGCCTGCGAGCTGTAGCCGAGGCCCTTCAGCACGTCGTTGACCAGCCTGCTTTTCCCCGTGTCCTGCTCACCCACGACGACCACGTTCAGCCGCTTGTCGGAGCCCGCCTCCGCGACCAGCACCCACGCTCCCGCAACTAGCCACACCGCCGGCGCGAGCAGCGGCATGGCGCGACGACGCTACGCGCAGAGCGGAAGCCGAGCAATGGTCTGCGGTTCGCCCCCTTTGCCCACGCGCGGGCAGCGGTCCTTTTCCTGTCGCGGGGGGAGAGTCTTAGTTTACTGTTTAGGCAGAGCATTGCCTCTCACGCATGGTTGATGCTAGCATCATGTCTTCTTCGATGAAGATGTGTCTAGAAAAGGGATGCAAAAATAGCAATGCGATTTAACCTACATGTGTTCTGGTTAAACCACTGTCAACGTGTCCCCTCCAGGGAAGCAGAAATTGGTTGTCGCAGTAAAAAGGGGAGTGTACGGCTTCACACTCAAAGAAAAAAGACTTTTTCGCAGCATTTCGAAAGCCCACCATCCGCCGTTGCTACCGGTGCTGGGCCAGTCCGCTGCCATATCTTCTGGAGCACATGCAATTACCCGCAACGTGTGTACGATGGGTCTCCACAGGCATACCACGCCATCCCCCCGTGCATGCTACCGGTGTGGCTACACTGGTTGCGGGTGCCCTCTCCAATATCTGCGATTCGTGTCTTCGTGACCTTTCTGTTAGAAGCGCTGTTTTGCTCGATGCAGGCTGTTGCGGGTCGTATCAGAGGAGAGCGCGAAGAAAGCGCGCTGTTTGGCTGCTTGTTTTTTTCTTTCTTTTTCCCTTTACTTCTGTTTTGTCACTGTGACGGTAGGGATAGTGTCCTCTCACTTGCTCATCACACGAGCTCGTAACACGTAACTAACATGCAGAACAGGTCGGTCAGAAAGTGCCAGACGTTTCTTTTTTTCTTTTCGTTGGTTGCTTGCGGAATCTAGCTGCCATTTTGCAGAATGACGAGGAGGAAGGGATAAGAGAAAAGGAAAGTGGATACACACGCGAAGACTGGAGGTTCTGCTTTTTTATACCATTTTTTGGAACAGAGCGGCGGAAACAGCATAAGGCTGCTGTACTTCACCCAATAGTGGCACTCATCTTGTTGGAGAGACGTTGTTGATTCGGAAAAGGATGAGGTATGCGATAGCTCGTCGAACCGACGTTGGGCATGGCCATCTTCCTAGCGATGTAGTATTGCGCTGGGGAAATGCAACGGCAGGCTTGGAATGGGATGTGCTCAACACAATTGGCTGCTACCTTGCGTCAGGTACGTGGAAGACCGGCTATTAATTCGAGACACAGTTCGTTGTCCGCTAGGGGGTCTTTCGCTGCGCGAAGCTAGTGCTGCGCGTCAAGAGCACGATACACTGTTGATATGCAGCGTTTTACAAGGCAGATTCTACAAGGACCGACCTGCCTCCACTCGCAAAATGTATGCCGCGATATCAATCAAGGGTGGCAATGTTTTCGCAAACATGAGTTGTTAAGTTTCGCGGCTTTGGTCGGCGAAAAGCTGTCGAGTGCATGAGCAAAGGTGGAAGACTCTCGGGCTGCTGCCATCGGATTCGCTCAAGCGCGTCAACTGTCACGTTCACTTCGCACGCAAAAGTTTGGACGTCCTGTTCGAGCACGCAACAAATGCGACGGGTTGGTCGGGACGGCCGCAACGCAAAGAAGAGGGGGCACGACGCACGCAGAGAAAACGGGCGCAACAGGGCTGTTCGCGACGGGCGGGCTTCACACGAGAGAGGCGCGCAACGCCGACGTTTTGGCCGCGAGCTCTTCGCAGTCGCGCGTCTCTTCGCGGAGGGTGTTGTTGACCTGCTGCGCGAGGTCGAGAAGCTGCCGGCGGAGGAGGCCGGACCGGGTCGGCGTGTCGGGGGCGGCGGTGCGCCACTGCTCCGCTTCTTGGACGATGCGGTCCCGTCTGTCGGCGGTGCTCGACACGGCTCGCTCGTAGTACAGGAGACGGAACCGGGAGTCCCGTTGGGATTCTTTCCGAGCCGCCAAGTTGAACGGATCGCCACCTAGCCTCGGGCTGTTATTCAACGGACTATTAACATGCGCCGTCGAAGCAGGGGAAGGCGACGGAGCAGCCAACGCCCGCGGCTCGACAATCTCACGTTTCGGCGGCTGGAGCTCGTCGACGTGATCCTCGTATGGACCGTGGGGGGTGTCGTGCCTGGTTCTGGGTAGTTTGTGCGGCAGCGAAGTGAACGAGGACACCGATGCGGCGCCGGTGTTGCTGGTCTGAACGCGGAGGCTGGGCTTTTCCGAACGGGCGGCGTCTCGCGGCCTCTTTTTGTTGACCGCGTGCGCGGCGTTGTCCAACTCGACGCCGTCCACATCTGCTGTGCCCACGCCAGTCGAACGCTTCAACACAGCCACCGAGCAAGGGTCGTCGTCCGTCACCCTCGTGCCCGATAAACCCATGCTCGATCCCCCGTCTTCCGACAACCGCTTCTCCAGCGCTATCGAAGGCGCCTGCTTCGAATCTCTTCGCTTCAACACTTCGTCGTCGGTTGCTCGCACGCCGGACAACCCCGCAGTCGGACACCCACCATCCTGCGAAGGCTTCTCCAGTGCTATTGCAGGGGGTCGGCCGGGTCTGCTCCCGTGTTCGGCCGCAGGCCCGTCTTCCGCATCGATTCCGCCGGCGGGGACCGCGGTGGTGTCGTCGTGCACTTCGTCGGACGAAGGCGCGGTGGCGACGATTTCTTCCCGGTCGGGAACGTCTGGCCGGGGCGGCGGGCGCGCGGCGGCCAGCCGGAGCTTCCACCGGTCCCACGCGCGCTGCTTGGCCCGGCAGTCGCGGAGGCTGCAGGGCAGCGTGCGGCAGACCCGCTTGGTCAGCAGCCTCCACCGGAAGAAGCACCTCCCCCGCAGCACCGCCGCGAGCCCGGCGGCCCGCCCGGCGCGGGCCCTCCGCCACGTGTCCCACGCCTTCGCCGTGTCCCGAGCCTTCCTGAACCCGATAGCTGAGGTGAGCATTCCGAAGTTGCGGTCGCCTGCTGCTCGCGCGGTCCTCCTCCACTTGCGAAGGCACTTGCCGAGCACGTGGATCCGCGCAGCGCCCGTGTAGGGAGCTAGGCGTTCGGACCACCGCAGGGAGGCTTCCAAGAAAACGCGGCGGAGGAACAGCCGGCTCACGGTGAACTGCAGCCAGCTCCGGAAGCGGCGCCGGCGCGACTTGTCCCACGCGGCGTGCAGCCGGAGGCGGCGGGCCTGCCACGTAAGCCACGCCGTGCGCTCCAGCCGCGCCGCGAGGCGGGCCTGGCACTTCCGCCCGACCTGGTGCTCGCGCCACGCGCCGAACGCCGCGCGCAGCAACCGGCGCGCGGCCTCCCGCTCCAACCGGTGCAGCGCCGTGCGCTGCCGGCTCGTGAGCGCCGCGCTTTGACGGAGGATGCTCCAAGCCTTGCACAGCAACCCGCGAGAGTGGTACCGCTCGGCGGACGCGAGCAGCGCGCGCCGGGCGCGGGAGCACTTCCAAGCGCGGAGCTTCCGGTGGAGGGACGCCAAGTCGGCCGTTTTCTCCCGCATGGCCTCGAGCGGCAGCAGCGCCGCCGCGCGCGCAGACGCCTCGGAAATGCGCAAGGGCTCGGCTTCCGTCCGCCGGCACCTCCGCGTTATCAGCACCTCGGCCTTCACCTCACCAGCAGCCCGCTTCATGGCCTTCTTCCCTGCAACCGTCGAACTCGCCCGCACGCCCGTCAGCCGGCTGTCGTCCCTCGTCCACCGTGTCCCAGCGGCGAGACCGCCGTCGTTCGATTCGATGGACCGCAAGTCTTCAAACTCGTCGAAGCTCGAGTGCCCACTCCCGGGCGTTCCCAGCTCCCGTGTTAGCAGCTCTGAGGGCATCGCAACGCCTTCGGCGGTGCCTCGTCTGCGGCCCCGGCGCCGCTCGTCCGAAAACGGGTCGCGCAGGGCGACCGGCGTCTTGACGTCGGCGTAGCAGGCCTCCGGGGGGGGGTCTGGCACCGGGGATAGGGCGGCGGGCTCTGTTGCGCGCCGGTGGCGCTGGACCCTGTGGACGGCCGCGTCCGCCGTCGACAGCGCGGACTGGAGGACGGCCCAGCGGGAGCTGTGCGAGTCGGGGGTCAGGGGGCTTCTGCTAGAGACGCTCGGCGAATCGGTTTGGACGGGCGACTGGCCCCCGCGGCGGGGCGGCACGCTGTCGAAGGAGAGCTGTTTGACGAGGGACGGCTTGCGGAGCGTCGTCGTTTCGCGGGCGCTGCGGAGGCTGATGATGCTGCCGTAGGCGGGCTTCAAGTTGAACGTCGGCGGCGTCGTCCGCGGCGACTGGCCGGGCGACACGCTCCGCGCGAGGTACGATGAAGACGTCGTCCGCTCGATCCGGCCGCTGTACTTGCCGGAGTTGACGATTTCCTCGATCTGCCCGAGCATCGTCACCGTGTAGATCATCCCCGACTGGCTATTGCCGTCCCCCTCCGACACGCCGCTCCTGAACGTTTGAACGGTGCCGCCCCGTCCAGGAGACCGGTGCGTGGTTCCCACGAAGAAGTCCGCCTCCGCCACGTCCACCCGCCCCCGGTGCTGCGGAGTCACGCCTTCGTCGTTGCTGTCCGCGCCTTGGCTTTCGCACTGTACGACCATGTCGACGGGAAAACGAGTGTTTGCCCCCCGTAGGATGCGGCTTACGGCGGTCTCCAAGCCGAAGTACCCGAGGTCCTTCCAGACCCTGTGGGCGATGACGCGGTGGACGCACGTCGCGGGGAGGAGCTGCGCGGCGTTGCTGGCGTCGGACGCGCCGCGGCGCAGCCGCGCGACGTGCGCGCTCGCCTCGCGGGAGAACAGCTGCGGCGTCGGCAGCCACGCCGGGTGGGCCGGAGACGGCGTCGGCGACTGGTCGAACGCCCACGTGTACCTCGGATCGCTGTACTGCAGCGAGAGCGGGTTGAACGCTCGGTTCGTCGCGGGCGTGGCGCCCACCCGGCGCGGCTCCGGCGAGGCCGCGCTGAGGAGCCTCTTTTTCTCGTCGACCTTCCCGCGGTACCGGAGCTTCCACAGCAGCAGCGACTGCTTCGCCTTCAGCGCGCGGCCCGCCTCGCCCGCCAGCCGCAGGGCGCGGCGCCACGCGGCCGCCGACCGCCAACCCGCCAGCGCCCGGCGGCCGAGGGCGACGACGAAAAAGAGGCGTGCTTCGCTGGTATTGGCGCGGTCACGTTCGGCCTGCGCGCGGGCCCGCTTCCACTGCCGCCAGAACCGCCGTTTTCGCTGTGTGTCCCGCCAGGCTGCGAGGGCGCGGGAGGCTTTGCAGACGGCGGCAGCGGCTTTCCACGCACGCAGGGCGGCGCTCAGGTTCCCGGCGGTGCCGATGCGGTCGCAGAAGGCGCGGAGCTTCGCGCCGGCCAGCGCTTCCTCCCGCGCCTTGAGCACGAACACCCTGAACACGTGCGCGTGGTACAACTCGCGCACCGACCCTGGCGTGCCACCCGCCCGGGGGGGAAAGTACCCATCGCCGGACACGTCGAGCAGCGCGTGGGGGTGCCTGGGCGCGCGGAGCGCCGCCCGCGACTGCAAGCCGCGTGGCCTGCCGCCGCTACCGCCGCCGCCGCCGGACCCCCACGGCCGCCGGGGGGCGGGCGTAGGGTTGGGGGCGGCGGCGGCGGCGGCGGGGGGCCGGCGGCCCGCGAGCCATAGCTGGCGGGTGAGCGCAGCGAGGCGGAGGCCGACGCGCAGCGCGGCCGGCTCCGTGTGGGCCCAGGCCCGCTTCCGGCGGGCGCACTCCCGCAGGAGCCGCAGGCGGTACGACGGACCATCCGCCTCTACACCCTTCCCCTCGAGCGCGCCCTCCAGCGCGCTGACCACGCGGACGGCACGTTCCCACTCGGCCGAGCCCTGCGGCACTGGGCTTGGAACGACAGCTTCGCCGCCGCCGCCGTCGTCGGCGGACAGCGTGCTGAGGCTCAGCGTTGCCGCCGGGTCCTGGCGCGGCGGGTGGAGGGCGGCGGCGGTGAACGTGCCGACGGGGAACGGGAGGCCTTTGACGGTGTCGGCGATGCGGAGGTGGTTCGAGTAGTTCATCGCGGCTTCCGACCCCCGCGGCGGGGTCGCAGTGTGCGACATGGTCGACACCTCGGCGCGGGAAGAAAACGTCTCGCTCGTCGATTGGAGGCAGGCGAGCGCATCCCCGTTGACGAACGGGATTTGGGCGCAAATTTCGGCCAGGGTCAAGTCGCGTGACATGCTCACGTCCAGCGTGCTCTCGTCCGCGAAAGGACCGCGGTCCTCCTCCTCATCATCGCCCAGGCTGCCGTTTAGTGCCGGTGTGGGGGCATCTTGCTTCGTGTCGTCGGAGCTGTCGGCGGGAGGCGGGGCCTGCTGAGCGGTGAGCGCGTGGGCGACAATTCTTTCTTCGAGGAATCGAGCATTTTCGTCGGCTTCGTCCTCGGTGTCGATCTGCTCCGGCGAAGGGAGGCCGCTGAGGAAGGTGCTGATCGCCGAGCAGTGCGACGCTACGACGGCGGAACGCAGAACACACGCGGCGCCGTCGGGTCCCGTCTGACTCATGCAGCGCGTCGTGTCTCCCCGCCTCAGCACCAGCGAGTGTGTCCGAACGCCGCGCACGCGCGCCCCCGCTGGCTCCTTCAACGCAAGAGAAGCCCGGCACTTTTCCTTTCCGCGCCCTTTCCCCCCTCTCTTCCTGTTTCGTACCTTTGCTCGTGGTACGGCGCGCTGCTGTTGTAGGTTGTCGATGCCCTTTCGTTCCGCAGGTTCGCAGTCCTCTCTCGACGGCGGTTGGGCTTTGGCGGTTGCAATTGAGGTCTCTGCATCTTTTTTTGCGAGAACCAGGAACTACCTCTTCACAGAGCATACTTGTTGCAGCTAAAAAGGGACGTTAGCAACGGTTTAACCTGAACGCGTACAGGTCTAATCGCACAATCAAAAGGTTGTCCGCATTCCCGCGTTCAGCAATACACATCTTGCTGCAATCAAGGTGGTTTGTCCACACCCAGCAAGCACGCACCTTTTGCGATGGACAAATCTCCGATGCACTCATCGGATGACCGGTTGGAATTGAGGTGGCACTCCTGCGTTCAGCAAACACGCATCGGCTGCAATTGAGCTCGTTTCTGCATTCATCTCCGCCCTGGGGCTGGTCGCTAGCAAGTTGCGCAATAAATGCCTCAAACGCGAACAAATGCTCTGTTTTAAACGAAGGTGGCCGCTTCGGCGTCCGGGAAGCAACGAAGCAAGTCAACTCAACGCGCCACCTCAGAGGAGGTTTGAAGGAACCGGGAATCCGGCTGATGGAGAACAAATCAGGCGGACTGCCCAGGTTCGAGAGCCAACCCAGGGTTGATGTTCGGCGTTCTTTTTGTGTGTGATTCCGGCAAATTTTCCGTGCAACCGTCGATCCCGAGAGACGATCAGTTTGGTGTCTTGCGACCCTTTTATTGTGTTTGCATTGCTCACCGTCGCATGAGGTTCCCTTCACTTTGCTCGAAAACACGACGAAAACATACCGCGAATGGCCTCCTATGGCAACCAACCCATGTAGTAACAGGGGTTTAGCTGTCGACGCACTGCAAAGCGTACACAGGCGCGTGCTGCACGGGCGTTCATGTAGTTGTACCAATGGTTCGCCGGAAGATTGGGTGGCGGCATTCCTCTCGACGAGTCACCTGGCTCACCGAGAGGCGAAAGCGCACAAGAACGTGCTTTTGAAACGGTGAGAGTACATCGCCTGCCGTGTCCTATCTGTTGTCGTGTTTCGGCCCTTGATCACACGGACGCATTGATTGAAGCTTGGCATTGGATCAGGGTTTAAGTTAGGGCCGGTTTCCCGGTTTCTAACACCGATTTTGGGCTAGCTTTTGAAATGAAAGGAAAGTGCGATTCGCCCCAGCTCGGAACCGGCTGGTACACTTCTCCGCACTGCTTCAGTGTACCCGTTTACTTCGCACCCGCCATGCTGCAGTACTGACGGCAAACCCCGGGAATAGAGCTTTAAAGAAAGTCCTAACTTAACTAACTTAACCCCTGCATTGAACGGACGCAAAGCAAAAAGAACACCCCCCCCCCTCAAAAATACTCGACGTCGCTGCTTTGACTCCGAATGGAAGGAAATATAGTGGTAGAGGGGCAAGTACAATACAAACACAATCGGATGTGTTCTTCGCTTACACCACCGTGTGTTGTTCTCTCTCTCAGGACTTTGACCTGTTGTGTTTGTGTGATTTGTCGTGTAGGGGTAGACCCGCATGACTCACGTCCGTTCAACACGTGGTTCGGTAGTTACAGCACGCGGGAATCCCTTCGGTTCTTTGTCTAGCACCTATTGTCGAGCCGGGAATCCCTTCGGTTCTTTGTCTAGCACCTATTGTCGAGCCGGGAATCCTTCGGTTCTTTGTCTAGCAGCTATTGTCGAGCATTTCCTTCCAAGCTGGCGCTTAGGTAAAATAAATTCCGCTCCGCGTGGCAAAATCCTGAAGCGAGCCCCCTAGGTGGAGGTGAAAATCGCTGCCGCGGGCTATGAATGTCGGATGCCCTCGCTCACAAATGCACCCGTTTCGCAAAAATACGTATCATAAAAAAAAGAAAGGGAAACTAGAGTTTTCGCTGACCGCACTACCCTGAACCCAAATCCTGGACGTGGTTTCAGGTGGCAAATTGGCAAATGATCATGATCAGAAGGTCCTTCTCGAGCGGTTCAGTTTCCTCACACATTGTGTGGCTAAAAAAAGATGAACTACGTGTTGTGTGTAGCGTTGTACAAGGACGGGGTTTTTCGCAACGAACCGTCCTCTGCGTGGAAATGTGCTGCGTTCCCTGTTTCGGTTCAATGCCTATCGCCGTCTTTTTTTTCGCCCATTTTCACGCGGGATTCGCATCTGTTTTTCGCGAGCGGACACCAGAGCTGTTTGAGTGAAAGTTCGCTTGACCTTTTCAAAGCGAGACGTCCGAACAGCTGGTGTGGTAGCAAGTGAAAGATGGGCTGCTTGCACGCTTGGAGGCGCATGTCCTTCCTTCCTTCCTTCCTTCCTTCCTTCCTTCCTTCCAGCTGGCTCTTTGCGAGAGTGCGCAGATCCGAGAGCGCTAAGTCCCCGGAGAAACAGCTGACGCCAAGGTCTTCGGGGGCCTCGCTCCGGCCTCCGGCCTCCGCGGTATTTTTCTAGTTCTAAGGAGGACAGGGTCTGGACACCCAGAGGTTGTGTCTCCTCCTTCGAGTTCCTTTCAACATCCTTTTCCCATCGACAGGTTCTGGGTTTGGCTTCCCTGGTTAGGCAGCAAGCTTCAGATCGGGAACGAACCCAAAGGTTCCCGAAAACGTCAGAGGAGCCGCCAGCCTGCCTTGATCACCAAGCAGTTTGCGAAACGTAGCAGCGCGCAGAACGCCGCGTACGCGGCCGCCTCGCCTGACGGCTGTCGCCCGGTTTTTCGGGCGTTTCCTTCTCGAAAGCAACACTGCCTGACCGGATGAACCCGAGGTAGGCGTAGAGCCAACCGTATGCTACCCTCAAACGCGGAAATGCGTGCGATGTGGCCCTGGTTTATGTGCACACCTCGCACCGCACGCCCCTACTGACTTTATTTGGGGTAAAATCTCCCCCTCCACCTCCGGAATCCCCTGCAGTCACATTACAATTCGCTTCCAGCCATACCGGCATTTTATACAATAGCAAACGCGCACGGAAATACGCGGAAGTGCCACACTTCGACGGAAGCTAACACAGAGAAACAATCCGACTACGAGCCTGTCCCTGTTTTTTTTACACTTTATTGATGCCAACAGGTCCGGTGTGGTCGTATCTCCGGTTGATCGTTGCGACTGTAGTGATGGGTGCAGACAGAAGCGTGGCTGGTCAAGGTTGTGACTGACCAAGATCATCCTCGCAAAGAATGTGGTACCACATTCTTTGGCCCCCACGCGCGGACATGTTTTTTCAGAGTGAAAGTTCTGTGGTGAACGTGTTTCGTGTGTACAGCTTCGGTTCGCGCACGGGGGGTGCCATTTTAGCTTGGTACTCCACTAATAGAATGGTTGAAGACTTTTTTTTGTGGCGTCGTTTCGACACGTCTTGAGCACTCTTTTTCGTTGTCGTTGTTTGAGGCCAGAAAGGTTCTGGGTTGGTTGCTTTTTTGAGGGTGGGCTGCACCTGCAAATCACGCGCGCAATAGCGCTGGGCTGACGAACGCGTCGATTGATGGACAGCTGTTATAGTAATCCGAATTGTTGGGTGGTTTCACGTTCCTCCTGTCCGGCGGAATCACATGATCGTCGGAGTCTGTTAAAGTATCTAGCGGGGCTGGTGGCCGTGCGATGTCGACATCGACAGGTCGTCGATTGCGCCGCGCAGTATGACGAGAACAAAGTAGCGACAAAACGCTACCCAACCCGTGCAACAAATATCTTGCCATGCATCCGTCCCCTTCCGTTCGGCTGGATGCCCCTTGTTGAACGCTTACGCCCGCCACTAAACCCAGATTCACCTGTGTTTCGTGTGGGCTACAGCACATTTACCTCCTTTGATCTTTTGCAGCTGGCAGCCTCCTCAAGTATTTCCTACAAAGCAGGTGCTTATACAAAAAAAAAAAAAAAAGACGAATTGTGAGGCGGAATCATGCCCTACAGTGGCCGCACGAGAGCAGACAGCGATGAAGGCCGCAGGGACAGGGTGTGTCAGCCACAATAACGGCAGGTTCCTCCCGCAGACGCACTACCCATCGGAATGTGACAGCGCAAGTAGGCTCGATGGAAGCACGAAGGTGCGTGAGCAACAACTAAAAAAAGTGCGGGGACACCTCTTTACCCTCGACAAATGATCAAGGTGGACCGGCGTGCAACAGCGCGGCGAAACTTGTACCGACCGTAGTGCGAAGGCCGACTACACCTCGAGCAGAACCGCCGTAGTGAATCGATGGGCTCCACCGCCTCCCAATACAGCACCACAAAACCCAAGCGGAAAGCTGCAAGCCAACACCGCCCCGACCGTCGTGTTCCTGGTGGCTTGCACTCAATTCCACCGTCTTCGGGCGGTCGCTTTGTGCTATTCCTCTTGTTGGTGGTAAACGCAGGGTGGCTGCCTTAGCGGCGCAAAGAATTCGTGTGATCCCCAAGTGTTTCCTTGCAGGTGTGACTTGGTTGTAGAGGTTGTTTGGCAACTGTCTTTGTTCTCCTCTTCTTCCCTTCTCCATCTTTCGGCGACAGCAACGTCGGGATAACCTTTCCGGCAGGATGTTGATTTTTTGCTCATCTACATCTTCCAATGCCAGAAGAAGTGTGAAAACGGGTTTTTGCCTAGAGGCTTTTCGTGTTATTCTGCAGATGCTTTGGGCTATCTTTGTGTCTTTGCTTTCAGTTGTCTTCTTAACCATGGTTAAGTGCGCAAATGGTGTCAGCCGAAGCTGGTAAAGCTTCGGCGCCGCCCGAAGTTCTTGGAGTGTACAAGACGGGTTGTGGTGACTCCGCAACCTGAGTTCCACTGAATCTTCCCCCCAAACGTGTATTTCGTCGAGAAGGCTCGACTGATGTTTCCAACAAACAAAGAGCATTTTGAAGTTTGAAGCCTGCGTTCAATAAAGTAGAGCCTCAAATCATTCGGTATACCTGGTGAAATTTGAGGGAAATTTCGGAGTGAAGCAGTTACTGGATGGTTCCATGGTGTTTTCAAACCGATGCCCAGCTATGGCTAGCGATGTGCACGCCAACGGCACACAACGGACCTACAACCAGGATTTTCCCCGCCATCGTCCTACCGAAACCCCCTTTCCAGATAATGAGGACCAGGGATCTCCCTTTCAGTGCGGCTCGTGGGTCTGACACTACTAGACTCCCGGTCCGTGTCTCAAGAAGGGGTGTAGAATAACGCTGTGTCTGAAATGAGTCTGCGAGTGTTTAACCGGACGCTGTCCGAAGACGCCGTTTCCCGAAGCAGATATCAGGAAAACGCCTGTCTCCTCCCTGTGTGGAATCAGCCTCATCCGGTGTTGTTGGTTCTTTCTGGCAGTTATGCGATGGGGTGTTGCGTACGTTCTAACTTCTGTTCGATGACAAAACAGGGTGGAAAGCTGTAGTATGGGGGAAGGGATGAAAAAAGGCCCAGCGACGAACGGATGGGGGTGGAAGAAGGTGGCTGGCGCTACAGATCACCGGTCCACATCACACTGACCATCGAGGCGTGGAACGTCGAGTCCGAGAGCCTCTGGTCGTCGCTGAGGTTCGTGGGGCGGCGGCCGGCGCCGTCCTCGACGGAGAACCGGTCGGACGGCGCGGCGGGGCTGGCTATGTTCGACAGGCGGGCGCCGCCCTGCTGCAGCTGCTGCGGGCCCTGCGGCTTCGCGGGGTCCTTCTTCTTGACGTCGTCCGTCAGCGCGAACTTGGTCACGCGCCCCTTTTTGCTCGGCGAAAGCTGCACCGGACTCATCGGCGATATCGAGAAGGTGGACGGACACCTCGGCGACCGCACGGCGGACGCGGGCACTGGGTTGTTCATGGACAGGATGGACAACAGTTCTTTGTCGGATTCGTGGATGAGCTCGCGGGCGGTCGTGCAAGCGACCCCGGAAGACTCCTGAAGGTCGAGTTGCGTCCGTTTCAGGGTGCCGAGGATGTCGTCGATTTGCGTGTTCAAAAACTCGTTTTGGTGCTTGAGCCGGTCTGCGGTGTCTCGCAGCGCAGCGTTCTCCTCCTTCAGCTTGTCGAGCTCCGCGGAGAAGTCGCCGGAGGCGAGCGAGGTGTCGGCGAGCTTGGGCCGGAGTTCGTCGACGACGCGGCGCTCGGCCTCGAGCTCGGCTGCAAGGCGGCGGTTCGCGTGTTCGGCGGCGGCCAGGCGTTCCTCCGTGTCACGCAGGCGCTCGAAGAAGGTCAGGTGCGGGAAGTCAGGCAGCCCATCGTCGCCCAGGTCGCCCGGGCAGTCTGCGCGGGCGGGCGAGAATATAGCGTGGCGGATCTCGTGCTGGGAGAACCGCAAGAAAGCGGCGACGGTCGCCGGGCTTTTCGCGATGACTCCGTCGAGGATCGCCAGGCACTCGGACACCCGCAGCCGGCTTGGCGTCTCCGGGTGCTCGCTGGCGTCGCGCTTGAGCCCCTGCAGCCGCTCCAAGAGGTCGACTTCGAACTTGTTCCCAGCCCGCGCCGCGGCGGGCTCGCCGAGCCCCGCCTTAAACGACGACGACGCCGCCGCCGCGTCGACGAAGTCCGCCGCGTTCAGCGGACGGGCGAACGGACCGAGGGATCCCGTCGGCGACGCCTCGAGTAACCGTTCGTGGTACAGCTTCTTCAGGTGCCGCAGGCGCTTGCCGTTCGACGCGCGGTGGGCTGCCCCCGGCCGCTGCGGCTGCAGCGTCAGGGCCGACAACAGCACCGAGCCGTCCGGCGGCTCCGCGGCGCCTGGCGGCGTCGGCTTCAGCAGCGCGGCCCCGTGGGGCTCGGGGAGCCGTCTGCCGCCGCCGTCGTCGGCATCCGCGGCCGGCGGCGTCTCCGGCGTGCTCTCCCGGGCCCACGGCCGCGGCCGCGACGCGGTGCGGGGCCTCGACGACGCGCGCTCCAACTGCCGGTTCAGCAGCACCGTGGGGCTCGGGCGCCCCGGTTGGTAGTAATGCGCGCTACCGGCGCGCCCGGCGATGACGGTGGGGCCTGGGGTCATTGCTCGAGGCTCGCTGACTTCTTCACTCCCCCTTGGCGTTTGCGGGAGGGGTTCGAGGTCGGCGTCTTTTTCTTGCTTCTCTTCGCTGAGAAGCGGCGAACGCCCGGTGTTGCTGCCTTTCTGTCTACTGCTTGCTTTCGTTTACGGAAAAGGAGGTAGGGTATTTGCTGTGTTTCTGGCGGTCCCGTATGGGTCGTGACAGAGGGTGGTGTATTTTTCTGTTGTTATTTTTCCTGGTGTGTTGGGGAACGAGTATGCGGCGGGGTGACCCTCACCACCCGGGAGAACTGCTTCATATCTTCGGCGGACGGGTCGAGTGACTACCAGCTTTTTCAATCCAAAGCACGTGGCCTTGGCGCTTAGAGACGGTTTCTGCCCTAGCGCTCTCACGTTCCTAGCTCGTAGAAGGAGACGAGTCAGTGTAGCGAAGATCGTGAGTTTCCCGGTCGCCTCACTAATCCCGTCCTACTCTTTGGCGGGCGTAAGTCATTTCGTGTCGGAGTGTGTGCGTGACGTTGCTGTCCGATCGTGTACACAACGATCGGCTTTGTCATTGATTGATCACGCGGGATATCATGCCAAGCACGGACACGAAGTTACCGTCGGCAGGAATGAGCAGGGCACTGTCGGCATTATTCCCTGTTCTCACTACACTCTGGGAAGCGTTCCTGCATCCTGCGCTCCCGTCTGTCGCTACCTTCACGTGGGTGCGGAGTGACCGGCCTGGTGCGCCCAACACGCATCATCGAAACAGCTGCAACAAGCGAACGACGACGATTAGAAAACATCCATTGAGGCTCTCTCGGCCATGGTAGCTGGACACGAAAAGCAGAACACAAAGAACCAGGGTGCGAGTGCACCGATGGGGAAAACAAAAAAAAAAGAAGGAAACAGGAACAAGAAACGAAGGGGAAAAGACGCGAGTCCCGAAATGCCCTCTCAGCGTTCCGAATCGTAGGAGGGTGCAACAAGAACGAAGAAGGTGGACGATGCTTCGATTCGTGACTCCAACCGGCTGCATTTTGCCTCCGCTTCTAGGCACCTACAGGCGTCCCTAGCGGCAGAGCTGGCGTGGGGAGTTTCGATCGAGCCGCCTACCTTTGTTGTCGGGCTGAACTATGTCCAGCCACCGAAACACGCGTGTCCCGCATTATGTCGGCCTTCGCAATGCGTTGTTGGGGCAAGCCGCGATATCTCAGGACCAAAATGGCCCGATTCTGTCTCCCGCGGGCTGCGCGCGTTCCGGCACGTTCTGATCGTGCGTGGCGAGCCCGCCGATGCGATGAACGTGTGTGCTTTTAAGTTGTTGCAGGCGTCATGTCATGAATGAAGGGCCCCCCGTGTGCTTGTGCACAAAATGTCGTCAACGATGTGTTTGCGTACACTGTGCCCGGTAAGGTTGTTCTCGCCGTAGATGGCTTCGTCCTTTCAAAGCGCCACGGCGGCATTGGGCTCGGTCACTCGTCAGCCTGGATAACGTGGGTCTTGACTGCAATGTGCCGAGCTTTCGTTGCACTGGAAAGGCATCGGATCGGGGAACCAATGAGCGCCTTGTTGTAATGTGCCGGGCTCGTATTGCATTTGTCGGAAAGCACCGGATCGGTGAGCCAATGACGTTCCGGGCTGAGCTAGCTTTCAGGACAACGTGTTGTGGCATGTCACAATGTGCGGGACTCAACGTCGTTGCCACCGGCAATGGCCTTGTCGCTGCATGATGGGCCATGTCTTGGGGGGATCTCCTTTGTAGAGGGGTCGTTGCGTCGTCGCCGCCAACGCCGAAAGCTGAGTACTGCTTTGTGAGTGAAAAAAAAGAAAAGAATTACGGCGTTTCGCGGCGTGCGTTTGGGCAAAAAAAAAAAGGAAAAGAAGAGAAAGTGGGTGGGGGTGAAAACATGGAAATCAAAAAGACAAGGTAAAAAGCAACAAAAGAAAAAGGGGGAAACGGGGGGAGGCAAAGGCCGAGAAGAAAAAAAGAGACGCGATGAGAGAACAAGCTCGGACTTGACAATGCCAGATACAGGGACGCCGCGCACGTGCTGTTGTTAAGGTTAACTTGTGCGCGTGGAAATATTGAGTCCGGATCCTTCGGGTAGAAGGACCTGGTTTATTTTACAAACGGGTACAGTGGCACTGTCAGGGCTTGTGCTACGAAACGAGTGAGGGGCGCAACAAATGAGTAACGACGCAGGGGTAGTGAGAGCAGCGCGAATGGGGTTGCTGGGAAAAGCGGGGGGAAAGGGGAGGGAATCGGGGGGCGGTTGCTCCGGCGCTAGTCGCAACTTCTTCGTGCGATCTGGTTCTGCTTTCCTGTAGTCGTGAGCAAACGGCGGCGCCGGCGACGGCGGCGTCTTTCTTATTTTTTTAGTTTTGAGTCTGTTCCGACGAGCTGTCACCGGTTGCGAAAAGAATGAAAGAAAAAAGACCTGGTCCTTAGTTAGGAATGCATGGCGGCTTTTGCCGTGCAGCGCGGTGCTGTGTTGAGCCTTTTCTTCCTGCAGAAACCGCAGGTTTCTCCAGCCGCTAACATCCAGAATTAGATGGATATTGGAGACGTGGAGAGGTGAAAAAAGAACATCGGCCACCGGTTGAAGAGAAAAGACAGGGTGGAACCCAAAGGTCATTCTTCGTTCCTTGCTTCCCGTTCGTGTCGTGTTGTTCTTAGCCGGCAAATGCGCGTTGAAAGAACAGACGGAGGCTGAGATACGAGGAAGGTGAGAAAGAGTGGAAGAGAAAGAGAAACGGAGAAAGGGCGGATGTGCGATGCCAGTGTTTCCAGACTGCGCCACGTACTTGACTTGTCACGTGAGGAGCACAATGCTATGTGCACCCGATGCCAAATAAAGAACTCGTCATGACGAGTTGCGGAGCTTTGAAGTCCTGCAGTTGTCAGTGTTCTGTCACGTGGCATTGGGGCTGAACCCGCCCGTTCAACTGCGCTCTCGCTCAGTATTCGTCGTCTTCGTCGGCTTCTTCCTTCGCGGGCTCTTCGTCGGCATCTTCCTTCGGCTCCTCTTCCTTTGCTTCTTCGGCCTCTTCGTCGTCGGTCTTTTCCGGCTTCGGCTTCACCCAGCGCAGGTTGGTTGCGAGCCCAGCTTTTGGTTTGATTTCGACTGGTGCTGCGCGCGCGACGACCTTTCCGCCCTTGTCGGACGTGCTGAACTTCTTCTGCGGGGTTTTATTGGCGTTGGCGGGTGTTAGTTTCGTCACACATTGCTTGTGGCATTTATTTTCAGGTGCCTATTAGTGACTCTTGCTGTACCATGGTCCTACTGGACATAATGATGAAATAAAGTTTTCCTGTTTTCTCTATGCCGCCGGCGTCATGTTCGTTGAGCAGCGGTTGCCGAATCATGCCGCAGCACCGTCCTTTGTGGGTTTCTCTGGCGTTTTCAAGCGGCCTTCTTAATACAAATACAAATATTACTTTTAGAGAGCAAGTTCGCTTATTTTTGTCGTTAGATTACTCGGGGGGAGGGACGGTCCGGTGCTTACTATGACGGAGGCTAGAGGGAGTTTCGTGTGGGCTACATGTCTCGCACCTCAAGTGGATCCTGCAGAGCAGGTCCTTCCCGTATTTTTTTCGTTTGTGCGATTTGACCTGTACGCGTTCAGGTTAAACCGCTGCCAACGTTCCTTTTTACTGCTGCAACAAGTATGCTCTGTGAAGAGGTAGTGACTGGTTATCGCAAAAAATTAGTATGGCGCTTCCGTTTGTTTGTGCGCACTAGCGGTTTTTCACCTGATTTGGTGAGTTGCTTTAGTACGCTGCCAACTACTAATTTTTAGTACCAACAATGCATTGTTAACGCAAAGAAAAGATGGCAAGCACCTTGTGTTCTTCGGCTTCCTGCCTTTGCTTGTTGAGCTTCTCGGCGATGTCGTCGTATTTGATCGCGTCCTTCTTGGCCTGGTCCGGTTTCTTGGGGCTGGAGCTGCCGAAGGAGGCGCTGCTGCCGCCGGCCGCGTTGGGGGCGGGGCGCCTGGCCGTGGTGCCGCCCTGGGCGATGAGCTTGAACATGGCGAGGCGCTGCGCGTTCGGCGACGTGTCGACGACCTCGTCTTCTTCCTCCTCGCCGGCGTCGGCGGCGGCGGGTGCCTTGGGGACGACCTTCTTTTCCTTCACGACGACGAACCCGTCGGCTTCGAGTCTCTTCTTCTGCGACTTTTCTTCCTTCTCCGTCAGGTTTGCAACGTCCTCGGCGGCTATCTTCGGGGCGGCGACGACCTTCAGTCCTTCTTTGACGGGGTCGAACATGTCCCTTTTCCGGGTTCTCCGCTTCTCGCCCGGCGAAGAGTCGCGCTTGACGACTTCGGCCTTGTCCCACTGCTCGCTGGTGACCTTCTTCTCGACCTTCGGCTCCTTCTTCTCCTTCTTCTTGTACGGGGTCGTCAGGTCGCTGATGGTAATCAGCTCGGGCTTCGCGCCCTTCATCTGGAAGTACACCACTACCGACACCACCACCATCACCACCAGAATGATGATCAACTCCATTTTCCCTGCACCCCCTTTCTATTCTCTGCAGAGGAAGGGGGTCGTTGTTACTGATGCCTGGTTTGGGGAATAAGGGAAGGCAAGATTCTTTTTGTTTGCGGTAGTTTAGACCACCTCCGCTGCTGTACACTCGTTCTCGTCTCTACTCAGTACTGTACGTACTCTATCACTCTTTCACTCACTTTTGGCTAGCCAAAAAAGAGTAGGCGTGTGCTTGTTTTGTACGCACCGGGGAGGGGATCAGCCTAGTAGTGAGCGGACGTGGTAGTATAGGTAATCTTCTCCAAACACACTGCCAGCGCTCTCTTTCGTTCTTACACTTTAATTGTTTGTGCGTGTCGGTTGATCGTTTTCCACTTGTATTTACCCTGTGTCATTTTCAGGTACGGAATTCTGATCAGCCCCCAAAACACGCTGCCTACGTCGTTTTAGCCTGCAACACATTGAAGGGCAACCCGCAAGATTGTTAGTACTAAAAAGACTTCTGCGACCGACACTACGAACACATTAGCAATGAATGTAGTCCCGGGCCCCCCGCAGAGGGAGGGGGGGAGTACAGGTGCGTTTTCCACAGAATCTGCGAGGTCGCACTTTAAGTAGAAGGGGTCCACGCACGCAAAACTCGACTGATACGCAGCCATGTTTTCCGTTTTGTTCGTTGCTTACGTTCGTTGGCAGCAACAGTTCCGCTGGGCATTGGAAGTGGCTTTCGTTCGTTGGCTGCGCGAAGCTGGAAATACTCGGCGATCGAGGGCAGGAAGGCTGGGAAAAAGAAGGAGGCGATGCTTGACGCGGTCGGGTAAATGGGAAAGTCTCCGGAGATGTGTAAATCGGGTTGGCCACTGCCAGCTAGCGCAAAGCGAGCAACGGCGCTGCCAAACAAACTATTTGCGCGCGATGATCAGTCGCACTCTGCTGTGTTGATCTGTTCGGTCACATTTACACTTTGCCTGCTGGGACCGTGTTTTCGTGCTGACCATGTCCGCGGACCTTGAAGGCATATTTTTTGACGGAAGGCTTGATATATTCTTGAGACCAGCAAAGCTGCGGATTGTCAGTGCGGTCAGGTCTGGGCTCAGATTGAAGGTGCTGTGAGTGGCGCTTTCGGGTGCTACCCGCGGCTCCTGATTTCTTCCAGGCCTTCTTGCATGTTGTGCCCGCAATGAAGTGTCAGCTTGGAACTGTTACGAACAAGAGGAATCCAACTGGTTAATTAAACCACAGCATTTCGCTACATCACAGCGGTGGCGAGTGGAATGCGACTTGTGGACCTGCACGCCAAAATTGCGGGAAGATCCCTGCAGTGGAACAACCCATTTCCGGTTATGGGGTGGCGGGTGTTCGCCAAGCACGGATGGGACAGTGTATTGGCTCGTGGACCGAGCACCCGGCAGCCCCGGCAATGAGTCCGCTGTGCCGATCCGGCCCTGGGGACACGGGGGGAAGGTGTGACTGACATTCTTTGATCCTGTTGGTTCAGGCTTGTTCAGGAGTGCTACCATTTACCGGGATATTACTAGTCGTCGAAGCCAGCCCCACCCCGAATTCTTCTGGTATCGATTCGAGGTGGTCGTGCTCGTCTAGCCATGCGTCTTGCTCCAGTTCCCTCAGTAAACTGCAAGAACCGGGCAGGGCATGCAACATACAACGTGCTTTTTTTAGCCACATGCAATGCGTGAGGAAGCTGAACCGCCCAAGTAGGACCTTCTGATCATGATCATGTGCCAATTTGCCCCCTGAAACCACGTCCAGCATTTGGGTCCAGGGTAGCGCGGTCAACAAAACCTACTTTCTCCCACTCTCGTCGGTGTACGCTTTTCACCCCCCACCCCCCCGTGCTGGCCGCGCGCGCTTTATTTGTTCAGCCCGGTTTCCCTTTTGCTCCGCACGTGCCCAGCGGGAGTCCAACGCTCCAGCCTCTGTGTTCCACTACCGCTTTCGGTTTCCAAATCCGTCGTTTTTTGCTCGTTCAGGCGGCGGAGAAGGCAGTCGCAGTGCTCCAACCGCCCGGGTTAGGTTCCGCGACCGTTTTCAAGTACACAACGCTCAAGTAATTTTCAACGAAGACCCCACCGAGACCGACGCGCAGCCGAAGCACGCGCGCGCCCGGCACACCCGCGTGAAGGCCACGAACGGCAGCAGCGCGCCGGGGACCTGGAGGAAGAGCGTCCCCGCCTCGCTGTCGTAGACGACGGCCACCGCGCCGACCGGCGGCAAAAACGGCAAGGCCCGGCCGACCCCGTTGTGCCACAAGACCGGGTGAGGGCCGAGGGCGATAGCCCACGACCCGCCCGTGTCCCCGGGCACCTCGTTGACGGTATCCCCCGCTTCGCAGACGCCGACACGGACATGCGAAGAACCGGATGCGGTGTATCGGATGTCGCGGAGGACGGCATCCGGCAGCTGGACGACGATGCGAAGCAGGGGACCCTCCGCCGTGCTGGGGACGGTGAGTTCCATCCCGTCGTCGGAAACGTGCGGGAGGGAAGCGTTGCCGCCTGTTTCGAACCCCGCGAGGAAGGACGCGGTCTCGAAGCGCCGAACCGCGGCCTCGCAGCGCAGCCCCGTCCAACCCGCGCGGCACCGGCACGCGGGGAGCCCGTTGCGGGTGGTCTGCCGGCACGAGCCGTGGGCGCCGCAGCGCCCGCCGCACGACGGTGCGTCGCACGCGTCGCCCGCCCACCCGGCGCCGCAGCCTTCGCAGTGGGGCTGCGAAAACCCCGCGGAGCACAGGCAGAAGCCGGGGGCGTGGCACCTGCCCCCATTCCGTTCGCACTGCGAATGGGCGCAAGGGTCGGTCGGGTGCCGTTCAAAAGACAGCGCGGACCCCTTCGGCGCCCGGTGCATCGTGCTGCCGTCAGCGCCGCCCGTGCACTGGCTGTCGTCCGGCGCCACCTCGCACCCGTCCACCACGCGGCTGCACGCCGGGCCAGCGTACCCGAACAGGCACGTGCAAGTCCCGCCCACGAAGTCACACGACCCGTGCGGCCGGCAGTCCGCGGCGCAGTCGCGCAGGCGGAAGGCCGCCGCCGGGGCGAAGACGCGGCGGGTCAGCGACGGGAGCAGCTGGGCGCACGCGTACACCGACGCGCCGGTGGACAGGCGGGCGTCCGAAAACACGGCGTCGCTCAGAGGAAACGCGGCTGCGCCTGCTGCGTCGACCTGTGCGTTTATTTTAGGCTGGTTGAGGCCAGAAGTCAGCGGGGTGTGAAGGTCTTGATGGGATTGGGTCAACAGAGGTGAGAGGTCGTGTGCAACTTCATACGGAATGCCCGTATGTCCGTCTTGGTGGGCTTCAGCGGGTCCTTGCTGGATGCTGCTTTCCTGAAATTGAAAGAAGGTTGTAAAATTTGAAGCAGGCACGTGTCGTTTTCCCGGCTCCTAGAACAAGTCTCCGACGGTGACACCCTTCATTTCGTCCTCACTCGCTGTTTTCATCTTGGTATCATCTCTCCGGTCACCTGCGTTCCATCTCTGGTCCATGCGCTTCGTCGCGTGCGGTGAGCACGCACGCTGTCCGACGCACTTCGATGAGGCGCGCGTGTGTCGTGGGGCACTCAAGCGTGAGGCATACCGATTGCACGAAGTGGGTCCGAGAGTCGCTGCAGTTGGCTTCGAGAGACAGGAAGGCGCCTAGTCCGGCAGCGGAGCCAGCGGGGAGGAAGAGAAGCTCAGCGGCAAACGTGCCGCTCGACTGGAGCTGGATGCTGAGGTTGGCCTTCAGGACAGGATTGCCCTGCAGCATACAGATACCCGCCGCGCACACGGAGGCGGAGCCGGCGGCGGGGTCGCAGGTCTCGGCCGGGTACTCGACGACGCCGTTTCCGCAGAGCCGCGCGTCATCGAACGAAAACCCAGCAACGACGGCAGGGCCGCGCGCAACGAGCCCGACGCGATGCTCTTTGAACCCCAGCGCCCCGCCGCCTTCTCCTCCCGCGCCCGCCCGCGGGTCGACGAAGTGGGCGGCGCAGTGCCACCACCCGCGCCCCATGTGCTGGATGCCTGCCGACACGGCCCATTCGCCGCAGCTGCTCGACACCTCCGCGGATGCCTGCGCGTCGTCGGACACGGAGCACGCCACGGAACAAGCCGCCGGGTTGTTGTACGGCGAAGGAAGCACGACCGTCCCGTTTAGAAGCCAAACGCTCCCTCGCGCCGGAGAGCGAGCGGGCAGGCTTGCTTGGCACCAGACCTCGCCAGCCCCATCGAACATGAACGACGCACCCCCCACCGGCGAGGCTTCCGCCCGCAAGCCAACCCCGTCCGGCAGCAAGCGCGCACCAGACGGGCCGAACACCGCGCCACACGCGTGGCAGTCGCGGCAGGTCAGCCGGTACGCCTCCTGTACCCGCCGAGCGCCGAAGGCTCGCGTCGCGACGGCGACGCTGTCCATCGACCCGAAGAACCCCGCCCGCACCCCCCCAGGGGCCGCTGCGACCCGTCCGAACAGGGTGGCGGCCGGTCCCCGCGGCAGCCCGCTGCCGGAGGCAAGCCCCGAGCACGCCGCGGCGCAGGCGCCGTCGACGTACAGGGTGACGAGCCCCCGGCGCAAATCGGCGGTCGCCGCCAGGTGCTGCCAACCGCCCGTCACGCGCCCGGCGTCTTCGCAGCACTCCAGGTCGAGCGCGCTGGCGCACAGCCGGTCCTCCTGCGTCCAGACGACCACCGACGAATTCGGAGCCCCGTCCCGTGGCTCGATGGAGAACAAGACTCCGGTGTGCTGTGTGCGTTTCCGGTGGGGATGAGCTTTCTGACCCCTAAACCGGTTGAAGTAAGGATGCTGGCGTGTTCTTGGTGTCGCCTCTCAAGGGAGGTTTCTCAGACACCGCTGAGCGTGAGTGTGGTTGCTGTTGCTGCCTTTGCAATTCAAAACGATGCTGTTGACGCAGCAAAGCCTTCGAGAGGGCGCATCAAAATAATCGATGGCTCGAGAGAATCGTGTTCTGCCCGCATCGATGCGCTTCGGTGTGTCTTCGCTTGGCTGAGATTGATGGCTCGAGAGAATCGCAGATAGATCATGCTCGCCTCTTGGAGCTGCTGGTTGCATATCAATACGAAATAGTGCATACAATCGCGAGTGGACGGACCCAAGCCATCCATGACACTTGTCCAGCCCCTGACATCGATGATGACCACTGGTTTGGGTATGACGAGCTCGACAACGCAACGTAGCCGCCGAAAACGTTCTGTCGGGGGGAATTTTTCGTGTGTTACCGTGATCCCGAGGGACGATCATCGTTTTGTGTTTCCGACGATCCCGGGGGACCGATGTCATGTTTTGCTCTGAAACCCCCCAGCGCCGAGAGACGAAAAACGGTGTTTGTGCGCCTCATCGGGTACTAAAACACATGCAGATTCGCGCGATGCGCGCGTAGCACGATGCCGAAGCAAATGGATGAGATCTAAATCCGACAGTGAGCAGAGTTGCGTGGACACGTTTGGTGCCAGCGTCCATACTGCTGTGGTGGGCGAACAGGACGGGGGGGACCCACCTGAATAGCGTTGCTACCGAGGACACCGTGATGATCCACTGCAAGGCCAAGCTTCCGGGCGTGGCGACCATTTCCGCTCATGTCGGCTATAATAGATCCGTCCACGTCGTCGAAGTCGTAGGTTGACGTGTGGCAGACATCGTCGCAGTTTTCTGTGGTTTTAAAGCTGAAGTTCGCCTGGAAAACAATACTCGAGGGAACGAGACGGAAGCAGGGAGAACCAGTGCAACTACAAGTGGGGCTTTCTTTGTTGACCGCTTCCGCCGCACTGAGGCTAGATTACTGATGGTGGGTGACTCCGCGGACAATTGGTCTCCCTCAGTTTTGTGGCGAGAATGCAAATACTACGGCTCAAATCTTAATGTATCCGAAGGCACCCTCCCCGGTCATCGGTTGTGCGGATTGAGTATGCGAGTGATATACAGCAGGAACGGCGAAGAGAGAAGAGCGGCATACTCGAGCATCGCCCACAAGCAGAGGTTTCCTCGTCCAGGTTTGCGTGAGATGGCTGCGACCACACGTGTGACCAGTGATCGCTTTCGTCTGCGCCAACAGTGTCCACTGTTGGGGCGCTGTTGAAATCCGTTGCGAGGCGCCGCACCTCTGCTGCAGACAGTTCATGGTTGTGAAGGCGAAGCTCGAGCATCTGTCCCGCGAAGCTAGCGCTTGCGTGAGACCCGACGAGGAGTTTGCTGCCGCGCGACCGAATGGGCGCCGAAGCCCGGCAGAACGAGCGCTGCTTGCCGTCCACGTACCAGCGCTGTCCTGAGCTGCCCATTGTCCACGACAGGTGCTGCCACAGACCAGGGGTCAGCACGTTGTCGCGCACGGCTTTGCCGTACACATCGGCGGCTTGTTGCCTGCTCAGTGCACGGTCCCACGTAGCGACGTCGTCAAAGAGAGCATGCGCGGTCGAGTCCAACGCGGAAAGCCACTCATTCGAACTGCTCCACACAACCTCAGGCCACCGACCCGAAGGATGCAGTGCGTCGAGAGAGATGCTGGGTCCGTCGACGACTCCATCGACGACCACGAAGGCGGTGCTACCCTCGTGCACGAAGACGACGTGGTGCCAGCGGCGCAAGGACAAAGCCTGCTCTTGGAACACGGTTCCAATGTCTGTGCCATTGGCCGCGCCAGTCCGAAAGGCGAGTACCACCTGCAATTGTTATGAGGTCTTTCGGGCCCACGCAGAAAGTTCAGCCTTAAACCCAGTTGTCACCGCAGCTGTTGGTAGGTGACACCACACAATCACAACGGTAGGCAGTAGGCAGTAGGCAGTAGCTAGGACTTGGGAGGTCCGATACGAACCGCCGGATGTGGGAGGTGCTACAGGCAAGGTGGCTAACACTAAGGGGCTCGTCTCTCTTCATCAGAAGCTAGACTCGAAAAGGGTCGTCGTCATTTCAAACCAGGGGGGGTCTGCGGCAGAAGATCACACACCTTTTCGTTCGCCTCGCCTACGAGCAGCTGCTGGGCACGCGGCGCATCGTCAGTACGAAAGATGTTGATGTTGAAAGCGGGCTCTTCATCGGCGACAAACGTCGTCGTTGCGACGCGTACTACGCGAGGTTCGTCGAGCATCGACGGCGCTAGCACACAACGTCCCGTGGACGGTTCGTCGCCCTGCCACTCTGCTACTCGGCACTTCGTCTCGCGGCATCTCGACCGGCACTCGTCCAGCGTAAGGTCGTCGAAGCGCGAGGCTCCCTCGTCCGGAATGTAGCTGCATGCACCCCCTGTTACCGAAGGAGGTGTAGTTTCACAGAGGGAGAGAGCGCATCAAAATAGGTCAAAATGTGAGGTGCACTATCACGTGGGCCGGGCTAGATCCGGGGTGAAGGGACAGAGTCGCGCCTTCGCCTCAGGACTCAAAACTGTGACCCAGGTGTTTGCGAGAAGCTGACAACCTGCCACGCTCCCCCGAAAGAACCCCAAGCCCTGGCGAAAGCGACAAGTGGGCTCTACTTCGTTCAGACGCTACCCAGTTTACGCCTGAACTGTAACACGCACTCACACTCAGGAGACTCCCGGCAGCAGCCCGGGTTCAGGGGCAGCAACCTAGCAGGAAATCACGCGTGGACGCACTCTCGCTAGCAGGGTCTGCAACACACACACCCCTAGCAAGCTTGCTTGAGCGCACTCCCCCTTCGAATCCCTTCGTTCCGTCTCTAACGGCTCTCTTTTATGTTCTTCCCCATTTATCTGTTCCCCACCTTTTCCCCGCGACTTCGACGGATGCTTCTCCTTTTGCTATGCTGTAATAAACAGCTGGGATATAGCGGAACAGCCAAGAACGGAGCCACATGCTTTTTACCGACTTCCCAGGAATAGCGAAGAAACAGAAGGGACTCCAACTACACGCACAGGAGGTGAGGGAGAGAGAAGTTTCCAGCACACCTTGAAGGGAAGAACATGCCAGCTCCACCGCACCAGCGGGGGAGCGGCGGTAGATGAGGCCACCGGCGAAAGACGCAGACAGCGACGGATACGGCGTGCCGGAAATCGTGCAGGCGCTCGGCGCCCCCGGCGTGGCGGCCAGCCAGTGCGCGGACTCGCAGCGCGGCGATCCTTGGCAGAGCCCGGCGCACACCGCGGACGTCACGTTCGCTTCAGCCCGCAGCACGTCCGCCGCCGCCGGCACGCCGCAGGCCCGCGCTTCGCACACCTTCGCCGAAGCCGCCCGCTGCAACGCGCCGGCCGACGGCCTCCCGGCCGCGATCACGTTGACCCAGAAGGCGACGGACACCCGGTTCGACTGCATGAGCTCCCCCTGGCGCAGCCCGCGGGGGCCGGCGGCCCACGCCGCGCCGCCCGAGGCGTCGCCCAGCGCCCCTGGGGCCGCGGCACCGCAGCAAGGCAGGTCGTCGCCGTCGTCGTCGCTGGCGACGGTCAGGTGCCGTCCCTTCCCGCCGCTGTCGGCGGCCACACGCCGCTCGCCCGACTGCCACCCGTCGTTGAAGCGGTACAGCGCCCAAACCGAATGGTCGGCCGCATGCTGTGAGAGTTTCTGCTTTTCGTATTGTCTGACGAGGACTGCCTTGAAGAAAGGGAGAAGTAAGAACACGTCTTTGTAACTGATATCGCTAGCGCAAGGGAACGTTGAGTGACTGCCTTAACCCGGGGACGCGAGCTTGGGCGAGATCACCGGGGGGTTAGGGAGGGTGGGAAAACTTGACCGTTTCTTTGAACCAACCACACCCTGAAGGCTGTGTGAAGTTCCCGTATCGATACAGATTATCGCTCCAGATTCTTTGCATTTCAACCCAAAACTCGTATCGACTTTCGTGGTGCATCAGCTCCCTCAGTGAAACTGTGAGTGTGTCGGTCCGGTTTCGGGTGGTCCCCGGGAGGTACGTCAAGACGCGCATAAGCGGCGAAGTCGCCCCCTTGCACAATTTGCTCACAGCTGGCCATGTTTAAGAACGGCGAATAACGCGTCAGCCAGAGAAGAATTCCTTGGAGCAAAGATCTCGAAAATTGTCGGGCATGGGGGAGGCCGCGATGGGCCACGCGTGCACCCACCAACAGGCAGGAGGCCACCTTCTTCGCGACATTATTCGGAGTGAATAGTGGGAGGGGAACCCGCTGGGTACAGTTGCATAAGTTTTCGAATGCTGCCAAACGGTCTTCTTTTGGTATGGCATGGAGCAAAGGGAGTGCATGCATACCTCGTATTGTTGCAACGGGCATGGGCCGTCGGGCGCCCCGATGGAGGCCAGCCCATCCGCTGCCAACGTGCGGTACGACTGCGCTGAGTAGGCCCCGTGGATGAGGGCGACGTGGCCGAGGAGCAGCGGAACCGTTGCGTTCTGCACCGACACGAAAAACTCCGCACTCGCGTCCCACCGCACCATGTACGCGGCGCTGCCGGCGGAGACGTGGGTGTGCACAAGCACGCCATCTCGATACAGCCTCCGTTCGGTCCCGTCAATGACGACGGCGATCTTCGTCCAGGTGTCGTAAGGAATTGCAGGGTTGTCGGCGTCCGAATACCAGGCCTCCGTAAGCTGGCCTCCGACGGTTGAGTGTACGTACAAGCCCGTGCTTCCTGCATTGATTAAGCTGGTTCTTTCAAAGAAGGTGGATAGCGGCATTTGGCAACTGGTTCGTAGTGTTTCCTACGATGCACTCTGCACGGCGCTAGCGCCGCGCGAGACACGGTGCTTGATCAAAAGAAAAAAGGAAAAACAAGCCGGAAAAAGCAGTGGTCGCCCGGGGGAACCTTTGGGGCTCGAAAGCTGACACGGCGCGGGTCCACCCCTATCCCCTGGAACTGCATCGAATTTCCTGCTGCCATCACAAGCTAGCACAGGCTACCACAGGTGTGCCTAGTGACTAATGGCAGGCCATCGCTGCAGAGATTCTGCATTCTGACCTCGACTAACACAAGCTACCACAGCCAGTCTATCAGCAGGGGGCGGACCCTTACCGACACGCAAAAGGGAAAAGCGGGGGGCGCACCTGTGCACAGCCACCACTGCCACGTCGCGGCGGTGACGGGCGACGCGGCGCGTGCGAGTTCGTAGGCGGCGCTGCAGTTCAGGCCGGCGGCGGCGGCGGGGAACTCCGGCGCGCCGGCAGCGCCGAGCGGCGGGCGCTCGGCCCGCACCGAGAAGGCGACGGTCCACGCGTGGCGCGGGACCGAGCAGCCCGCGAACGGCCCGGCGTGCGCCGGCCCCGTGGCGCAGCTTCGCGCGTCCCACCACGCGCGCGCCGCCGCGTCGACGGTGGGGGCGCAGCCCGCAGACGACGGCGACATGCCGTAGTAGTTGGACAGCCTCCGGCACGAGCACAGCCACGGCCGGCACTCGGCTTCCAACTCCGCCGGGGTCACCTTCGGACACAGCTCGATCGAGTGCAACGTCGCGTTTGTGTCGGTGCGCGGGTGCAGCGGGCCGTGAACGATGGTCATCGCGGCGGCGGAGACGTCCGGGCAGTACGCTCTGTTGTACGCCCAAACCCGGTTCGCCAGCGGCGGGATCACGACGGAGAGGAATCCGTTGACCGTCACGACCAGGGGCAAGCTTCCCGGGTTGCTCGCCAGCACGCGCACGATGACGTCACGGCTCGGGGGCACCACGGCTTCGGGGATGGTTGCGATCACGTCGCCGGCTTGCACGCCCGGCCCAGCATCGAACCCCACGTCAGCAGCGAACGCGCCGCAGTTTTCGAGCGACGAAATGCTCGCCGGGAGGTCCCCGGAGACGGCGGCGCCGCCGGAAGACTGGCGGATGCCGTGCAGCGCGGCGCGGCGGCCTGCGCCCGAATCGTCGGGCCACTCGAATATTGCGGCGCCGCCCGCCCCTCCTCCCGCGAAGTCAACCGCGAAGACGACCTCCTGCGCGGGGATGGCACCCCCTTCTGCGACGCCCCCAGCCGCGAGCTCCCGGATGCGGTCGCCCGGCAGAACGCGGTCGAAGACCGCGAGTTCGTCGACCAGCACCCGGGCTGACTCGCCCCCCCGTCGGGCTTTTGCGTGGCAGTCGCGGGTGTCCGTCGCGGTCGCGGCGCGGATGTCTGTCCGAAAATAGCAGCGGGCCGGCGGCGCCTCGTCGCCGGGGTGGATGTACACGAAGCCGGCGCAGGCCTCGTACGCGTCGCACCGCCGCCGGCACTCGGCGGCGGCGCCCTCCAGAAACGTCGAGTTCGACCCGTCAGGCATCGGGTGCTCGAACGCCGCGGCGGGGGTCCCGCAGCTGCTGCCTTCGGTCACGACGTACCCGTCCCCTCCCGCGTAGTGCCCCAGCACGACCGCCTCGAGCCCCCACCGCCACGCCGACGACACGTTGCCGCCGGACCCGCTCCAGAGCAGGCGCCCCTCGCTGTACATTCGGACCGCGCCAGCCTCGGCCGCGATGCTGACGGCGACGTGCTGCCACGCGCCCTGCCGGAAGTGCTGCGCGTCCGTCGGTGGGCCGAACAGGCCGGCCGGAGTGGCGAGCGCGAAGTGGACGTGCCGCTGGTCCGTCGACAGGCAGGCCACAAACGCCTTCCCGCTGTCGCTCGTGAGATCAGGCGACTCGCGGAGGACTTCGAACAAAGCGACGCGGGTGGGCGATGCCTCGGGGACACCGTGCGACGGTGAAGAAAAGGCGTCCGGCGCCGTCGGCCTCGTGGCGGTGCCCGAACCGGTGGACTCGACCCGCATCCAGAACGCGACGGTCAAGCCCTCGCCCAGCCCCGCCGCCGCTGTCTCCTGGGAAAGAGCCATCACCGCACTCAGCGCGTCCTCCGGCAGCAGGGCTGCCGTTGTGTTGCGGACGCCGGCGCCCGGAGCCAGCCGGGCGCCGGCGACGCGGGTCGCATTGTTTCCCAGCCCGCCGCACAGGTCGGCCGGCGAAGCCCACGGCTCGACGCCTTCGAAGTCGAAGTACAACACCAGCCCCCCGGCGCCTCCTGTGGACCCCCCCGCCCACCGTGCCCCCGATCCGACACTCCACTTCGCGCCGTCCTCCCTCGACGACCCCAACACCACCGGCAGTCCCGGGCTTGGTCCTTGCCTTCTCTTGACCCACACCGACAGGCTCCCCGCAGATGCTCCCGCGACGCCCCACCAGCCATTCAACTCCAAGCGGCAGCCCCAGTCCGCGTTGAAAGCCGCGGACTCGAAGCAATCCGACGGATCCGACGTGTGTGCGGCGCCTTCACCTGCGAGTGTGCTCCTGAAGTGACACGTCGCGTCGCGGCCGTCGTGGCGCAGCGGCAGCCGCATGAGGAGACCCGGCTCGGCGCCCGCTGGCGCGTCGGGAGCGAGGTGGTCTGAACTTGCGACTGCCTCTACGCGGTGTAGGTACCCGTTGAAGAACCCGCCCACCGGGCTGCCCCCCACGAAAGCGGCGCCGGCGGCGTCCGCGCGGCAGTGCGCCGCCGGCCACAGCGTGTCTGCCGACGAGCAGACGAGCTCCCCGTCCTTCCGCCACGCGGTCCCCGCCGGGTCCCACGCCACCTCTACCAGCGTCCACTGGTTTTCCGCCAGCAGCAGCGCGGGGCACACGCTGGCGGGGCGGCCGCAGCGTGTCAGGGCGAGGCCCAGGTGCCCGGCGGCCGGCGGCGGCGCGGCGGTCGCCTGCAGCGACACCCGCCACCCGCGGGCCGAAAAAACAGGCGCCGCCGCGGCCGGCGAGGCGAACGGGAGGACGGATACGTCGCGCAGGGCCACGCGGCTCGTCTCGAGCGGCAGCAGCCGCAGCACCCGCAAGTCCTCGGCAAGCGCCACCAGCACGTGCTCCGCCAGCGCACACTCAGCGGCCAGGGCACCTGCTTCCGATGGCTCGTTTGCCGTGTGCTCGTACACGGCGGCGACGGTCTCGTCCCAGACGGCAGTTAAGCGGTGCCATGCACCCGGGTCCGGAGGCTTGCGGCTTTGCCATGGCGCAGCCGGTGCGGGGCATGTGTGGTGCGTCGGCTCGGCGGCAAGTTTCCACGCGAGCTGGACGCCGAAGGCCTCGCGGCGGTGCGCGATGGCCGCGATTTCGGCGGCGGGCGCCGCGGCGCCGTAGAGCCGGAGGTCGTGCAGCATCAGCGCGGCCGCGCCGCGCCGGCGGGCGGGGCTCCCGCCGAAGTAGTACGACGACACGCCGCTCGTGCCAGTCGCAGCGTCCGACCGGAACCGCCGGTTCGCAGCGAGCTGGCCGTCGAGGAACAGCAGGATCTCGCTCGGCGAATACACAGCCGCGACGTGCGTCCAGCGCCGCAGAGCGAAGACGGAGTACGACTGGACGGACACGTACCCGTCCCCAGTCCGCAAGGACACGGCGGCGACGCAACGCTGCGACTGCACGTGGCAGTCTTGCACCGTCAGCGACAGCACCGGGGCGCCCGATCCGTCGCGGAAAGCCTCGACGACGGTGACCGGCGTCGGCGAGTGCTCCGGCAAGTCGACGTGCACCCACGCCGCGACCGAGAGCTGGCTCGTGTTGAACGGCGCGGCCGGGGGGAGGAGCGCCAAGGGGGACGCCGAAGCGTCGAAGACGCACGCATGCGGCTCGCGGGTCAGGTACCTTCCCGGGGTGCGCTGCCCGGGGGGGGCGGCGGGGATGGGGGAGATGGTCGCGGCGCCCGAGTAGCCGGCGGACATGTGGGCGAGGGGGAGGGCGAACGGGCCGATGTCGGCGAGGGGGGACTCGGGTGAGACGCACCACTGGCCGGACAGGGCGGACGCCGCGTCGCTGCCGAGGGGCCCGAACGAGAGCGTGAACGACGTTTCGTCGTCAGGCGAGCTCCAGCGAAGCAACGGCTGGACCCACGAGCCGACCGCGTCCGGGATGCGAAACCACGCCGAAACCGTCGACTCGGGGTGCCACCGCCCTTCGGCCGTGGCTTGATCGGTGGCAACGCATTGCCCGCCGTCTTCGAAACCCCCGCCGGCCCCCGTTTCCCCGGACGCGTTGACCGGGCTGCCCGCGACGCCTTGGGTGCAGTAGCGGGCGGCTGCCGCTGGGAGTCCGCCTTCTGCGCCGTAGAGCAACGCATCCGCCGCCCCCCCGCTCTCCGGCCTGACCCACGCGCGGATCGCGCCGCGTTCGAAGCTGGGGCCGCCGGCGGCGGCAGCGGGCGCGGCGGCGGCGAACTGCTTCCGCCCGGCGTCGAGGCGGAGCGAGTCCTTGTAGAACGTGGCCCCGTTGACGCCGCGGGCGCCGCGCAGCGCGCCCGGGACGCACGGCCCGCACGCGGCGGGCCGGCCGCCTGGAACCACCTCCGTTGCCACCGCATTCGAGATCGAGCCTTCGAAGTGCCACGCGAAGCCGTCGCCCAAGTGCACGGCGCCGGCGGTCATGTGCGGGGGCGCGTTCGCGGTCGCGGAATCGGACGCTGGGAGTCTGCACTCGGTCGTTTGCAGGCCGTTGACGGAGATCGTCACGCTGCGAGCGATCAGGTCGAAGTGCGCGGACGCGTGGGTCCACTCGTGGCGCGCTAAACGCGAGGCTTCCGCACTGCAGACGTGCGTCGCAACGCCGTTCGCGGTTGCAAGAGCGGTGCTCACCATCTGCCGGCTGTTCGAGTATAGAACAAAGTTTCCAGCTGACACAATCGCTTCGTCCGCGTGACGAGAGAGCGCTGGCCGGAGCCACGCCGCGAGTGTGAGGGAGGGCAGGCTCCCAGACTCGAGAGACGACGGCATCGGGCCCAGCGACGCTCTCTGCAACTTCCCGTCGAGTTGAACCGACCGTCGACACGGCCCGGCTTCCCTCCAACGGGCGCCGTTCATCAAGACGGTGCCCTCCCCTCCGAGCTCGGCTGAGAACGAGGCCGCGCCGTTACCTTCGACAACCGGTCGCCCCCTTTCGGGCCCTGTGGTAGCCTCAGCGACACCGAGGGGTTCGGCGTGCAAGGGATAGGATCCCGTGCCGTCGTCCAAGTGCCCGGACAGCGCCCACGACGCGGCGACCACGCGCGGGTCGGTGCGCACGGAAGCGAGGGCGGCGGAGAAGTAAGGAGGGGTCAGCAGGAGGTCGGGGCGCCAATCGTCGGCGTGGAGCCCGTAGGACCCGATCACGAACGGATGCACCCCTTCCAACTGGACCCCGACAGACAAGCCGACGCCGCCGGCAACCCGGGCCCCGTCGACTGATATCGACCAGCCGCCGGCGGCGCTCCAAGCGACTTGCAACCGATGCCACAACCCGTCCGCCAGCGTCGTCGGCACCGCTGGCGTCACATCTCGGTTGACCCTCAGGAACACCGCAGCCCCGTCCCCTTCGTCGAGGATGCCCGCCGCGAGCGCGCCGTGGCCCAGCGACACGACCGCGGTCCAGTTCCCGCGGCCGAGCGGCTCGTCGAACCGCACGAACAGGTCGGCCCCGAAAAAAGCGGGGTTCGCCGCGAAGTCTTGGCTCGCCAGCGACGCGCCGCCGAGCTTCGTCGCGCCGCCGGGCACCCCCGACAGCCTCCAGACCGCCCCCAGACCGCCGCCGGTGTGCCCGCCGAGGAGCAGCGAGGCTCCGTCGGCGGACGCAGCGACGGTCTGCCCTTCCACCGCCGCGCCGAAGCGCGGGTAGGCGGAGAGCGCGCCGGACGCGTCGACGCTTTGGAGCGAGCCGAGGGCCGCGTCGCGGGGCAGCCCGACTGCGGTCACGGGCCGGGGGAAGTACGCGCGGCCGCCGACCAGCGCCGAAGACGCTTTCGCTGTCCCGAAGAGCTGCGCTTCGGACGGCGGCGCGACCTCACCGACGCCGGCCAGCGCGCGGTCGGTCCCGGTCGCCAGCCCCGCGGTCCCGGCGCCGGCGCCGCTCAGGAGGGACACCGTCGGGTCGCCTCGGAACGAGCGGGGGAACTCGACCTTCAGCAGGAGCCCCGGCGCCGCCGCGAACGAGTCGAAGACGACGATCGCGTCGCCGCCCAGCAGCGTCCCCAGCCGCAACACGCTCGTCGGCTGCATCAGTGCGAGCTCGGTGCCGTTCCATCCGCCCGACGTCCTGTCGGCTACTGTGCTAGGGTCGCTCGCCGCCGTTCCGTTCCCGAGGACTCTGCGCATCCGCTGGTTCCCCAAATCGCACTGCCACACCGCACGCTGCGTCGGGGTTGCTATGTACACGACGTCGTCGTAGCGATTCAACGACAGCGATGTCGGAGGCCCGATGGCCGTCCGCGAAGAAACCCAGCCGCGGCCTTCGTAACCCACCGCTCCCCCGCCGGCGACCGCTCCACAGGTCCCGGCCACGGTTTCCATGCGGAGGCTGCCGCTGACGTGCACCTTGCGCACGCACCCGTGGACCATCTGCCCAACCAGCAGCCATCCGCCCGGGTGGCACGCGAGGGGGCCGTCGACGAGAACTGTGTCTTCGGCGCTGATCGGGCCGTCCGGTGTCGGGGGCAGAGACGCCACGCCGCGGCCGGCCAGGAACTCGACGTGTGACGTCGCCAAGTCGACCCGCAGCAGCCTGTGCCCGCCCAGCACGTAGAGGTGCGCGCCCAGCTCGCACACGGCGTGCGGCGCGACCGTCAGGAGCCCTGCCAGCAGCGCGTCCTCCAGCCGCGCCGCGCCCGTCCGCAGCTCCGCGGGCGGCACGAACGGCGCGCGCGACGCTGCGGGTCTTGCGTAGTAGCTTCCCCCGGCATTGGCGTCCGCAACGAGCGACTCGTTGCTGGCCACGGTCGCGAGGGTGCACGACAGCGAGCCCTGCATCCACACGAACCCGGTACACCCCGCGATGCCGTTGCACTCGTCGACGCAGCTGGTCCAACCCCCTTGGACCTCGGCGATGACGGCGGGAGGAGCGGGCTGGACCTGCTCCCCGGCCAGCAGCCAGCGGTCGTCGCCCGGGTCGGCCGCCGCGACGCCCGCGCCGGCCGACTGGCCGAACACTAATAAGGCCGCCTCGTCGCTTTTTGCGGCCGGGACCCGGAAGACCCCGCCGCCGCCGGCGACGACCAACAGGTCCGGCCCCGCCCCTACGGAGACGTGCAGCACGCGGCTCAACGCAGCCCGACGCGCATCGCCGCCGTTCGACGGCAGCGGCCAGGCCTGAGCCGGCGCCGCGCCGCCAGAACCGACCACCCGGGCGCCTCGGCGAGACGAAATGTCGATTTGCACTACGCCGGCCGCGTCGCCGACGAACAAGCTGGCCTCCGTCGCGGCGCATGTGACTGGGAGGATCCACGGCTTTTGCTCCGGGGCCCGCAAGACCGGGGTGAAGTAGGGCCCCCCGTCGCGGGAGTGCAGCCCGCGCACCGAAACGACGCCGTCGGGAAACGCCGCCTCGCACACGAGGTACAGCAGGCCGCCGGCGCTGCCGCAGCCCGCGCAGGCTGCCGCTCCACCGGGAACCGAGACGCCGCGGACGGCCGCCCCCGCCGTCGGGCGCGGCGGCAGCACGAGCACGCCCAGCGGCGACCCCGTGAGCACCAGGTCGACTCCGGAGCGGAACACGGCGGCGGCGGGCGCGAAGCTGTGCAGCCAGCGCCGGGCGCCGGCGCCCGCGGCCCCCGCCCAGAAGCCCGGGCACGACGGCGCCACGCGGAAGCTTGCGCCGGACCCGGGAGCATACGCCCGGATTCGGCAAGCGCCGTGGGGCGCCCCGCGGCCGGGGCTGTACAAGACGACGGGCCCTGTGTCCACGAGGCCTTGCTCGTCGCAGTATACGGCGGACACCGGCGCGGTGTCAAACGGGCACGAGCTCAGGCGTTCGAGCTCAGGGAGGGTGATGGCTCGCGTCGGAAACACGCGGACGTCGTCGATCATCCCGTGGAAGGAAGCGACGATGCCTCGGGGCGACAGAGACGAGAGCGAAACCGGGCGCAGGCCCGCCCCTTCTGCGGCGAGTCGACCGTCGACGAACAACCGGAGGGTCGACTGCTCGTTGCCGGAGTCGTCGACGGCGGCAGACCGGACGAAAGCGTAGTGCCGCCACTCCTCCGCTTCGCTGCGCTCCATTTCGTGCAGCAAGCTGCTTCTCGTCGCATTCTGCGGTCCGAAATACAGGTCGTTGATCTCGAACGCGAGGGTCGCCGTGCCGGTTGCGTACAACACTCTGACGACGACACCGTTTAGCGAGAGGACCACATCGTCGCCTTCAGTAGTGTTCCACTCATTTGGTTTCAGCCACGCCGTCACCGTGAAATCACTGAGCCCCTTGGGTGCTGCACGGTGCCCGTCTGCCACCTCGTACCCAGCACCCGTTGCGTTGATGCCTGTCACCCCCGCGGCGTCCGCGGCGCAATCTGCAAGCGCTGAACGCGCGACCCCAGCCGCCACGCCTTCGTTGCACGAGATCCGGATCGCGTACCCACCGACCTCGCAAAGCCCGTCTCCCAATTCCAGCACGCTCAGCCCAGCCGAGCCGTCCGCTGGGGCCCTCGCCAGCCCGGCGTTGGTTCCTGCGTAAATCCAATCCCCCAGCCGGCACGACGACGAGATCGCCCGAATCCGCTTCGTGTCCTCCCGCCGCCGGAACTCCGGCTCGTCCGGCCGCGCCACCCAAAGCTCGACGGCGAGCACCAGCGTGCACCCCGCCGTCGGAGGGTCGGCCTCTGAAGCGGCGGGGGTCCACAGGGTCGTCCGGTTGTCCGCGCGGCACGGGCCTCGCAGGTGCCGCTGTCCCGGCGCGGCTTCTTCCACGCTTGGGTATCCGCACTGCGCCACGCAGCCGTCGAGGATGGACGCCGGCTTCGATTGGAAGGTGGGGACCCCGTGCCGCGCTCTACGAAGCCCGACGAATCGCGAGTCGCCGACACCCGTGTAGCGAACGTCGACGGGTTGGTACCCTGTGACGTGATAGGCCGTAGGAGGTGACGTCTGCCGCCACGTGAGAGGGTGGATCTCTGGGTTCAACGGGTAGGAAAGCCGGAGTGTGAACTGGCCGGACGCGGCCTGCGCGTACGACGACCAGTCGAACGCTTCCAGCTTCCTAAGAACGGCCCCAGGGTTCGGCAGGGCGCTCGGTTCAAGCTCGCCGAACTCGTTCACCACAAACCCGTCGGAAGGCGAAACGTATTGCTTCACAACGAGCGCCCAGTCCCCATCATCGGAAACGGGGACCGAACCAGCGCCAGGCCAAGCCACGAGCCGGTGCAAAACGAGCCCGTCGCACGCGCCGCGGAGACTGGGCAAAAAGAGGCTCGCCGCCGCCAAAAGAGCGCGCATCTACTTTCCTTTAGCTTTGTTTCGGAGACGACGCTTTTGTGTTGCCGACACTTTTGTTTTTGTTTCTTTCTTCTTATTTTCTCTTTTTTATTCCGACATTGCTTTTGGTGTGAGGGTCCGTTCTTTTGCTCCAGCTGGGTGGTGCGCCCTTCTCTCCCTGGTGTTGTGAGTATTACTAGAGAGAAAGAGAGCAATGGCGCTTTTTGTTGCACATTCGTTCCCGTACCTGTCATCCATTCATGTACGATACAGTTTTCTGCATCGGGCTTGCAGCAGCTTGTACATGTGGCCCATTTTGCCACAACTATGCGGTCTCAGCGCTAGTGGCGGAAGCAACGATACTTGCGAAAGACGGGCCTTTTCCCCTATCTACGGCACGTCGATAGCAGCGAAGCTGTCGGATACTGAAGACCACGCAAGAATCGGTGGACCTGCAAGAAATGTGTACAGTGCGTCATGGGCCTGGTATCCGTTTGGCGCCATGTTCTGAGGCATGCATTTCTCAAGTCGGCTGCCCGAGCTGACGATGTTGACCGTTGGGGCAGCGCTGCAGGGAGGATTGCAAGAACGTGCTTGGAATGGGTATGTGCTCAACACCGCACTGGTCCCGTCTGCGCCGTGTTTCGGTCCTTTAAGCCACGGACACATAAGGCGGATCATCATCAGCGCGGAACCTGAATGTCTGCAGACAGGACTGCGGTGTGAGTCTGGTTTGTCAGGCGGATGTTCGTAGCTCGTCACAGCCAGGACCACCCGTGCTATTAGAGCACAGGCGAATCCGTCACGGGGAGAAGGCCCCTACAATCGTGTCTGAGCAATCAGTTAAAAATACTCGAGGGACTGCCTTGTGCTCATTTCGAAGGAGGCTAGAGGGGGAGAAAACAATACAACTACAAAGTGGGTCTTTTTTGTTGAACGCTTACGCCCGCCACTAAACCCAGATTTACCTGTGTTTCGTGTGGGCTACAGCACATTTACCTTCTTTGATCTATCGCAACTGGCAATCTCCTCAAGCATTTCCTACAAAGCAGGTGCTTATACAAAAAAACTCAGGGCACTCGCCCTGATTGTGACTGCGACTCGCTAGGGCAGCGCTGCAGGGAGGGGGGCAGAATGGCGAAGCAGGCAAGCAAATATTGCACGCGAATAACGGACAGGATGGAGGCAAGCAAATATGATACACGGATAACGACGGGAACACCCTTCGCCAGCCGCCGCTGCCAAAAAAGCGCTAGTTGTTGGCCGCGTACCAGCGACTGTCCGAAGCGGGCGAATTGCCTGCCGCAACGACCTTCAGACACCCTTGCAATTGGTCTAAGTCTGCATGTGCGATCTCGGGCCGGCGGCTTCGCCGCGCGGGGGCACCGCTTTGGCCGAGGGGATGAGGCCGGCTGTTTCTCGCAGATCCTGTACAGCTCGACGAACCGGGCGCTCTTTCGGACTTTGTTCTCGCGCAGCTTGCGCAGGGCCGCCGCCTTCGCGACGTCGCCGGTCGTCGAGTGTCTTGACCTAGACCTTGAGGAGCCCCCCGTAGATATTCTGCGCGATGCTCAGGTCCCAGCGAGAACAAGGCTTCGGCCTTCGCAACCGATGGCTGCCTCCGCCGCGCTTCCAACGCGAGGGCGCTGAAGTACGTGCTGTACGTGCACGTGTCGGCGGCGAACCTGGCAGACAGCATGCGCTGGGTGCCAAAAGGCTCTCTAGGTGTTGGCCACGTACCAGCGACTGTCCGAAGCGGACGAATTGCCTGTCGCACCAACGACCTTCAGGCACCCTTGCAATTGGTCTAATTCGGACGTGCTCTGCATGTGCGAGGCGGACAGGGAGATGGAATCTCCTGCCGGCGGCTTCGCCGCACGCGCCCCGCCTAGAGGCACCGCTTCGGCCGAGGGGATGAGGCCGGCTGTTTGCTCGCAGATCCTGTACAGCTCGACGAACCGGGCGCTTTCTCGGACTTTGTTCTCGCGCTGCAGCTTGCGCAGGGCCGCCGCCTTCGCGACGTCGCCGGTCGCAGAGTAGACCTCGAGGAGCCCCCCGTAGATCTTCTGCGCGAAGCTCAGGTCCTGGTGCATGGCCAGCGAGAACAAGGCTTCGGCCTTCGCGACCGACGGCTGCCCGCACCGCCGCGCTTCCAGAGCGAGGACGCTGAAGTACGTGCTGTACGTGTACGTGTCGGCGGCGAACCCGGCAGACAGCATGCGCTGGATGCCGCGCGGCACCTTTTCGGTGACGCCTGCTTTGAGGTACGTCAGCAGGAGCACGTTCCAGTGGGCCGCCGTGGCCGTCCGATTCTGCGACATGGTTGCGATGATCTTGTCGGCGGCTTCGTGGTCGGCTGTGTCGAGGCAGACGCGGAGCAGCAATCCCCAGACCTCCGGCATGTCCCGCGCCTTCTCGGGCAGGCTCCGCCGGTGCCGCTGCGCGGACGCGAGGTCCCTGCTGCACCCGACGATCAGCGTGCGCGCCGTCAGCGACGGGTGGGGGACCGTTTTCAGGAACGCCCTCGCCTTCGCCTCACGCTCGGCAAGGGTGGCCGCCGTGTGTTCGGTTGTGCGCTTCATGAGGTACCCCAGGTACGCTTTTTGGACGCCGGCGCTGGGCGGCACGTTCAGCGCCTGCAGCTCGGCCAAATACGGGGTCGGATCCAGCTTCGCGACGACTGCGGTTTCCATGGCGAGTGCAATGGTGGTCGGCGTCTGCGAAACCCCGGCCGCCTTCATCTCGCGGCTGAGCTGTTGAACGAACTCGTGGGCCCCGAGCTTCGAGCAGACCCTGAAAAGCACCATGTACGACGACTCGCCGAGCCGGCCCCTGTGCTGCAGCAGCTTGTGCCGGGCGGCGACGATCTTGCGGAACAGCGAAGACGCGCGGATGTAGTCGTGCCGGACGGAATCGAGGCGCCCGTTGTCCATAGGCGCGACGCGCTTCAAATACGCGGCGCACTCCCCGTCGGTCGCCCCCACCGTGACATCGGGCAGCTGGTGTTGCTTGTCGCGGCTTTTTATTGGGATGCTGTCCATGTGCACGGCCCGGCCCTGCCTCAGACACACGCGCAGCGCGTACAGAGCTCGCGGTCGTCCAAACATCAAGAGCTGCACCGGGGTAGCGGCACCGCTGGCGGGTTGAAGCCGGCGCAGCATTTATTCATTTTTTCGCATGAAAGGGCCGGTGAAGGTTTTCGTTCCATCCTGTCATGAACCGACTGTTTTCCGGAACAGAAAGGTACGAAGGCGGGTCGTGTTTCACGCTGGTATGCAGGGCTGGTATTCAGCTTCGCCCGTCGGTCTACTATCTGGTCTTTTACTGTTGTGGTTGACCTTTCTCGGTTCTACACCCTTCTCAGGTTCGCTCGAATAATTTTGATTCATTGCCCGGGTATTCGACGGTGCTCATGATGCAAATTTAAAGGTTGGCACTTGCTCGTTTGAATCCTGGTGCTCATACGACGCGCCCAAAAAGATCCCCCGCAAACCCGTCAAAGTGACGACGGTGCTATTTTAAACAGATGTGTCAGAACCCGCTGTACACTGCGCCCCGGTTCCCTTTTGCTGGCATAAGACTCTTGCGTTTGCCACCCGGGTTCCTTAGAAGGCCCCCCTCTCTGTCGTCGCAAGGGGCTTAGCGAATTCGTGGGCCGGTGGCGGAGAAAAAAGGTGAAGAAGCGTTTCCAGACAGTTTTTTGAAGATGGGAAAGGGCTAGACACGGGGAAGACGGCACGGCCGGCGGGCAATGCAAGGCCTGAAAGGCGTTACTACTGGCGACGGCTGTAATTGCGTGCCTGTAGACAATGCGAAGGCACATTATCTTTCATGCGGGCTGGCAGGCTATGAGTACAAATTAGCTATGAGGCGTATCAAACTACGTGGGGAAGCAATTCCTTCTTCGTGTTAATCCACTGTTTCGGTACAAGTGTTTGCGTTGAGGCCGATAGGCCGGCCATAGTCGAAACTACGACGGCTCTTCGTTCTTTGCGGCCCCGTGGAAATTGGCACTTGCTGCGAGTCTAGTCTTAAGTGCGTTTTCGGCTATTCGAACGGAGCTCTGTACGTTTACCAAAGGCAAATATAAAAAGAGGAAAATACAGCAAAAAGAAATGGCTGGCCGTGGTTCGGCTTTTTTGCTTAATTGTTGGGTCATTTTGGCCAGCATACGCCAGCACGATATGGATCACGCGCACCTCCGCACGCCTGGCTTCGTGATACCAGTGCGCGGCCAAAACTATGGGTCGATCGCTTGAGCATCATCCATTTTCGGGGCCGGTGCATTCGGCAGGCGAGTTGTTGCACTGTCAACATCGGACACCTCTTGTTGGATCTGGTGATGAAGCGCTTCTCCTGTCTGCTGGTCGATCGACGCGGCCTTCGGTTTCTTTCATGTTTTGCTTTTAAGAGTGAAAGTTTTGTCCGAGAGCACTGATTGGGAAACCCAGCTTGTGAAGGAATGTGTGCCAGTAGAAATACAGGGGCAAGTGGGTACGAAGGCGGAAGCGACAGCCCGCCGTCCCAGCCTAACAGGGCGGCGGCGTGCTTCGGTGGCCGTGTTACTATTTGGTTCCGCGTAGGGAGCAATAGTTCACGACAACGCCGTGAGGCGGGAAAGCCTGCATCAAGAAGTAGCTGACAGCTGCGTGGCGAAAGCAGATGGGGGGAGCCAGTGTGAAGAACAAGATCTGGGCCTCCGGGCCAAGGGCCAAGCAATTTTTAGAGTTAAAGTTACACCCGATAAAAAAAAATTTATCGGGTGTGCCCAAGACCTCTGGGCAGGGCAGATGGAATGGTCAAAGTCCCCTAAAATTGTGGCAAACTCCGGTCCCCCCCAGGCATCTTGTTAAGAACCATCCATCCATCCATCAGCCGGCTGACCCCCCCCCGCTATTTCACTGTGGAGGGGGGGAGACGCTACCTGTCACACTCGAAGGTGGTCACCACGGTGGGCGGTCAGAAAAAAAAAACTTTTATTTTTGCCCCAAAAAACCCCAAATACCACACTTTGGAAAATTTTTGTGGGCCCACTTTTGGCAGGGAATTTTGACCATTTCACCTTCGAGAATTTGACCACCCAGCCTCCAAGGCAACTGCACCACGTACTTGTCATGCGTATGACCGAGAATTTGACCACCCAGCCTCCAAGGCAACTGCACCACGTACTTGTCATGCGTATGACAAGTACGTTGTACTTGTCATATGACAAGTTTTGTGAAGGAATTACTCTAGTCTCGCATACAATTGGCTGAGAAAAGTATGTTTACAACCCAATACTCGCAAAAGGTATTAATTCAAGCGACAACTGGATGATCAAGCTCTGTGGCAGAAGAAACATAGACGCAAAGCTCTCCCAGTCCCTGCACCTAGGTCCCAAAGGAGTTTGCGCGAGATGGCTATGTTCTGCGGTGCAAATGGAAAAAAGGAATTGGGTGTCTACAGGCAAGCTTTTATCAAGGGCTAGTTCACCCGAGGATCCCATAAAGATAGTGGCACCACGAAACGAGGAAAGAACGGAAGATGTGTTTGTCCCGTTCCCTTCGAGAAGAAAAGGTTGGAGGCACAGAGGACAGGTTTTCTTATCAGCTTCTTTGGATGCACATACAGTAAGTGTTGCCTAAAGCCAAGTGTCCCAATATGCTTTCCATTCCAGAACGGGCAGTTTTGCTTGACTCGCGTAATGGAGGCCGATGGTGGGTGTCATAGAGTGCATACAAACCCCTGATGCTGGAAAGCCAGTCTTTCGGCACACGCAACAAAAGACTTCTGCTTTCTCGGTACTGCCCTCTGCTTCAGCAACCACGCCACGGTGTTTCCCTACAAACACACGCCTTTAGAATCGCCCCCTCGTCTACCATTGCAAAGATAAGCAACAAACACACGCCCCTCACCATGAGCGCAAACCCGCACACCTGGACAAAACAAAAACGAGAACAAGAAGTCCGCGACATGGGAGCGATGGGCATCCTACACTTCCCGACAAACATTCGACACGACATGCTATCCTTCGAACTCCAGACCAAACATGTTGATTTTCAACTGAAACCTCTCCATCCGACGAACGACACAATACACATTGCTCGTGCCGACGACCTGTGGAAACAGGCCACCCCAAAGTTGGACTCGACTTCGCAACGTGGGCTTTAGTGAGCACAGCGGCAAAAAGACAGGGCCAGAAGTATTTTGGTAGCCCGCAATGTCTGCAAGCAGGGTTTAGTTTGCCGGACACGGCAGTTGGTCTGTCTGTGTCCAATTCCTTTCTTCCATTTCGCACCGCAGAACATAGCCATCTCGCGCAAACTCCTTTGGGACCTAGGTGCAGGGACTGGGAGAGCTTTCCGTCTTTGTTCTTCTGTCACAGAGCTTGATCAGTCAGTTGTCGCTTGAGTTAATACTTTTTGCGAGTATTGGGTTGTATACCATACTTTTCTCAGCCAATTGTATGCGAGAGTAGAGCAATTCCTTCACAAAACTTGTCATATGACAAGTAGGTACTTGTCATATGACAAGTAAATACTTGTCATATGACAAGTCATACTTGTCATATGACAAGTACATGTACTTGTCATATGTACTTGTCATACGTATGACAAGTACGTGGTGTGCACTGTAGAGGGGGGGGGTCTGGTTTATCCGGCCATCCGGCCAAAGTGGCTGATCCTTAACAAGAGCGCTGGTCCCCCCCCCTCCACTCCCTTTTTAACATTATTAGCAGGCAATAAGCAGCCCAAGTTGCAAACAGGTGTACCGTTGTCGGGGGGAAAAGACACTGCCTCTCATGCGGGGAGGGGGTGCCTTTTTCAATTGAGCAAACCATAAATGAGATACACGTTGTGCGTGGGGTGATAGTGCGGCGCAATCGCTGAACACGGGGCAGATCACGGACCTCGTCAGCGCAGGAAGTGAGTGTTCGCGGAGGGCGCATATGTGGGCTGGGTTGTTCATTGAACCAACCACAGGCTTCGGGGAGAGGATGGGTTCGGGTGACCGAAAGAGCTTCGAAGAAATTTGGAAATGTCACAGCTGCGGAAGAAATGTGCTCATGCGCGGCTGCGGGACACCGCCTCTCGAAGTTGGTGGCACATTGCAGAACAACGTTGTGCTCGTGCAGAATGTGTCAGAACAACGTTGATCTGGTTCAGCGCAGTGCAGCCTCAAGGCAGAAGCGATATGGCAGGGAGGATTTCGCAACAGATAGAGTATCACGTCACATCAACAACAAGGAGGCTTCATGGGGCGGGCTCACTCATGAGACGTGCTCGGTTGAACTAACTCTGCTCGAAGCGACACAATGCGCCGCTGTCGCTCGTCCTCTGACATTGACTGTTTCCAGCGCAGTGTGCGCATCTCCTCCTCGCGATAGGCAGCGAACGCTTTTGGATTATAGCTGTGATCGGTTTTAGCGTTTCTTATTTTGAGTTAGGTTACAGGGTACCAGACTGCAGAACCACGGGCCTACGGGTCAAGTGGCTACCGATTTCCCAAACTAAAGCATCAAGGCTTGGCGCACCTTGGGGCTTGGCGCTCGCTGAACACAAGCTCGTCGAGACGGTCACCACAGGGCAGAGCGGACGGGGTTGTGGCACTGTGCTGCCTCCGACTCAAGCTTTGCAAGCTGTGGTTGACCGTCACGTTCCTGGGCCAGGAGCGGCCTTTTTCTTTTTCTTTTTCTTCTTTCTGTCATGTACAAAAGGGAACCTCGTTCGCTTGTTTTCGCTTCAGGATTCGCTTCGAAGGTCGAAGCGAACTAACGAATAAAAACGAGGAACCCCGCATTAAAGCGGGTCTGCACGGGGTTTTCTAGCGTTTATTTGGTGTGATCCATATAGTACGGTGAAACCATGGTAGAACTACGGAAGAACTACGGAAAACTCGAAAGGGGTGTCCAAAAATTATTTTTCCGGTGCTCGGGATTTTTCCAGGAGCCCGGGTTTCGGCTAAGGGGTAATGCATTTCAGACGGGTTTTCCGCACCTTTTCATGCAGCCTTTTGATGACATTTGAGCACTGGGAGCGAAAGAAATGTGAAAACGGGGATTTGCCAAGAGGAAAGGAGAAGTGATGGAGGCTGACGATGTTGTTCGACCAGACTCGAGTGCAATGTCACTTCGTTTTCCTTAGACGTAACTGTTCTGGTTGAGTGCGAGAGACGTTATGCCGCTGGCAGCCAGGACGACACGGTTGCGCACCGTCGTAGGTATTCTCATGCACGAGCGGGTAAGCAAAGGTGTCTCGTCGAAGAGATCTGGGCTTGAACCTAGTCTCGCGAGATATGGAGTTCCTGAAGGAAACCCAAAACTGCAATGTCGCCCTGCAGTTCGATACTGGGCCACCAGACCCGGCTTCGCAACGGGCCGGTGGCCACTTTACAGCGACATGGAAAAACGATGAAGGGAGAATCCTGTGGCACCACCTCGACGTTCACATCACATGCCATGGTATCATCCAGAAGATGGTTCAGTACTTCGCGAAGTTGACAGACGAACTGATTGCGTTGAATGTACTGGACGAGGAAGCCTCATTGGGCAAGACCGTTTTTGTGTCGTGTATGTCGACAGGGGTGCTGCTCTTGGTGGATTCGCGTGCACGCGGGGCTTTGAAGTTGTCCACCGCATGCACCGGGTTGCCACAGCAGCGATCTCGTCGCTTCACTTTGATAAGGAGACAAAGGCTGTATGCCAGGCCGCAAATTACGTCAGTCGGTCCAGAGTTTCAGGAATGGCTTGCCGCCGAATACAGCATTCAAGAGGTCAAGGGGTTCTTGTGGCAGTGCGCCACACTCGGCAGGTTTGGCCCTGCATGGGCTGCTGCGTTCTGCATGAGAGCCCATGTTGGAAACTCGGGAAAGTCGGTACTTGAGTTGCTATTCGTGTTCTTCGGTAAGTTCCCTGAGATGGTATCGCAGTCATCTGCAAAGACGAACGTCCTGCACCGCTTAGGGAAGCAAGATGTTCAGACTACAGATCGCAGGCTGGGTCTAGGCTTCGCTCTTGTTGTGTACCCTTTCTTCAGAGCTCTGTGGGGGTTTGCTGATGGTAATCACAAACCTCATATTCACGGTTGGCATCGTGAAATCGCTGTTCTCAAGTTTGTCCATCTTTGCAATGAAAGCAGACATTGCGAGAACGGTGCGACGTAGGGAAACTGTGCTGGGTGTTCCTCAGGAATGTCGGATCACACCTGAGACGCTGTCGTGGAAGACAACCGTACCCCGATCCCGAAGCAGTGACACAAGTGAACGCCAACCTTCCCGACGGTGTTGTACGTCACGGAATTGGAAAGTACTATGGAGCAAAGGCACTTCGTCTCGGGCGATCACCCCACTGTCCGGCCGAAACACAAGTGACGCGGCTTTTCTGAAAGGCCTGCTGCACCACGCAGCCTGCGGGTTCATCTTGGAAGTACAAAGGTTTTGCACTCAGGAAGACCCCTCTGTTCCGCGTCCTGTAACGCTTGGCCCATCCCTGGTCGAAGGCACTGTCGGAAAGCTCAAGCGAGAAATAGCGGATCAGGGAAACCGGCGGATTCGACATTTGCTGTCGCGCCAAGTTGTGCACCGCGGCACCTCCCCGTCCACGGTACGCCGCCACTTCGGGTGCAAAGATGCCTCGAAAATACGGTGGCGTCAGCAATCGAAAGCATCCATGATCGCAAAGTACGCCTGGAGCGCTTGAAGTTGGACTACCTCGCCAAGAAAGAGAAGATAGCCGGTAAAGCTCGCAGGAGAAAGCAACGGCGGGAGGCGTACCGCCAGACGTGGAACTGCGGTTCGATGATGACACCAACTGGCCGAAGGAGCTCCTCATGAAGCAAGCTGACGCTCGTCGCTTCACCGCGTCACAGAAGTTGAACAAGAAGGACTTGGTCTCCCGCATTCAAGGGTGCGATGCAGGAAGTACGAGCGCGGCGCTTCTTGCTTTAACAAAGAAGCGCGGCATCCGTAGAGTTGGTCCTTCGAGCACAACACCCACCCTGCTCAAAAAACTGCAAGAGTATGACGACAAGTTGCCGTTGCCATCATCGGTGAAAGACTCCATGTTAGCTGTTGATGATGGCAACGAGTCTGTGTCGGAGGATGATATTGAAGACGGACACTTTGAGAGCGGTGGAGACAGCGACAATAGCGACCACTCTAAACGAAGACGTCAAACATGACATGATGCAGATACAGATATTCTGTGACATAACCAGTAGAATCTAGCGGTCGATTTTCTGCCTCGTTTTTTCTTTTTGGTTGCAGAATTTGGTGCTCCAGGCATGCAGAGACCAAACTGACAGCCCTGCGCAAGTAGTTGGGTAAAAAGCGAACTTTCACTGTAAAAATAATTTTTGGACACCCTTAGTACGGCAAGACTACGGAAGAAGTACGGAAGAACTACGGAAAACTGGAGGGCGGATCACACCATTATTGTAGTTTAAAACATGGACGCAGTTACACTAGAACACCGTGAAACGAGACACGAGAACCCGGGCATTGCTTCGTTTGGAGCGATCAGGACTTCGGACGACCGCCCCGGATGTTCAATCCTCGCTGAAAGGTGTTGACTCTTGAGGACGACTTTGCTGGACATTCGCTTAGGACTTTTCTACAGACCAGAACAGAACAATTTGCCTTGCTCACCTTGTGTTCTCGGACAGCCGTTCTTCTTGTAGAAATGCGCTGACTCAGCTCAAGAGATGGCACCTGGAAAGACGAAGCCTCTGGGTCGAAACATACACCAAAGTTGGCTCGACGCGTGGGGTTTACCTGCAGAACGACCATAATCGCTTTTATTCGCAAAAGAAAAGCGAGCGTGAAGCGAATAAAAGCGAACGAGGTTCCCTTTTGTCCGTGACGTGAAGTTCGTTCGTGTAGTTCGCTTACCGGCTATGATACGATCGGAGCAACGTGTACGCCGGGTCACACATCGTGTGCAAGTTCAGCGTTGAGTCTGGCAGCAGTTAAGTGCTACAGAGGCTCCTGGCCAGCCCCAACGCACTTCATACGTGTACGGACACGTCAAAGCCGGCCCAGCACTTTGGTCTGTTTCCGTGCAGAGGTGGCGGTCGCCGCGTCGCTAAATGAAAGTTGCACAAAATTGACGGATTATATCCTGTTGTGCTGTCTCACAGCAAAGCATACCAGTACGACCCGACCTGAACGCCCATGTAGTACAGATGGTTCTGCACCCCGAGGGTTATTCCTTGGCTGTTACTGCACGTCGGATCCTCAGCGTCAGTTTCTGAGCAGGTATAGAACTCGGAGCTGTTCATGAACGTCTTCGGGTACCAGATTTCTTGCGAGATGTGGTAGGGACACGTGGCCGCCTGGAGGCAGAGGATGCCGTTCGCGCAGCACGGGCAGAGGTGCGGGATGCAATCGTCAGCGTGAACGACGCGAAACAAAGTCTTCGGCAAGTTCGGGGCCAACCTAGCGTCACCTATGCGCGGCTGACCGAACGTGTAGCCTACTACTCGGTTGACCCAATGCGGGTTGATCGAAGCTTGCAACACGGTGATAAGATCCGTGTGGAAAAAGGTCGCCAATGCTCCCCCTAAAGAGTGCCCTGTTGCCAGCACGCCGTACTCAGGGTACTTCTCCATGAGTTCAAGAGTCCGCGTGGTGATGTTGTGCTGCTGCAGAATCTGTCGTTTAGTTAGGGTCCGGTCAATTCATCATTCCCACCCAAGAAACTCATCGGCACTTCCGCCATCGGGACAAGGCGGCTCGAGAGGTCAGGTCATTTAGAAGCCCCGTTTGCCTGCGGCACGAAAGATTTCAGTATCGGTTTTTTTAATGTGCTTGAAATTCGTAGCACGAGGTTTTTCATAATGTTCACAAAACCGACTGTGAATCACAAACCGAAACCCAGGTGATATATTGAGAAATGAACTTCAAGCACGACGCACCGTGCCACTGAAGTTTAGTGGATGGTGTACTGTCCAATCATGCAAGCTTGAGGGCAGTACCGCGGTCCGGAACGTCCCCTCCCCGACGGAGGAAGCTCAGTGGTTCAAACGACTGGCTACTTACTGTATTCTCCGACCGTCGAGGTTGGAGGATAGGAGGAAGAAGTGTGAAAACGGGAAGGGACGTCGGGTGTTTGTTTCTTCGCCCCGCGAAGTACGATGGGTACAAATCGTTTTCGTCTGGGGCAGAAATGTGAAAACGGGTAAAATAAAAGATTGTCGCATACCGCGTAGCTCGCACAAAACCCGGCGTGCGTGTTACCGGAGATGTGTTCATTGATGGCGCACGGCTGCTGGTAGTAGAAGGCACCGGAAAAGATCTGGATAAGGTCTGTAACCGTGTCGGACGTTGAGTTGGTACCCTTCAATGCAACTACGATCCATTGACGGTCGTGGTCAAGCCCGATGTAGCCGAATGGGGTGTAAATGCTGTAGTTTAGTCCGTCAACAAGCGTGTCCAGCTCGAATCCCTTCGTAACAGCGCGGCAGGACTCGTTGACGTTCCAGCTCCTGTGTTGAAAAAAGAATGGGCGCGATGCTTGTTTGTACGTGCCGGGGGAGGATTAGCCTGGCCAAGAGAAACAAAGCGTTGAAAAGCGCCTCCTTCGGGTTCGCGGCTAGATCGCAATTCAAAAAGGAAAGCGCGGTGGAAAACGGAGGCCCGCCTTTGGAGACATGTTTTTCGACCTTTGAAAAAAAGAAGTATCTGCCACCGATGCACTTTCGACTGCAAGCGAGGTCCCGAGTTCCAAAGCTAATTACAGATTCACGGCAATCCAGGAGTGGACTGCCACTACTGATGCTCTGACTGGGTGAAGGTAGGTCGCTGCTTGCCCTCCGTCAATGCAAGCCTGCTCATTCTTCGACACATGTCTGCTGAGTGTACGTCGGTGGCAGCCGAAGATAGAAGCAACCTGCAAAGAAATGCGTAGTTTTGTTTTATTCTTTTACTTGTTAGTTGTCGACAACTTGTTTTGTGTTGAGGTGTCATTCAGATGTAAATCTAAAGCCGCCCACGTCAAATTTTGTTGAGCATTGAGTTCTTTTAAGTACACGAACCACATGGATTAGCATGCACTGCCTTGAAAGTCAGGTTATCGGATGACGTCGTCACCTGCCATTGCGTCGTCAAGGTCGAGCATTTGTGGAGCTAGCGGGGTTTGGCTTTCTTGTGATTCCAGAGACTGAGTCGGCGAGTACGAGGGCGGGCTCGTGTGCCCGTTTTTCACTTTCGAGGGCATTGGCGTGCCCGTGGTCCCCGGTCGTTTCTGAGAGCTGCTTGCCCTCGGAACCTTCTTCTTCCTTCGATGCACCCCTGAGTCGGGGGTGGTCGCCTTCGTCTTCTTCCGCTTGCGGCCGGCGATCGGGCCTTCCTTCGGGGTGCCTAGCACCCTTTTCTTCAGCGCTGGTCGTTCGCTGGTTCCTGGCGTTGGTGGCGGCCTTTTGGTCGCCCGTCCGGTCGTCGCCGTCTCCTTTTTCGTTGCCGCGGGCGGCGCTTGCGCCGCTCGCTTTCCAACTGGCGTTCCCCGTTGTACGCCCACCTGGGTGGGTGAGGAGGGCCTCTTCTTCTTGTTGCGTCCGGGGGTTGACGGGACGTTCGGTTCGTTGGACTGGTGGTGGCCGCGGCGGCAACATGCCGCCGGTCGCCTCTGCGTCAGCGTAGGGAGCCTCTTGCACTCTTGGCAGGTTCCTCTGCCATGCGTGCGGCAGGCATGATGCCCGCTGCGGCAACACGCCGCCGCCGTCTTGCACTCGCCGCACTTCGTCGTGCTGTGCTCTGTGCACACCGCGATCGGCTGCCCATCGTTCGCGTGGTGATGGTGCCGGCAGCACATCTCTACCGTGGGAACGTCCCTTCGGACGAGTGCTCTGCACGCCTCACACTTCCCTTTGTGATGGGTCGCGCACGTGACGAGTGCCTTCTCTATATCGACACCCGGCATATGCACGGGGTCTGGGTGCAGTTGTGGTGGGGCAGGCAGGGCCCACCTCGCCGCTCTCCCGATCGCCCAGTCAGGGTACGCCGGGCACTGCGTCCCTACTTCGCTTCCTTTCACTTGTTCCTCAAGTATCGTCCCCGTGTGTGCCTCGCGAAAGCGTGGCCTGGGCCGTATACCCGATATCCCCGTGATGCCCATGAACGACAGCGACGTCGTCGGGCACACCCTCTCTCCTCTCATGCAGCTTCCCAGCCCTTGCTGTGCCGCCAGCTTGTCCAACGCGCTCATCATGCAGCGCAGGACGTTTCCCCGTTCTCTCACCCCCTTCGGCGCATTCCCGTGCAGCGGCATGCTGAGGCCCGAGAAGAGTTCAAAGTCGATCGCAAGCTCCAGCATTGACGCCTGCCCGTTCTCGGTCCATTGCATGTCCGACAGCCACGCTACCAACGCATAAAACGTCGGTAGTCCCCAGGTCTTGTTCCGCTCCCACGTCCATGCCGGGGCAATCCGCGCGAAGGGGTGGTCAAATTTCTCGGCAGGCATCGCATTCGCTCTCGACCAGGGGGTCGTGGGGTTCCTGGCCACCCAGCCACGTGCTTCGAGCCCAGCCCGTTCCGCAAGGATTTCAGCCAACATCTCCTGGAGCCGCCTCGAGAATTGGGCATTCTCGGGTACTACCACTCCGTGTTCCAGCGTGCATCTGGGCCAGTCGGCCCGGTTGGCTGCCATCAGCTCGGCATGTGCCTCTCGTCGCCGTATGTGCGAGTACGCTCCGCAGTCCCAGAATACGTGTTTCTCGTCCTCGGTGTCGCCGCTTCCACAGTGCTTGCAGCTGGGCGCCTGCGGCTCAGCTCCGGCCTGCCTCATCCGCGACGTGTACTCAGCCGTGTTCACCCCCCCCGCCAACGCTACACGTATAAGCCTCGCGGTGTGCGCGGGACATTCACGCATCCTCCAGAAGGTGTTCGTCCGCTCCAGGTCGGCTCTCTGTATGCCCTCAAATCCCGGCCGCCTCGCCACCAGTCGGGACCACGTCTTCGCCCTCAAGTCCGCCCTAACTTCATGTCCCCTCTTCGAAGGTGCCGAGGCTAACGGGTCATATGTTGCACCATTCCTCAGCGTGCGAGACAGGGGCCCGGGTCCCCATACGTGTCCACACTCCCCCATGCTCCGCATCGCCAGTCCAACTGGCCCCAGGGGTAGGTCCCCCTCGGCGTATCTTCCCCGGATGCTCTCCATCAGAGGCAGCAGTCGTGGCAACCTCTCGCACGCCGCGTAAAACGCTGTCGTCACCCTATATGCTAGGCATGTACCGGGATCCGTCAGGTGGCCCTTCTCCTGAAAGTTTAGGACCATCTCCCTCGCGCGCTTCGGGTTGGATCCACCCCAGATCAGTCCCATCACCGACGTCGTCAGCCGTTTCATCGCCACCTTCGATACCGGCGCGAAAGAGCAGCCTGACAGCGCCGCCGGTAGCACATTCGACTGCACAATCCGGACCCGCTTTTCGTACCGGAACGGCGCATGGCGGAGGCCTTCCGCCAGGGCAGCCGCCTTCTCCACCCTCTCCGAGTCGGACCTTTCCGTCCTATTCTTCGCCGTCGAGATTAGGACCCCGAGGCACTTGACGGATTTGCTAAACCGCAGCAGCGCATCCACGCTGCGGAGTTTGAGAGTCGACTGATGCCTACTTGTTGAGCATTGAGTTCTTTTAAGTACATGAACCACACGGATTAACATGCATAATTTTGTTAAGCAGCGGCTGCCAAACTTGCCGTGACACCTATGATCAAAGTAAGTAGGAAAGGAGAAAGGTTGTTTTAAAAAAAGAAATGGGGGTAGGTGATATTTTTTCGACCCTCGTAGCTCGCTGGGTCAAGCGTGCCAGGTAGGTGCTGGGCTAATTTCGGTCTGGGCTTGGGCTTTGCAGTCCTTCCGAATTCCCTTCACAGGTCCTTTCGTGCACACCCACACCAAACTGGTTAGCGAACGGGTTGCCGGACCTTGTTGTTGTAACGCCACAATGGCGGCATTTGAGTACGTTCTGGGAATTCTGTTCTTGTGTTTGTGGGATGTTTGCGGCTGGACTTGCCTGCGAGTCTTATGCTTGTGTTGGCGTTGACGGACCCATCGGAAGAACAGGTGATCGCGATTCCGGCGTTTGCGGTCGAGCACTTGGCTGTTCCGGTGGTACCGGGCGAGTCATTGACTGTTCCGGTGTTACCGGGCGAGTCATTGACTGTTCCGGTGTTACCGGGCGAGTCATTGACTGTTCCGGTGTTACCGGGCGAGTCATTGACTGTTCCGGTGTTACCGGGCGAGTCATTGACTGTTCCGGTGTTACCGGGCGAGTCATTGACTGTTCCGGTGTTACCGGGCGAGTCATTGACTGTTCCGGTGATGCCGGTTGGGCGGGTGGCCGTTCCGGCGATTCCGGTTGTGCAGCCGGTTGCCGTTCACGCGGGTGAACCGGTTCCTCTGGGAGTGTCGAGGAGACGGAGGGGCTGTCGCGGGATTCTGCTCGAGGGTTGAGGAACCTTTTGAGCTGTAAGTTGGTGAGCGTGCCTAGGACTGGGATGTAGTGCACCTGGGCAATATAGCCAAGCATTACGAGAGGGCCTGCTTCCCCTACCGTTTGTGTGTGGAACTTGCTTCTCTCATCGATTGAAAAAAGGCGTATTTGCACCTTCCTGAGCTTTGTGAAGGCTACAAGAGAGAGGTAATCACCCCAACTGTAGTTCTCGCGCAGCTTTTCGATGTATTGGGAAGTGTCGACATCGGGTAAGAAGACTTTCAAGTCGTCTCTGTGAGTATCCCAATAGTCAGCCAATTCGTTGCGGAGAGCCATCTGGTCTCCTTGTTCGTAGGTTAAGCTGAGGAACAAGCAATTCCCGTCGCCAGCTACTGTTCGTGGCTGCAGCCCTATCTGTCTCAGTCTAGCTGTCAGTTTTAACTCACGTTTCAGTAGTCTGTCACGGGTCTTCTTCTCGTGGTCCGGCGGATGGGGAAATGATTGGTAGCAGCTTTCTCTCGAAAGTGAGGATACTACTTCACTTACTTTCTTTGTTCTTCTTCGACCTACTCTTTTTCTTCTTCTATCAGTGGAAACCCTGCGTAGTACGACACAGTGCATTTCTGAAACCATTGTTTCAAAACTCGCTGCGACGCGCCGAGGTTGGGCAAACGTTCTTGCACACCATGGTGAAAGACTGTTTTCAGCTTTTGGATCCGATGCCCTCTATTCAGCAGCAGGTAGAGTACTAGCTGAATTTCTCTCAGCGCGTCGTGCCAGTTGTTGCAAAGGTTGAGGCAGCGGATGAGCAAGTTTTTCAAAATGGCTGACCCCTGGTGGTCAGGAATTGTCGACCATTGATGAACGAACCTCACTGGCTTGAAATGCCAGTTTCTTGTTTTGTCGTTGACTGAAAGCCTGACAAAGCTAAGGTGTTCACTAGTCTTTGCTCGAGCCGTATTCGTATCCCCAGGTACTCCACATCGCCTTCTGCTAGGGTGGTTAAATAGATGGCCGGTTGATAACGTTATATAACGTTATATAACGGTCGAAAACGCAAAATAACGGAAAAAATAACGCAAATAACGGTTTTTAGAATTTTTCCGATTTTGGCCATGTTTCCAGATTTTTGTCATTTTTTCCTCATTTTGGTCCATTTCGGCCATTTTTTCCGATTTTGGCCATTTTTGCCAGATTTTGGTCAATCTTAGCCAATTTTTCCAGACTTTTGCCGATTTTCTCAGGTTTTGGCCATTTTGCCGATTTTTTCCAGATTTCGGCAATCTTTGCCGAGTTTTCCAGATTTCGGCCATTTTTGCCGATTTTTCAAGATTTTGGACAATTTTGAGATTTTGGCCACTCTGGCCGATTTATCCAGATCAGTCAATTTCGGCCATTTTTTCCGATTTTTCCAGATTTCCCGATTTTCCAGATTTTGGTCAATTTCGGCCATTTTTGCCAATTTTTCCAGACTTTTGCCGATTTTTGGATCCCGGTCACAAAAACTGTTCGGAAACAAACCCTGGTCCGAAAAGAATTCGTAGTAACCGGTCCTCAGGGGTCCGTATAGCCCCTCCCCAGAGCTTTTTCTCTTTTACTTATTTTCTTGCGGACTTCCACCCAAGCGCGACAAACGCGATCCTTCCGGATTCACATGACTCTTTCACTGTGCGATGTTGTTCTTGGGATGTGGATGTCTGCAGTTTTGGGTTTCCGGCGCGTGTCCCTCAGTCGGTGGCCCGTAACGGTCGTTTGCAGTGTCCTTCGTGAGGCAGCAGATGTCACCAGCATGATCCGGCCACTGGAGTCCAACTTGTCCAAGCTTGTCCACTCGGCAGACCGTTGCGTACTATGCCAGTCAGACAAGGTCCCAGTACCAAATATGGGTGCATGATGAGCACGAGACATGCAAAGTCGAGCAGTCACAGCTGGCGCTTCCCGTAGAACCCAGCCAGCCCGGGGTCGGTTTTCTTGATCCGGTCGATGAATCGTTGTTCCGGGCTCTTACTTGGTGGTTTCGTGACAGGGAGAACGCTGGGGCCAGTCAATGCCAGGTCGCGGGACAAGGCCTCGACGCGCAGCGTTTCCGCCACCTTCTTCCTTCCGCGTCGCGCCTTTGCAACCGAGGCGCTGCTGCTGCTGCTGTTGCTATCCGTACTTTCGGCGCGAGGCCGTTTGCGCTGTGTACCTGGGGTCTTCGGCTGAGCTTTCGGCTGAGCTTTAGGTTGAGCCTTCGGCTTCGGCTGGACCTTCGGGGAGCTTTTCGCAGGCATAGTCGATATTCCCTTTGGAAAGACTAGTGTGGCTGAAATCGAAGCGGGTGGGGCGGTACACGTGTTTTTGTGTTTCCGACGATCCCGAATGGGCGTACAGATTGGTGTCTTTCGACCTTTTTTTTTTTCCGCGCACGGACTGCCTGTTCGAGCTTGTGCGGGTTTAAGAAACTCAGACAAGAATAGCTCTGGTGAGGGGCAGGGCATAAATGACCAAAACCCTGGAAAAATCGGCAAAAACGGCCAAAATGGGCAAAGTCTGGAAAACATGGCAAAACTGGCCAAAAATGACCAAAACCTGGAAAAATCGGCAAAAATAGCCAAATTTTTGAAAAACATGGCAAAAATGGCCAATCCTGGCCAAATCGGTAAAAACGGCCAAAATGGGCCAAAATCTGGAAAACACGGCAAAACTGGTCAACATTGACCAAAATCTGGAAAAATTGGCAAAAATAACCAAAATTGGCCAAAATCTGGAAAATGTGGCAAAAATGGCCAAAAATGACCAAAATCTGGAGGACAGTGTGACCTCCCATGGACTGGTAAAAAACCGTTATATAACGTTATATAACGTTATATAACGTTATATAACGTTATATAACGTTATATAACGTTATATAACGTTATTATAACGTTGTATAACGTTATTATACCGTTATTATAACGTTATATAACGTTATTATACCGTTATTATAACGTTATATAACGTTATAACGGTCAAATAACGTTATTTTTCGACCAAAAATGGCAAATAACGGTTTTATAACGGTCAATAACGGGTTTTCTGGATTTAGGGGGGGGGTAACAAATAACTCCGGGAATAACGTTATATAACGTTATATAACGTTATATAACGGCCATCTATGTCATAGATGGCCGGTTGATCACGTTATATAACGTTATTTAACGTTATAACGGTGATAACGTTATATAACGTTATATAACGGTCGAAAACGCAAAATAACGGAAAAAATAACGCAAATAACGGTTTTTGGGAATTTTCAGATTTTGGCCATTTTTTGCCGATTTTTCCAGATTTCGGCCATTTTTACCCTTATTCCAGATTTCTGGTCATATTTGGCGGTTTTTGGTCAAGCTTGGCCATTTTGGCCGATTTTCTCAGATTTTGGCCATTTTTGCCGATTTTTCCAGATTTCGGCCATTTTTACCCTTGTGTCCAGATTTCTGGCCGGTTTTTGGTCAAGCTTGGCCGATTTTCTCAGATTTTGGCCTATTTTGGTAGTACCTTCGACCTCCGTTTTTTAGCAAACGGTGCTTGCAGTGCCGTGATGCTACCACTGGATGGATTATGGCTGAACGCCTCTAAGCCAGAACCCAGTCTAGAGGAATGCGTGAGTTACTCAGGGCACATACTGGAGCGTTCACGGGAGGGGTTTTCTTCACGGATCTTTGAGCACTGAGGGCCAAACACTACCGGATTTGGCTCAGAACGAGCTGAAAACGCGCGATTTCACTCACCACAGGCAGAAAAAAAATTTTGCGAGGGGTGTGTGTCCCCTACAGATTTCTCCCTACAACGGTATCATGCGACGAAAATAACGTTATAATAACGTTATATAACGTTGTATAACGTTATTATAACGTTATATAACGTTATATAACGTTATATAACGGCCATCTATGGTTATATAACGTTATTCCCGGAGTTATTTGTTACCCCCCCCCCTAAATCCAGAAAAACCGTTATTGACCGTTATAAAACCGTTATTTGCCATTTTTGGTCGAAAAATAACGTTATTTGACCGTTATAACGTTATAATAACGTTATATAACGTTATATAACGTTATATAACGTTATATAACGTTATTATAACGTTATTTTCGTCGCATGATACCGTTGTAGGGAGAAATCTGTAGGGGAGACCCCTCGCAAAATTTTTTTTTCTCCCTGTGGCGAGTGAAATCGCGCGTTTTCAGCTCGTTTTGAGGCAAATCCGGTAGTGTTTGACCCTCAGTGCTCAAAGATCTGTGAAGAAGACCCCTCCTGTGAACGTTCCAGTCAAGCACCGTCTGCTAAAAAACGGAGGTCGAAGGTACTACCAAAATAGGCCAAAATCTGAGAAAATCGGCAAAAATGGCCAAAACCCACCAAATATGGCCAGAAATCTGGAATAAGGGTAAAACTGGCCGAAATCTGGAAAAATCGGCAAAAAATGGCCAAAATCTGAAAATTCCCAAAAACCGTTATTTGCGTTATTTTTTCCGTTATTTTGCGTTTTCGACCGTTATATAACGTTATATAACGTTATATAACGTTATGACCGTTATAACGTTATATAACGTTATATAACGTTATCAACCGGCCATCTATGTATAACGTTATATAACGGCCATCTATGGCCACTGTATAGGACTTCTCCTTTTTTGGTGCCTCCAAAAAGTGTGAACTCGCTTGTTTTGGAAAATTCGAAGGCTTCTTTCACCGCATTAGAGACACCTTTTTTGAGGTCTTCTTGTGGGAGCTCGTTGAACATCGTTTTGAAATCAAACGTTCGGGGAAGTTTTCTCCGAAGGTACCTGTATCGTTGCTTGATTTCTGCGGCGACTTCATCAGCACTTTCGATGATCCAGTATCTGGAAATCCCTTTCTCTGATTTCAGAATGTCATCTTTTGCTTTTAGAAACTGCATCACTAGCTTTAAACGCTGTGAAAGTAGAGTGTTTGCTTCCGTAGTCGCTGCTTTTGGTTTTCCTTTCGTAGGCTTCGACTGGGGAGGCGGAGGTGCGGGAGGAGGTTCGTCGTCAAAGTCAAGGCCGTTAAGTTCTTTCCCGCAGACGGGGGGGGCTGCGGGAGGATACACGAAAACGAGGGAGCATACAAAACGTCCTCCGGGATGGCGTATGCAGCCGCCGCGTAAATGACCGCGACGCGAGCCGTCTCGTCGTCGTAGTCGACCACAGGCTGCGGTGCTGGAACCGGCAAGGGATCCGTGGACTCGATGATATCCATACTGAGATTGACGTAGATCTGCCGGAAGCTGTTTTTTGGGAGTGTGATGCAATCGAGAAACTCGAAGCGAGGTCTTCCTCAGAAAGTACGTGCCGGCCGCGCGTGGTGGAACCCTGCTGGGTTGTAGAGCAGTGGCAAGTGCACCGTGTTTCCGTTCTTTACCCCACACAAGACACCAGCGTTGCGTACCGTTAGCCGCAATAGGTCTCCTGGGCTAAAAGCCTCTGGCCGACAGAACAATGTAAGAGAAGTCGGCAAACTGGATCCGTAACTTCGGGAAAAGGATTGGCTCTGAGGACGCATGCGGGATTGTATTGTGGGTTTAGGTCCGGGCTCAGATTGACGGTGCTGTGAGTGGTGAGCATAAAAAGGCTAGAACGGGGGGGAGTGAGAAGGCATACTTGTTGAGGTTGAAAACGGTCAGGTTCCACGTCGTCGAGGATGGCGCGTTGAAGATTTTGGCCGGATACGGGTTCGCCGAGTTGATCATGCTTGTGGCTTCCATCTGCGTCAGCACGCCGTTCTCGACCTTCACGAGGGCGACCCGCCACTCCGGTGTGCCGCCCGCAGAGTTGATGACGCCGCCGAGGCAGTTGATTTGCAAACTGCCAGCGCCTATATACCTCGTGGCGCTGTAACCAGCGTATATCGCATCAACGGTCCACTTCCTGGGAAGCGTGTCCCAGCAGGCTTCCGACACAACGAAGGCGAGCGCATGCAGCAGACACAAAAAGCGCAGCATCATCCCGGTTCCGCCCATCCTTGCAGAGAGAAAGTGAGAGATTGGCGGCACGCAAGGAAAGGTAGCAAATTGTTGCACGGCGCTGTTTTCCCACGACGCGTCCGAACGGGCACCCGAGAGGAGTGTTGAGAACTTGACAAGGATCTTTCGATTGCCCGAAAAAGGCAGGTCGCCGTGATCCACGCAGTCCACAGCATATTTTATCGATTCTGCGGAACTTTGCAAGTTCGCCGAAAGCAGTACAAAGCCGTACCATCTGCTATCAACTGGGTGTGCCCTCAGTGGGTATGAGTTTCAAGATCTGTAGACCTCGCTGTTCTTCTCCCTGACGGTCGCCCTCGAAGCAAAGCCGAAAACAGGAATACAGACGGCCCTTTTCGACAATCATTAGGGGTTGACCTCGTTTGCCCCTAGGACGGTCTCGAGGCGCAGGGTATTTGTATGGCACGAGAATAGTTGGACGAGTCGGTCTTGCTTCTCCTTTTCTTTCGACCATGAGGTGAGCGGCCGACTGTCCGATCTCGGTCGCGAAGGTCTATGCCCAGAAGTGATGAGGTCTCCCCACAACACGGGGATGCAGCCAGCCGTCACTGAGTCCCAGACCTCGACTCCATGACGCAGCTGCCCACCGCAGCATTGCGGAAACCTTTGCGGAAAGGTATGCGTCTACCAAGAGCCGTAGAACAGCTATCCGGGAGCCCGCTGGCGGCGCTGCTTACTTGCCAGCCACACGACTTACTGATGCCCCGATGAAACATCACCTGAGCTGAACCGCAGGCCGCTTTTCAACAACGGGGGATCCAGTGCGTTCAAGGCGCTCTAGAACCACTGCTGAACGTGAAGCAAAAGAGAAGGTGGTGAAAGCTGTCGCAATACCTGTTTTTTTTTAGACTGTTTCTCATTCAAGAAGCCGGTATCCTCAAGTCTCCGGTTGACGGTTTGTTTTCTTCCTTCTTTCTTCATTTTTCTTTCGACAACAGCTTGTGTCAGGCTAGCCCACCCGGGGTCGGTTTGCTCCTTCTTGGCAAGTCTCTACCGTTCAGGAAGTTGCGTTGCTTGGTCTCCGTTTTCGTTCCAGCCCCCCCCCCCCGTTTTTGGAGTGAAAGTTTTTCTGCTACCGTCGATCCCGGGTGGGGGACGATCAGTCTGGTTTTTAGCGATACGGTTGTTTGAAGAAGAGCACTGATGACGCGCTTCAGACAATGGAAGTATAGAGCATTCCGATGCCAGCTGTGAGCTCTCTCTCTCTCTCTCTCTTTTTACCGGGTGAATCTCGGTCAGTTTGCCGATCGGCAGCCTTGTCATCCATCTTGCACTCGAATCTGCTCGCACACGATCTTCATTTCCCGCGCTGCGTCATCAACACGTGTGACGGCGATCCGTCGAGCGGATTCGGAGTAGCTCTGAAGGCTGCCGCACCCGTGCCGAAGTCAGACGAGAGGCCGGAGCAAACACTTGCAATTGGGACACGTGTGGCGTCAGGGATTTTCCCCTTTAGTGAAAAAAAAAAATTTCACTAAAAAAAAAAAATCCCAAAATGGGCTTGGTGAAAAAACTTTTTTCACTAAAGGGATTTTGCGTTGCTGGGTGTAGGTGGTCAGGGCGCGGGTTGTGGTGGACAGTGTGGGTGGGCGTGGGTGGTGGGCGCTGGTGGTGGAGTGGGTGCGTGTTGTGTGTGGTCGGGGCGTGGGTTGTGGGTGGTAAGGGCGCGGGTTGTGGTGGACAGTGTGGGTGGGCGTGGGTGGTGGGCTGGTGGTGAAGTGGGTGCGTGTTGTGTGTGGTCAGGGTGTGGTTTAAGCGGCCCAACAACAGGTCTGTATGATGCGGACCGTATCCAAGGCGGAAATCGAGTCAACCAGTGTCCGGATTTGACGACCGGATTCAACGACCGGATATCTGGCGTCCAATTTGACGAGATTTATGGCGGCAGCTCCATCACCTGGTGTCCACCGGAACAAGTTCTTGTCTCCTTTCAGGCATAGCGCCCACAAAATCACAAATCAATTCATCACATTACATCACACCAGAGCCGGGTTGAGACACAAAAAAGACTATGTCACTCACCGCCTTCGGCTTTGTTGGCCCATCACAAAGAGAACCCCCTAGTGATACCATCCAGTATGACTACAGCAACTGGAAGGGGCCCAAGCTTGAGAAGCAGGCGGGCCTCAGAGACATCGCTCAAGGCACAGGGACCAACCGTCTGAAGAAGGCCGCGCTGCTCAAGAAGATCAAGCAACACGATGCGCAGAAGAAGATACAGGCTGCTGCGGAAGCTGTTCGAAGCCGTGCTGAAGGCCCATCCGAACAAGAAGTCACTTCTGCTGCAGCCCGGCCGGAAGAAGATGCAGAAGACAGCGATGCGGACGGTGCACCGGCTGCATTTTTCGGAGATGGGTACAACGTCACCTCGGAGTACGTACCGGATGATGAAGATGCCGAAGCCGCCTTCGCTTACATCGCGGCCTCGTTCATCGTTCTTGCCTGCGCGAATCATCATGTCACCGTGCCTGCTGTTGTCGTCGTTGAAGAAGACGAACCTGCGTCGACTGCTGGGGAAGCGGGAAAAGACACGCGTCGATTTGGAACGTCGACCATCTTGAGCGCCACAGTTAACAGGTGGATCTTTGAGTTTCCGTGGCTTGATGTGTCCGATGACGGAGCTCAGTGCAAGGTGTGCAGCGAAAAGTATCCGAACCTCAAACAACTTATGGTCAACACGCGTTACTCGCTCCCTTCTCACATTCGCGTGAGGATTCAGACACACGAGCGCACCATGCAACACCAGTCTTCAGCGAACATCTTGACGCACATCCGGGCTTCTGCTTCGAGGGCAAGGGATCAGCTGCGGAAAATCATCAAGACGATTTACAAAATCGCAAGGCTTGAGATCCCGCATTCCGAACACACCAATGACCTGATGTCGTTCTTCTCGCGGCTTCATGGCGACACCGACTTCACCACGTGGCTGGACCAAGACGCAACATACACGTCGTCTTCTACAGTGACCGAAATTTTGGGATTGATTGGGGTCGTACTTGAGAAGCAACTGTACAAAGAAGTTAAAGAGTCGCGCTTCTGGTCCACCACAGCTGACGGAACAACAGATGTGAAAGGCAACCACCAGCTTGTTGTCACCATTCGCTACCTCCTGAACGGCACTCCTCGGGAACGTTTTCTCGACCTATCTGTGCTGCACGACCAGAGCTCTACGGGTTATGCAACGGCAATCCAGAACGCGTTGCGCCACCTCCCCAAGGCAGGCTTCGTCTCCTGTTCGTTTGATGGAGCTTCGTCCATGAGTGGAAGGTTCCAAGGCGCGGAGAAGAAAGTTCGCGGAGGCATCAATGCAACCGCAATCTTTGTTTGGTGCTGCGCCCACGTGCTCAACCTTCTCGCGCAGGACGGAGTGAAGGCAGTCGGATTCCTGCAGGAGTTCTTCAGGACGGTGCGTTCGTTGTGGTTAATTTTTTCGGACTCTGACATCAACCAGCTCGTGTTGGACTCTGTCTTCGCTGACGAAGAATTCGCGGCAACGTGCGAATCTGTCAACCGTTCCCTTGCGGAGCCTTCAGAGACGCGTTGGCTGGCCCGGTGGAGAAGTGTGACAGTGATCCGCAAGCAGTACAGTGCCATTCGCGAGGCCCTGCATCGCATCTGGAAAGACCGAAACAGCACGCAGGCCGAATACCTGTACAAAGAGGTGAGTACTCCCCAGTTCTTCGCTTGTCTTATGCTCACTTGCGATGTTCTGCAAAAGATGCATGCTGTCTCCCTTGTGTTCCAGAACACTGGGACAACTGTCGCAGATGTGTGTCGTGAAGCAGACCTCCTCGAAGCAGAACTCGAACTGCTACAAACGGAAGACAGGGCAAAGAAGGTAACCAAGTATTACGGAACCTGGCGCAAGTCTTTCTACGCAGCAACGGGTGTGGCTCTCAGTCCGGGCGCTTTCACAATCTTTCATTCCACTGTGGCGACCCCGTACATCAAAGCTCTGCTGAGTGCTACAAAGAAACGGTTTGAGTTCAAGGGTATCTTGCGTCACTTTGCTATCTTCGACCGGAAGGTCTGGCCTGCTAATGCCCATGTCACAGACTATGGTGACGAGTCCATCACCAAACTCCATGAGTTTTTGTGTCAGCCAGGAACTGTCACTTACAGGGAATATGTTGTGGTGGAGGCCGCCACTGAGAAAATGCCAAGGCCAACATACAGTGACACCGAGTTCGAAACGAAAACGAAGGTCGGCACCCCTCTCTTGACTTCCACACGTGACGAGCTGATTGCTGACTGGACTTTGCTCAAAGAAGTACTTCGTCGCCGTAACACACCAGATGCTGTATTCCAGGCGTTTGCCCCCCAAGGTTGTGCAGGCACTCGGATGCCGGCCTTGCAAGTACTTGTTGAATTGGCGCAGACAGTTGTAACCTCGTCGGCAGAGAGCGAGCGTCAGTTCAGCACGTTGGCTCGGGTGAAGACTAGGCTACGAAACCGCTTGTTGAACACGACACTCTGGGCCATGTTCCGCATTGTTGATGCCGACAACAAGGAAATGAGCGACGAAACTGCCGAGGAAGTGATAGACCTGTTTGCTCAGGGATTGTCGGCCGTGACCCTGCGGACCATGTACCTTGCTGGCGATCTCGACAACGCCCCGGAAGGAGCTAAGCGCAAGAGGCGCAAAATTGGCCTTTCAGCATGAACCCTTTGTGATTTCTACTTACATCTTCTACTTACATCGTTCACGGCATCATGTGTAGCTGTTCTGCATGTTCTCTGAATCCGTTTCCTGCTTGATCTGAAGAGGAGCAAGAGGGTAGGGAGTGAGCTAGCACCCCAAACTTGAGTGGGGTGAAGGGCCAGAGGGACCCCCGCTTATGGGGCTACGAGGTCAACGACGCGTACCACACACAGACAGACACAGGCACGTGTCGACTGGCACCCACACCACACCACACCGGCAGAAAAACTTTTCTGCCGGAGTGAAATTTTTTTTCACCACGGGTTTGGCCCGAAACTGGTGAGTGGAAAAACCCCTGTGTGGCGTGCAAAAAAAAAAAAAAAGGATGGGAGCCGCGAGCCAGCAGGGCCGTGGCTTGCTGCTTCTGAGTTGTCAACGAAACTCGGTCAAAAGTTGGTCGGCAACTAGTTTGAGTTAAGTAAAGTTCGGCCAACGGAGCACCTGTATTTCGGGGTCGCCGCCATTGGTTTCGTGGGCAAGCACAGTTTTGGCGAAGCACATGTTTCTCTCAACGCACAAGTGTCGGATAATTCACCCGAAGGATTGATCCCTTTTGGCAAGTTATCCTTACCGGCGGAGGTTGGTCGAGAATGGCTTCCTTGATTCTCAAAACCAGGTCCCATCAGGTTTCTTATTATTGGAGACAAACGTATATTCCGACATAGTGGGTTTTAAACCCACTTCGTCGCCTTTTTGAATCCACTTTTTCGCCCCCTGGCGATTTGTGCAGGCAACGCGACAGTACGGATTCAGCCCTACCCCGATGTGGACTCCTATGACCCCGATTATAATGACCTCCTATGCCCCACTCTGACCCCCTATGGACCCAAGGTGAGGCGACGAAGTGGATTGGCGACACGACGTGGACACAAGGTGGTGTCCAATTATCCCTGTCCATCCTCCAGATATGTACACATTGGATTTCTGCCCTCGAAGAATGAAATGAAAATCTCGTGGTTCTAACCGGTGCACAGCCACGGCTGAGGGCCGCGGTGGGCTACGTATGAAGACCCCTGCATACAATGTATGCCACCCCTCCCGTCATGTACGTTCTTTATTTTTTTTTTTTTTTTTTCCCCCCCTCTCCATCGCAGCGCAGGCTAAACGACCGATTGATGGACCCTGATGAGACACGCAGATCCTTAGCTTCTCTACTTCTTCGTTAACGACAGCAAATGGCAAACTAACCCACCCGAAGGCTTTGGGTTATAGAGTGTTTTGTTTCTTTTCTTTCGATCGTATTATTTCAGGTGTGCGGTTGTTATGACATCCTGACCGCAACAACGGAGGCAATGTCCCGTACATCTTCCTTGATAACACGTAGCTTGAAACACCGCGTCCCCAGAAGTTCTCGGCGGTTCTGGGCATTTCAGAGGCACGGAAGCCTTTTCTTCGACATTCGAAAATACATGGGCCGACTCGGCTGTCAGTCTCGCGGCCTGAGCAGGGTTAGGTAGCGCGCCAGGCCGGTTTTTCCTTTCGGCTTTTTTTTTTTTTTTTTTCCCGACGACAACTAGTGTCAGACTAGCCTACCCGAAGGCAGTTGATTCCTTTAGGCAAGATTTCTCTACCGGCGGAAGTTGTTTGGGTTAACGTCTTTTTTTTTTTTTTTTTTTTCTTTTTTTTTTTTTTTTTTAATAAATGCCTTTAAGGTATTGCTAGCGCTATGATCCATGATCTCCACACCGTATCATTCCTTTGGCACCATGTGCGCGAGACCTCGAAAGCATGAGACACACGCGGTATTCCCTCGCAAGCCCTACATCGGAGGACGCATCGGACTTCCGGTCATCCTTCACGAAAGGCAGTACAGCGGACGTTCATCTCATTGCAGCCCTTCCCGTCAGTCTGTTGTGCTGAAGGCCTTCGTTTCTACTTCAGTCGACACAAGGCCCTCGTTAGCGTCATCTCGTCTGTGTGCTCCTGAACTGTGGCACTGCTTGACGCACCATCAAAGTCGTCATTTGAACCAAGCTACGTGTTTACAGGCCAGACACCATACAGACTGTCTCTCACCTCAGTGTTGGAGAGAGAAGAAATACTCGAGGGGCTGTCTTCTGCTTACTTCGAAGGAGGCTAGAAACAACACAACTACAAAGTGGGTCTTTTGTTGACAACGCTTACGCCCGCCACTGAACCCAGATTCACCTGTGTTCGTGTGGGCTACAGCACATTTACCTCCTTTGATCGTTTGCAGATGGCAGCCTCAAGTATTTCCTACAAAGCAGGTGCTTATACAAAAAAAGAAAACGAAGTTCGCCCAGGCAAGAGCGTAACGGTCAACCGCGCACGGAAGCGCCTGAGGCACAACCCCGTCCGCTCCGTACGTGTTCAGCGAAGGTACGTCATTGCTTGATGATTTGATTTGGAAAATTGGCAGCTACTAGACCCGCAGATCCGCGGATCTGCAGTACTGCCGAATACGTGAACATCGGCTCAGGTTTTCCTGTCACTGCTCATCCGGTCCTGAGAAGGCCCTGCCGAATCCAGCTGCTACCCAGATGCCCCCTGTCAGAGGGGGGGGCAAATGTGTAGGCGCTTTGGTTTTCGAGGCGTGCCGAGCAATCGATCGTTTCGAAGATGGCCAGAGATATGGCCAAGGGGTCTGGGTCTTTCGATTTCGTTTCGCAGGCGGAGCTCGCTCCGGCGAGTGCTGCAGTCTCGAACCTCTCTCAACCCACCCCAAGGCGCGCGCATGGCGCCTTGAGAATAGCTGAGTCGCTAGAAAAAGCGCGTGTGTTTATATTCTCGCTTTCTTGCGAGAGGGGGTTGAAAAAATAGGAGACGTGTGTGCTTTTTTTTTACGGTGTTTGTTCAGGGGTCTTAAAAGTTTGGGTGTTGGAGCGGAAACGCTGGTGTCAGCCAAAAACCCGGTGTGAGGTCAAATATTTTTTTTGTATAAGCACCTGCTTCGCACCTGCTGTGTAAGCGTTCAACAAAAAAGACCCACTTTGTAGTTGTATTGTTTTCTCCCCATCTAGCCTCTTCGAAATGAGCACAAGGCAGTCCCTCGAGTATTTTTCCAACACTTGGGCAGCAGGGGATGATTTAAGACAAAAATCTACGCTCTAAACTAGGGTTTTGAGGAATCACACAGCATTCAGCGGTGAGTCACCTCCACCCCTACTGTAGCCCCGACAGTAGGCTGTTCTTCGGGTGGGGGGAGACCTGCCCGCGCAGCGACATATTTTCGGGTGGTGAGCCACCGCTTCTGCGCGCGTGCGTGTGCTGCCTCCGGTGCACGCCAAGATTGAACCAGCGTTAAACTCCGGGACGCCGACTCAGCAATTCTTTTTTGTGGCTGGCATCTTGTCAGTGGTTTTGTGTTTCTCAAAGGACCTCCTGCGCCGCAGGCGCGGAAACTTTTAAACGATCGCACTTATGGATCAAAGCAGATGGGCAGGGGCAGTAGTGTGGCTCGTCACAACTAGGTTGGCTGACATGTCAACCATACCTGCGCCGCAGGCGCGGAAACTTTGACGGTTGCACTTACAGCTACACAGATGGGCGGAAATACGTTGGCTGTTCACCGGCTGCAGCAAATTTTCGTCCTGCACAAAGCCCCTGCATTGCCTGCCACGGTGGAACATTGTGAACAGAATGAGCAAATAATGTGATAGCCCCATTACGGAAAAGATACTCAGCCAAATAACTGCGCCAGGCGCGGAAAATTCTGGTGCATTTTCTGGCCAGCCAGGCTGAGAACATCGGTAAAAACTGTTTTCCATGAAAGCAATTTCCGCCGGTGGTTTCTGATATGAGAAGATTTTCATCGGGTTTCTGCCACGACAAATTTCCACCGATGGGTTCCGCTACAAAAGATTTCCACCAATAGTTTCCCATGAAGAAATTTCTGCCGGTGGTTTCCGCCACGAAGAAATTTCCATCAGGTTTCCGCCACGAGAAAAATTTCCGCCAGTAGTCTCCGCCACGAGAAAATTTCCATCAGTTTTCTGTTGTGAGAGAAATTTCCACCAACAGTTTCCCACGAAAGAAACTTCCGCCAGTAGCTTTCGCCACGAGAAATTTCCCATCAGGTTTCTGTCGTGAGAGAACTTCCACCAACAGTTTCCCACGGAAAAAATTCTCCCAGTAGCTTTCGCCACGAGAAATTTTCCATCAGTTTTCTGTCGTGAGAGACCACTCACCTCTACCAACATTTTCCCACGAAAGAAATTTCCGCCAGTAGTTTCCACGAGAAAATTCCCAGCCATCAGTGAAAAACCAGAAATCCGGAAATACTCGAGGGGCTGCCTTGTGCTTACTTCGAAGGAGGCTAGAGGGGAGAAACAGTAAAACTACAAAGTGGGTCGTTTTTGTTGAACGCTTACGCCCGCCACTGAACTCAGATTCACCTGTGTTTCGTGAGCACATTTTACCTCCGTGAGCACATTTTACCTCCGTGAGCACATTTTACCTCCGTGAGCACATTTTACCTCCGTGAGCACATTTTACCTCCGTGAGCACATTTTACCTCCGTGAGCACATTTTACCTCCGTGAGCACATTTTACCTCCGTGAGCACATTTTACCTCCTTTGATCTTTTGCAGCTGGCAGCCTCCTCAAGTATTTCCTACAAAGCAGGTGCATATACAAAAAAGAAATCCCCGAACTTTTTTGACTTTTATGTTCCCTCTTCTTTTGAGTCGCGGTCGCCGATCCCCCAACCGCCAGCATCATGTACTTGATGCGACGCGGAACAAGTGCTGACAGCACCGCCCAGCGAATAGAGGGCCACAAAAGTGGCAAATCGACCGGTCGGGGGGTGCTTAGCAGCCAATGGCCTGATGGCTGGGTGCACACCTAAGCAGGGCTGCATCCTCTTGTTGTTGCCGTGTTGTGTATATAAGGCTTCGTGGGGGCCTGGTCAACCACCTCATCACAATAGGCGCACACTTTCTCGACAGTGATTGGACAGTCGGGATGCCGGAGCGGGTCTCAATGAAGAAGAGATGTGAAAACGGGTTTTTGCGAAGAAGAAAGAGGAGAAAAGTAAAGCAAGACCTGCCCCCTGCTGTCTCCGGCTGCTTCGGCAGACTACTACTACTACTACCTCTTTTTTGACACACCGGGTTTCTCCGGTGTCTGACACCGGGACACCGGGTTTTTAAAGTCCCCTGTGTTTGTTGCAAAAACTTGGAAGAACGGCCGTCTCTGCGGTGTCTTAAGCCATGCTCGCGAGCACGACCACGTCCTACATAAAGGTGAGGGTTGGCAAAATCGCGGCCGTGATCCGCTGCGACACCCGGTGCTAGCGGTGTGCGTCGGCGGTCTTGTTTAGCCCACTACTGGCAACAGACCGGTTTCGGCACACACGGGTTTCGTCCTCCCTTTCGTGTGTTGGTTGGTTGACAGGAATGCCGCTTGTCCTTTGCCCTGCTTCTAATCCAGACACGCTTAGCCTCCACAACATCGTAAGGCACCGCAAAATTGTAAGTGCTAAAAGGACGTGCGGTACCCAAGCCCCGGAGCTGGAGTGTTTGCGGTTGGCAAAAAAAAGAGCGATTGCAAGCAACGGGTGGCGATCCGTACACGAAACGAGGGTCTGCCATGTCTGCTTCTTTTCGCTGGTTTTGCGCGGCTTCTTTCATTCTATCTTTTTGTGACTGGTGCGTACCGGTTACCTACTTTCGCGGGGGTTGAGAACAGATGGGCGCGCATTGGAGAGTCAAGAAGGAGTCGTCAACGACGAAAGCGACTCGGAGTACGCTGATGACATTGACAACGACAGCGGCGTTTGCGGGTTTGCGAACAGCACTGACTGTTTTAAACTGGTGCTGATGCTTTCTTAATTGATGAACTTGTTTGGGAACTTGCTTTTCATTTTTCTGTTTCTTGTTCTCGTTGTGTTTGATTGTCCACAGAGAATACCGAAAAGGATATTTTGGTGAAGAACTTTATGGTTAAGTGTTCAGCTCAGAAACAGTGAGCATTTTCGGTCCTCTGTCGGCGCGCTTGAGCAAATGGCGCAGCCTGCAAGTACTCTGCTCGTTGATGGTGATTCGAACGACGACACGTTCTCACCACCCAGATTGCAACGCAACGCCGCCCAGATTCTGATTCTGACTACGAACTGGTCACGAACTAGCAACAATGGCGCCACGAGTTCACCAATAAGCCCATACGACGGCACCTGCTGTGGAAAAAAGGCCTGGGTGCTGTCTGTGCGAATATATTCGAACAAGAAGAAAATCAGGGGTGAAGTTAGGACTTTCTTTTACCCGGTTTACTCCCGGTTTACCCGGATTTTATCGGCAGATCCACCTCTTTTAGTGGTAGGGCAGAGTAATGGAGCGCAGAAGCAGTGCGGCAACGTGCACAAGCTGGTTCCAGGCTGGGGCGAGTCACTTTATCTTCAAACCAGAAAACCGGTCCTAACTTCATCATTCCTGAAATATAAGGCAAGGACTAATGGACGATGAGGTTGGAAGCACCGGCGACAGACATGCTCGTACATGAGCAGGCGCCTGTGCATTAGTCTTGGCTGTACGCGTCGGTTGGTACCTCTGTTCTCGTGCGGGGGGTGCTGTAAGCAGACAAGAAGCCACTGGGGAAGCTGCTTCGAAAGAATAATAGTACAGCCGGCGAAGTGCATGCACCGATCTTCATCGGTGAATCTCAGATAGTACATCCAATGCGCAACACATACCCGTCACAGATGTGGGACAATATTGGTTGTCGGATGTTGGATGCGCGACGACGCTCAATCTACGTTGTCTTGTTTGTTGTACGGCACAGGATTTAGCTAAAGCAGGAGGGCACAGAGTGATTCTTTCGAAGACGGGACCTCTCCAACCGTGGTCACCGTCGCAGGGTTGGTCACGTTACGTCTGTCTTCACTCGTACGTTTGCCACAGAAGATTCAGCCTACGAGGGGTGGAAGCTGGGAAGGGGCGGAAATATGGTAAGGGGAGGGGAAACAAATTTCGAACGGACAACAAAGTCGCTGGGTTGGTAGGCAAAGAAATGCGTAGTTTTGTTTTATTCTTTTACTTGTTAGTTGTCGACAACTTGTTTTTGAAAACGAGCCAAAAAAAAACGCGGACAACTACTGCGCGCAGAAAAAAAGGTCCCTCTCCTTCACGGTGAACTGATACCCTTCCGCAGCGACTCTTGGGCAAAAATGTGCAGCAAGGCGGACACCTGTGTGCATTGTGTCAGCTTTTTTTCAGAGTGCAAGTTTTCGATGGTTCCTCGCTGTTGACGGAGCGCTGCTGTGTTCATCGTTAAGCGTATGCAGGTCAGGTTTTGCATGGGCACGCCGGTTGGAAGGCGGGTCACACGAGTGTGCACAGTGCGCACCAACGGGTCATTCTGCATTAGCTTCCCATCTTCTTCCACTCGCGAATGCTAACAGTTGAGTCGCAGCTCTTGACGAACTGGAAGAGGAGGGATGTTCGTATTATTCGCCGTTTCTCACGGAAGGGGGGGATTCGGTTCTGCTTTAGGAGCACGTTAGGTTTTCCAACTCCCGCAATCGTGAGCAGTCAAGAGGTCTCGTAATACACCACCTGGTCCGGGCAAAATAGAGTACCGGGGAGTCTCGGGGGGCAGAAAAATGAGTGGGAGAGCGTTGCATACGATGTGGTGTGAGTCGACGAACCAGTTGAATTCTCGAGTGCGTCGCTCCTTCGAACTTGTTAAGCTTACGAACACCTGTTTTTTTTTTTTTTTTTGGCGTAGGCAAAATGAAATTGGCGAACGAACCTCGAAGCCCGATCGCGCTAAAAAAGTGGGTGTCAAAGTTGGCAAACCAACATACCGTCTTCGGAAAAATATTGGATAGGTCTTTATTTCATGTTTTTTCCGGGGTTTGCCCTGGGGTATGTAGTCATGGGCTCGTGTACGCGCGTTTTTCGCCTTAGTTTTACTTCCCTTCTCTGGGGAAGAGCTGCCGCGCCAAACCTCGCTTCTTTGTACCACATGCGGAGAAAAGAGAAAGAGAGACATAAATAGAGACAGAGAGGGTTTGGAGGAGGACGCTGGCGTCCAGTGAGAAGCACCGGCCACCTTGCTAGATAAATCCTGCCGCGGAAAAGGAGCCCTTTCATTCGCTGGGGTCAGCACCCCTGCGGAGGCCCTCTTCCGTGTGCCTTCACGCGGAAGGAAACAGTAGGCAGGATTGTATCGGTCTGTGTTAAGCAAGGATTTCTTCTTCCTTGTCGCACAGGGGGAAAGGAGGAGGAAAACAGAAGATCCAGGGCAGTGCGGAGGGGATGCAGTAATCACGCTTCCAGCCTCATGCACGCACGTGCCCGATGCCCTCTGTGGAGCGGAAGGAAGTCAGCCCTCTGCTGAGGGGAAAAGCTGCATAGCCCTCTGCGGAGGGAAAAGCAACGTCATTTCCCGCACGGGGAAGCCCGCCCTCTGCTGAGGGGAAAACGCTGCACGATGCCACCCCTGCTGGGGAGCCCTCTGCGGAGGGAGCGCGACGTCATTTCCCGCACGGGGAAGCCAGCCCTCTGCTGAGGGGAAAACGCTGCACGATGCCACCCCTGCTGGGGAGCCCTCTGCGGAGGGAGCGCGACGTCATTTCCCGCACGGGGAAGCCAGCCCTCTGCTGAGGGGAAAACGCTGCACGATGCCACCCCTGCTGGGGAGCCCTCTGCGGAGGGAGCGCGACGTCATTGGTATCGCGCCATGAACTTCTTCCCTCCGCGAGGGTCCCCCGATGGCATCGTGCAGCGTTTCCCCTCGGCAGAGGGCTGGCTTCCCCGTGCGGGAAATGACGTCGCACTCCCTCCGCAGCGTTTTCCCCTCAGCAGAGGGCTGGCTTCCCCGTGCGGGAACCTCATCGCATTGGGAGGGAGGGAGGGAACTTTTTAAGCCCGGCGGAGGTCAACTGACCGGAGCTACCGGGGAGAGTGTGCTTACGTTGTGTGGTAACCTGATACGTTCGTGTGGTATGCGTCGATTGTCTCGTGCTGTGGGCGCCGCCCGATGCACGCGGTGATTCGTTTGCGACAATAAAACCTGAGGGAAAAAGACTGCGTGTTTATCCCTCTCAATTTTATTTCCCTTCTCTGGGGAAGAGCTGCCGCGCCAAACCTCGCTTCTTTGTACCACATGCGGAGAAAAGAGAAAGCGAGACAGAGAGGGTTTGGAGGAGGACGCTGGCGTGCGTCGGGGCCAGTGAGAAGCACCGGCCACCTTGCTAGATAAATCCTGCCGCGGAAAAGGAGCCCTTTCATTCGCTGGGGTAAGCACCCCTGCGGAGGCCCTCTTCCGTGTGCCTTCACGCGGAAGGAAACAGTAGGCATTATTTAAAGACGCCGCGCCCCCCTCCCCCCCCCCTCAATCTCTCAGTCTCTGGTGTCCAGGTCGGCGACCATGTTCTCGCCCGGAACCAGATGGGTGAGCACGTCCGCATCGCGCAGGCGCTCCTGCATCTCAACGATGAGGCGGTTTTCCGCTGGGTGCGGGGACGCAAGCTTTCGGTGGCAGCTCTCGGCCGGCTTTCGGGTGCAAAACACCAATTCTGCACGAAATACCGCTGGATGTGCACCCAACGGGCGTTGAATGGTTGCTGAACAAGGGTGTCAAAAATGCTGTTAAAAGTCGTGCCACCCTTTTACCCCAGGCTACTTCAACCGCCAAAATTCACTTTAAATTCATACTGGGAGACCAGGAGGCCCTCATCTGCGGTGGAAAACACCAGCAAAAACGCTATTTTGCTACGCCAGGCTAGGGGAGACTGAGTTTAACGATCAAAGAGAGCATCACCGAGCTGCAGCCGTAAGTCAACGCTGATGCCTTTGTACGGCAAGGCAGTTGCAGCCCTGTCGCAAGATTCCAACTTTTTTTCAACCAGCTCCGTGCGTTGCATTTTCAAAAGAAGCCCCTCAGGTAGACGTAAGGTCCAGTTTGTGCCACCTTGGCAGATGTGAAGGGGTGAATGCTGCTTCTGAATCGTTGCAAAAACATTCCTGTCGTCCTCATAGGCGGCACGCATTACCGGAGAAGAGCTGCTCAGACCAATGTTCGTGCAGTTCTGGGACACGCTTTGTGGAAAGTGAGGAAGAAAAACGGTTCGACATTTTTGCATGACGACAAGCACAGACGGTAGCCCCGCTGTCCCCGCTTTCCCTCGATCCGAGCCTGTCCTTCCCTCCTACACGTAGGAGCATCGTGTCCTTCAGCACTGCTGAAAAAAAATTCGAACCTACAGAGCACAATCTCACTCTAGCTGTTCTGCCATTATATGGGCGTCTCCGCGACCAATGAACCCCCTTTCTTCTTGTATGGCATGGTGCGCGAGACAAGCGTTTTCTTTCTACTTTTTTGCTGCCTGTGTGGTGGCCTTGAGCTGCATTACCACCCACCTTTTGCAATTCTGCGGTGGGGTAAAAGGGTGGCACGACTTTGGACAGCAATTTTGAATTCGCGTTTTATACTCGTTTTAGGGCTCTACACTCGATTTTAGGCTCAAAACCCCTGTGGAAATGACGGTGTAGGGTGCTCTACAGGGGGCCATGTCCCCAGGAGGCCCTAGTATGATGAACTTTGAAAAATGCCCAATTGGGACACAGATTGACCCCCCCTAGGGCAGTGCTGGCTGCAAACGTGCAAACGTTTGCGCAAACGTTTGCGTTTGCGTTTGCAGATCTGGCAGATGCCGTTTGCAAACGTTTGCAAACGGCAACGGTGCAGTGCAAGGCTAGCAATGGATAGACACATGCGAGCAATGTAGACGTGGGCAAGTGACATTTATGCTGTCGTGAGTGGCAGCAGTGACAGTGGGATGTCGACAAACCGCAAAGGAAAAGGCTTTGTTTCTGTGGGACCCTTAGTCGGACTTCTGCTGTGGAGGATTTATTACCGGCGTCCCCTCCACGAAGCCGCCGCCGCTCTCAGCCCGCAGTGGAAAACGGAGATCTACACCAACGCGACAGAGGGATTGCGAAGGTCCTCGCTTCTTTCCGGACTACACGACCAGCTCTGTGCATTGGCTGAGCACTCCGACTGCCTCACCGTACGAGAGGGACTAGGTTTGAAAGCAGCAAACAAGTGGCTCGGGGAGATCTGGTGGCACGCATTTGGCACCAAGTGGCTGCCATTGCAGGCGGTAGCCAAGAAAAATATTATTGGCCAGCCCAGGGTGGTCGGTGTATGACGCAGTGAAGGACAACAAGCGAAGCAGCATGGGGATAAAAATAGCAGATTCCCTCGTGCGGCTGAACTACAACAACAGGAACACCGCCAAGACTCTCCCGCCGTATAAACCCTGTAAAACGGTAATGACGTTTGCAAACGTTTGCAACGTTTGCACTGCAAACGTTTGCCGTTTGCAGAATCGGTGCAAACGCGTTTGCAGCCGTTTGCAGCCAGCACTGCCCTAGGCATACATCCGATCCGACTCGTATTCTCGCATATTCTCGTATTGGGGGGTCGCGGCCCCGATTCTCGCAAAACTCTCGCATATTCTCGCAATTTTTTTCTCGCATGATTCTCGCATATTCTCGCACGTGCGAGAATATGCGAGAATGAGATAACTCACAGTACAGCATGCTTGAACATATGAGAAACCGGCAGGAATCAACGTTTTAGGTCATCTCCGAGGCTTCCGCGGCATATTTTGCCGCCACTGGGCCTCCGAACTTCTCAAGCTGCTGCTTTCTCTGTGTAGTGAACTTTCCTCTGCCTTCACTGCCACAGTTCGTTTCGTGTGTTCGTGGATGCAGGCTTTCAAGCTGTTTATGAACTCGGGAACCGAATTTGCTTGTGCTTTTAGCGTTATTTGAGGATTAGGTCTCCTTGACTCGCTGTCGCTGGGCTCGCTAGATGCCAAGGGCTCGCGGACGTACCTGCGGACCGTTGCCATCCAGAGAGCCTGCAACCTAATAATGCACCTGCAAACGGCCCCGAGGCCAATATTCAAAAAGCCGGTGCCTCCTAAGTCAGCGGCAACTGAATGGTACCCGCCAGCTTCACGAAACGAGCTGTGGCAGAGGAAATCGTAGAAGAAAACACAAGAAGCCGCAGCGGAGAAGTTGCAGGCACGGTGACGGACGGAGCACTTGTTGTGAAGCATGGTTTCGACCATTATTCAAGCATTGAAAGCAATACCATGGAGCAACCAGAGTTGTTGTTGACAACATAGTGTGTTGAGGTGTCCTTGTCTTGAAAGCAGGACACAATGCCAGCTACAAAGCTGCAGTTGGCATAGCCTTATTTCGTTCTTTTGCTATCTTCACTTGGTATTCCTGTCGGAGCCTCGAATACGGGTCAAATACATGGTTCTTGAGTGGTTTACACATTCTCGTATTTCACTCGTATCATTCTCGCATGCGAGAATATGCGAGAATTTCATGCGAGAATGCGAGAATCATTCTCGCATACGAGTCGGATCGGACACGGTGCAGTAGTAAAGGCTTTCACTAGTAAATTTACTAGTGGTTTTACAAGTGAAAATGGTTTACAAGTGCCACTAGTAAAATTTACAAGTGCACTTGTAAAATTTACAAGTGATTTCAGGTGTTTTGGCAGGTGTTTTCGGGTGTAACAAGAAGAAACTGTGGCAAGTGAAGCACACATTCAGAAGAACCGGCTTCTTTTTCACCTAACTCGTCAAAATGGGGCTGGGAGAGCAGAGCAAAGTGTCAACCCAGTGCCTGAGAGCCCCGCGCGTAGGCAGACCGCGTCAATCCAGGTTTCCCCCACTCCAAGACAAACATGAACACTCGAACACGACCCCCCTGTGGCTCGATGCGGTGGGAACACAGGACAATAACATCGGAAGAGACGGAGCGCGAGGGAGGAGGCGTCCTTGTCCTCTCAGAGCAGAGTCGTGCACAGGTCCGTCCTGGTACCAGAAATAGAGTTTGCACGGCAAAAGACGCTCCGGTATCCTGCGTTTGGCCCAGGAGGTTACGAATATCTCTGCCTGCGTGCGTCTTATGCCGGACAGGCTTGGCATCCATTTTTTGGACTGAGTCGTGGGCAACAGTGCGGTCAACTCTGAAAGGCAAATACCGTAAACGGAAATTAGTGGGGCTCTCCTGGGGTTTGTGGGGCAAAAAAGAAGCATCCTACCGCATCCCCTTCCTCCGAGCCAGGACCGCAGGGCATGTCTTTCTGATGTTAATGGAAAAGACAAAGCCGAATGCATACTGCCACAGTCTGGAGCATTGGAGGGACCCGCTGGATGCGCTGCCTTTCGGCCTCTCGGATAAGCCCAGTGAAGCTGAAAACGGGGGGAGGAAGAGGACTGCCGCTGACGAGTCCCCAGACGTACGAAGTGGACCAAGCGATGAGTGAGGAGCAGAATTGGTCCCTCCCCACCGAGCGTATTCCTGTGGAGTCTTAAAGCGGATTGCGGGAGTACCAGAGCACTTTGTTTTTTGCGACTGCGTGCAGGACAAGTCTGTTGCGAAGCTCGCACTACACACTCTCTGCTGCCAGCTTCACATCGTTGTGCGACATGCGTTTGTTTTTTGCGGTTCGGGATGTACGATGTTCCAATTCCCGGAGGGAAATGGATAGGTCCGAGTCTGCGCCTGCGGCAAGCAATTCCGCACTCAAGGGCTAAGCTGCTTGTTGACACACCTTTTGGCCGTATGTCTCCTCGGAAATTGGAAAGTAAGGCGCGTGTGGTGTTGACGGAGACTGAAGACGACGGTTCTGAAGATGAAGAAGAGGAAGAGGAGGAGGAAGAAGAAGAGGAAGAGAAAGAGATGGAAGAGGTTAGCAGTTCTGACGACCAAGAGTGTCCCCTCTGCAAAAAGAAGCTGGGTACAGCAGCCCTTGCAGCCCACCTCGATGCGCGTCACCGAGTGCTGGTGAAATGCGTCTGCAAGATGAAGTGCCCAAAATGTAGTGCCACCATCAGTGCCAACGGTCTAACTCAGCACATGCACCGCAAGCATCCCGCCTTCTTCAACGAAACGTTCAGATGCAGGCTGTGCTTCGTACGCGTGCAGAACAAGACACAATGGCATGCACACATTAAACAGCACAAATGATACTGCTAGGATGCGAAGTTAACCCCCTCTGAGGATTCCGCGCCACTTTCCCTTCTTCTGTGATTGGCGTTGGTGTCGTTGGCGGCTTCTTTCTTTCGGATTCAAACACATCCGCTTCGTTCTTGCTTGTGCTGCCCATCCCAACCTCTAGCTTTTGTGCCCCCAGGCGCCACCATTAGGCGCCACGATGAATGTGTGGCAAAAAACCCGAAGATCGTTTGTAGAGGTTCCCGTTTCTGCAGAAAGGTGAAGCCTGTAGCAGGCCAAACGCAAAACAGTGACAGGGAGCCCTGGCTTAGCAAGACTGTAAGGGAGACAACGTAACGGCGCTTTAGGTGGTACTCAACCGCTCTCAAACCGAGAAGTACCCGCTTTTCCGCAAAAACACTCCCGCATTGCAGACGCAAGGACATCTGCAGCCCCGCTTGAACATCTTTCTTCGACTTTGGCCCAGTTGTCAGAGCAACTCGAGTGCAGGAAGTCGGGTGGGCGGTATCTCATTCGCTCGGGGGACAAAGGTGGCCCCGGTCCCTTCGGACCCTTTTTCGAAGTATCTTGGTGCTCTTCTCCATTGTGGCTGGACCACAACCAGAGTCTTCTCGCTGCGAGCTGCTGGATGGATGCAGCAGGTCGTGCCAGACCGCAGACAATGTCTTGGAACTTTTCTGGGGTATGCTCAAGCTGCTGTAATAAACAAAGGTGAAGCGGCAACTCCCCAGGTGTCCATTTGTTGAGCTCACTACAAATTGGCTTACAGAGCACGGCATATGATGCGGAAGTGCCTCACTTTCTTTGTATTTTGCCAATAAATGCGGGTGTGGGACTCCCGCGTTGCGGGAGTGCCACTCCCGCAATGCGGGAGTGACCCCCATCGCGCAAACGACCGCACAAACACTCCCCCATCCGGCGGGGGAGTCCGCCGTGTGAATGTTACCCTTTTTTTGGGATTTTCGATGTACACTGGGAAAAACAGTGTCGTTTACCCCCCCCTGGGATGGTTGCGGAACTGCCTGTGAAATGGGGTCTGCAGTGTTCACAAGGGGTCCGGAGCTCTTTCACAGGAGTTCCACAGCCGCTGTGGAGTTCCACCGCTGCTGTTCTGATGCAAAAAGAAAAGCAAAAGTGCTGAGCAGGCAGAAGTAGCAGCAGGATTCAGTGTCTTGCCATGCTCAGCATCCACTTTCATACCCCTAGCTTCACACAGTCCGGTCCCCACAGGTAGGCTCCCTGGTTAGAGGTGGCGATCATAAAGGAACCCTGCAGGGGCCCCAGAACAGTGTCCTTTACCGTTCACAGTTAACAGGGGGGGGTAAATGACAACGAATTATACTGCACGGTGAACTCCAGCCTCTGAGCTGGAGTGGATCGGGAGGTCCTAAAAGGGCATGTGCCACACCCGCAAAGTGGGTGTGGAAACAGGGGATTTCGGTGGAAATACATTGGTTCTCATCGGTATTCTGGACCGGCCTTGTTTCTTTTGGAATGCAACGTGTCCCTTTTGAACCTCAAACCCCTCTGGATCATGTTTGTTTGATTGAATTACCTCAGAATACGTCTCCCAGTGCCCTTCTCTCATGGGGTTGGGCCAGTTTCGCTTGTTACTCGGGCCCTGGTTTTGTATTGGGTTTCTTTGCTGCGTCTTCCTTTTTCTTGATTGTTAGACTCTATGTAGTGCAACAGGCCAGCGTGGAGGGGCCCGCGTAGAAGCAGTTCGACGAGTGTATGGCAGTAGAGTCCGCGCAAAGGGGACCGGTTGGGATAGCGGCCGAGCATGCAAAGAAGCTCGGTATATGCTGGACGGAAGACTTCGACGGCGCCGAGGACGAGGCAGGAAAATTGCTGGGGCTGGTGCGACAAAGCAGGGGGCGAGGGCACACGCTGAGAGAGGTGATTCGCGGCTGGCGGCTAGGGGAGCTTGGAGAGCGGGTAGACTTCGAAGGCGTACGGGCAGGTGTCGATTACAACGCGACGAACGCCTGTGGACTAAGGCGTCGGCAACGCACGGGGGACGTTGTCGAGGTCGTAGCAGGGTCGGTGATGACGGAGTCACACGCTGCCAAGCTGTGGGGATGGAACGGTGTGCAAGCGAGCTAGCTGAGGAGACCCTGGGCCACATTTGGTGGCGATGCCCGGCGTACGAGCGAACCCGGAGACAACGCCAGTACGCTGAGGTCATCGATGCGGATCACTCGACATGGCTGCAAGAGCACGGAACCCTGATCAAGGGAAGTCGGGTGAATCGAGGTGCTGCACACATTGATAGCAGGGAAGTCGGGTGAATCGAGGTGCTGCACACATTGATAGCAGAGATCATGCACGAGAGACGCCGATAGAAGGAGGGGACCGCCGGGGGGGGCCCCTGGTGACAATTGCACCCTAACGACTGCCCCCCGCGCAGGCCGGGTTTCGAAGCAATCGCAGGACCGGAGATCTTCGTAGCATTCGGAGGAGAGAGGTGGTGGGCGCTGCAGCATTGGTTGGATGGGATTTGCTGGTCGGTAGCGGGTGACGTCTCGACGGCGGAGCTCGCTATCAATTTTAAAGTGTACATCGGGCTGAATTTGCCAGGCAGTTTAGTGGCGACGACGGACGGGACACCGTTGTCGTGCATGCGTGCGAGGGTGCTCGCAAGACTTTTGAAAACTGTCGGAGGGATGGCATGAATCCGCAAGATTGTCTTCCGTACCGCTTGTTGGCGTACTGGGTACACAGCAAGAAACTTGCTGAGATCGCGCAACGCGCGCACACGTCTGTCGATGTCCCTGGTATACCCAGAAACCGGCGGTTTTGTCCCGTCCGTAACTGTCGTCGACCGGAAGAAAGCGCAATTTAAGCATTTCGAGAACCGGTTTCTCAACCATGCAATTTTGCGCCTTCACAATGCAAAGATCGTTCGCGGCCACGGTGACTCGGGTTCGGATCGAAAAGATCACCGGAGATCACTTTGACCGATGGCAGAGGCTTGACGGGTGTGGTGGAAGAGGCCACCGCTGCGCAGTATGTACTGTTCCAACAAGCGAATGGAGCATGTGCATGCATCGCTTTCCTCACCTCAGCCTTGCCCAAATGGCTGCAGCTGGCTACACATCGCTGCTGAACGTTTCTCACGACATACAGGGTATGGGGTTGTTCAAGGAGCTGGATGCTGAGAGTACGTCGGCACTTCGAGACCTGTGCAGCACTTTGAACATCGATGTCAGCCAGAATGCTACCGGAGCGCAGCGTAGTCTCCATGATGGCGCAACGAGAGCTACCGCCCAACATTTCGCTGGCTATTCATCAGCCTAAGCGACCTTGCCGAATTCCGGTATTCGGATGTACCCTGGCGTTCCTGGGGTCAAAAAGAAACTGCCGCCCGCATCCCCTTTTTGCGTGCCCGTTTATCTGCGCACATCTTCCTCCACCTCATGGAAGCGTGCGAAAGGGCTCAACAACGAATGCGTACTGCCACAGCCTCAGCCGTTGGTGGGATCGCATGGATGCGCTTCCATTGCGTTCGGATGAAGCTGGGGAGGCAGAAAACGGAGAGGACGTGCCCATGATCAGCAGCCCAAAAACCTGCGAGGTAGATCTGGCATGCGCGGAAGAATAACGGAGAGCCCGCCGACTTCCGTGGAAGGTTGCGGATCTGTCCCAGACAGGCTTTCGCGGAAAACAAACAGTTTTGATTTGCGATTGCCTGCACCGCAATGCGCGTAACAATCTGGCCTTTATCGTTCTATGTGAGCTTGTCGCAATGAAAGCCAACTTCGTCTTTCGTGGGGGGCCCTATCCGGCTTTCCGGTTTGCGGGTGGAACTGGAACGATTCGTGTGTGCAATTGCGAGGCGCTGACAGCCCCCCACAACTGCTGCTGTTTGTGCCAGACAAGAACCTCACCAAGAACCTCGTGCAGAGAGCAAGGAATTGGAGGAAGCGGGTGATAGCGATGCAGCAAGTGAGGTGTCTGAGGAGAAAGCAGACGACGAAGAAGACAAGACGAAGACGAAGAGGAAGAGGAAGAAGAAACGGAAACGTATTTGCAGTGCGACTTTTGTGGCAAAAAGCTGTGGAATCCTTGATGGCTGCCCACATCGACGCAGCAGCATTCAATGCCACTGCATGGCTGAATGCCCTATTTGTCGTGTACAAGAAAAGGCAGCTGGAATGAGTCAGCATGTCCAAAAAAAGCATCCTGCTCTCTTCGATGAGCCTCTTCGATGCAAGCTGTGCTGGAGAAAGCTTGGATCAAAGTTTACTTCTTGACGACCAACGGGAAAACGTGCAGCAACTATTACAAAAACAACACAATTCCAACACACGCTGCGTGCGGCTATGCGCCACCTCACACAATGTACTTGGAGATGCACAAGTAGGTCCTCGATGACAACGCGTGGGCTATCGATGTTGCTGTTCTTGAGAACAAGAAGGTGCGTGGACACGGCACATCCGCCAGCACATGACATAACTTGCTCTGATCGAAGACTTGATCTGTCCTTCCTTTGTAAGTTCCCAGAAAGTTATGCTATGTTTGTTTTATCGCCGGTTGTTCTCGAGTCCTTTTTCTCCTTGTTGTCCACCTGCTGACGCACGCTCCAGACCGCCGCCACAAGAAATCCTCCACAGTCTGCAGTTTGGGGGTCCACACAACGGTGGATAACGGTGGAACCCCACGATGTCAAGTTCCGATTCACTGCTGTTGCACTACATAGAGTCTAACAATCAAGAAAAGGTAAACACAGCAAAGAAACCCAATACAAAACCAAGGCCCGAGTAACAAGCGAAACTGGCCCAACCCCATGAGAGAAGGGCACTGGGAGACGTATTCTGAGGTAATTCAATCAAACAAACATGGTCCAGAGGGGTTTGAGGTTCAAAAGGAACACGTTGCATTCCAAAAGAAACAAGGCCGGTCCAGAATACCGATGAGAACCGGGAACCAAGGTATTTCCACCGAAATCCCTGTTTCCACACGCGCTTTGCCAGTGTCACATGCCCTTTGCAGGTGTGGCACATGCCCTTTGCGGGTGTGACCACACCTTCTCCTAGCTCCAGCTCAGAGGCTGGAGTTCACCGTGTGATCCAATATTTTTCCGAAGACGGTATTATTGGAGCAGAAAAACACCGACACACAAAGTAGTCAGTAGTTGCTGAGTAGTTTGTCAAACTGCCGAAGCAGACGCAGGGGCAAGTCTTGATTTTCCTTGTTCTTCCTACTCTCATGGGGGACCCGCCCCCGGTCGTTGCCCTGTCTATTTAGCGCTTATTTGTGGATTACAAGGTCGGTATTTTAAAGTCCCCGGTTGACCGTAGAGGCTTGAGTGGGGAGGAGGGTTGAAGGAGTTGAAAACACTGATATTTTTCGGCTTTTGACCTTCACGATAGATTTGGGTAGCAGACAGCAGGCGCGGGGCAGTTCACTTTTTCTCTCGCTCTCGTTTCAGAGGGAAAATACTCGAGGGGCTGCCTTGTGCTTACTTGGAGGCTAGAGGGGGAGAAACAATACAACTACAAAGTGGGTCGTTTTGTTGAACGCTTACGCCCGCCATTGAACCCAGATTTACCTGTGTTTCGTGTGGGCTTCAGCACATTTACCTCCTTTGATATTTTGCAGCTGGCAGCCTCAAGTATTTCCTACAAAGCAGATGCTTATGCAAAAAGAAAACACACCCAACGCGAGCCGCTCGTTGCTACTCCGTAGGTGACGTCTTTGTTGATAGCTCTTGTAGGAAGCTGCTGGTGGACGACCGCGACTTGAGCCCAGAGCTTCGGGATAATGCTGGAGAAGGCGGGCGATGTGCAGTGCAAGATTGGCACCATGCCGACCCCTTGCGCGTCTCTGAGGAGGAAGTCGAACTTCCCGTGTGCGGTCTGCCAGGTGGGTGAGTCCAGTTCAACGTCTACCTTTAGGCTCGGCAGCGCAGCCGAATGCGCAGCCACGAGGGACGACTCGAGTATGGGGGCAACCAGCCACTTTTGCAAGGCGGCCACCTTCGGATCCTTGTAGAAAGTACCGAGGGGCGCTGTGTACTTTTTCTTCGTGGCGGAATTGAGGTGCTGGGTGATGCGCGCCTCCACGAACTGCACGAGAGCACGGTCGGCACCGCCTAAGAGTTGGGATGTCATTTCGCGGCTGGGGGTCTTTGGAGGTAGGAATCCTAGGCGTTTCCGTACGGCTTCGTCGGCCAACGCAGAGAACTCGCCGAAAGCCACGGACTCGGGGCACGTGGGCCACGTGCGCTCTGTGACCATCTCCCAGACCTCGCATTTTGGCCGTTCGTAGTCGAGAACGCAGCCTATGGAGAAGGGTGTCTTCGGCGTTTCGCAGCTGCTCTGCATCGCCAGCACTGCTTCCAACGGCAAGCGCCCTGTCGTGTCGCAGGTGTCTATCGTCAGCGGTGAGAAAGGCTGGTCGGGTATGCCCGAGTATCCGCTTCCACAGAAGTCGAAGTAGTTGGCGGAAAGTACGGAAGACGCTGCCGGATCTTGGTCCACAGGGCACACGCCCAGCAGGAACCGCTGCGGCTCGCCGACCTTGTTGCAAACAAACAGCGTCCACCTGCGATACGCATCCGCCGCGTGGGACCGCTCGATGACAGAGCGCAGGCCGTCGGCCGCGCGCTCGTTCTTGCGCCTCTGTGCCGCCATTTGCCTGTTCCGCTGCGTCCACATCAGCCACGTAAAAAACCGCCAGAATGCGACCTGCCGCTCCAAGCGCGCGTAGGTCGACCACAGTGTCACGTCGCTGTACTTGCGACACAGCTGCCGGTACCGCTGTGCACCTTCTAGCACAACCGAGGAGAGGACGAGTCCGCGCTCCAAACGACCGCTTTGGGCAAGGGTGGTTGCTAGGTGTCTGGCCACTGCCTGCGCGTCGTGCGAAGAAGGCACCGAAGCCGTGACGACGTACGTCTTCGCCGCCACCGATCGGCTTTTGGGGAAGGCCGCGGATTTTTGGGAAAACCCGGGCAGCGCCCCCGCCTCGGAAACCTCGCAGCAGCCGCCGGCGTCGCCCCGCCCGACGACGGCGGAGACGATGCCGGACGCCGCGGCGAGCAGGCACTCCGCGTTCCGGTCGTCGTCTTCGGGGCAACCCAGCAGGGTCACGCGGATGCCCGACCACGCTCGGGGCGGAGCAGCGGAAATGGTGACCGGTGCGTGGGGCGACAGGGTTGAAAATATGTCGCGCGGGGCGGGGCCCGGCGAGCCTGGCCGTGACTGGGCGCCCACCTGCTCCCACTTCACGGAAGAAGGTAGCGTGTCGGGAAAAGGAGCGCACGGCACGCTGTATCGTTTGCCGTCGGCTTCGAGAACCCAGCAGCCCAACCTTGCCGGTTGACGCGTCGAATCGCTGCCGCCCGCGTTCTCGCAACTGTCGTGATCGCTGAACAGAGCGCCAACAGCGCCAGCTGCAATCGGCTTCGCTGTACCACTCGCCCCTTCGTCGCTGCCGTCGCTGGTGCTCCGCCCGGCTGAGGAGGCACGGCCGGGGGAGGAACAGTTGTCAGCATGTCGGTAATACAGCGTCTTCCCATCGGCAGACGACCACTCGGCGTAACCGGACGGCTTGTTCAAGCTCAAACTCTTGCTTGTGCGCAACGCGTACCGGTCGGTGAGCCTGAAATCGCCGTGGCTCAGGACCCACAGGGTAGCGGGGGCGTCGCCGTCAGCATCCCTTGAGTTGCAACTCAATTGGCTGGCAACTTTCGTCGGGCGCTCCACCTCAGCCGGCGGGCCGTCCTTTGCCGAGCAGTTTCCCATCGTCGGGATCCTCCGACGCGCTCGGGATACGCCGAAAGCCCTTCCTTGCTGGCTCAGGATATCCCCTTCAGTCGTTCGGGTATTTCCGAAGCCGTTGCCTAGTTTGGTGCGTTTGGGAGCCCCAGCAACAACCAGTAGCCGTCAGGTAGATTGGCACGGCGCAGAGAGAAAAAGGTTATTGTGTACTTGGCAATTTTTTAGTCTTGAACCCGAAAGGAGCGATGACACGCCGATGTGTTCACAATATACAACGTAAAGGCCATGCAACGAGTCCCATGGTTTGCGGCCTCAAACGGTCTGGCACTTGTTTGTGATCACCAGCGCGGATCCTTTGTCGCTAAGGACCTCTGCAGAAGAAGAAGTGCGAAAACGGGTAGAGAAGGAAGCTAGCAAAAAAACAATACATCTTGCCAGGCGAAGTTAGGAACTGTGTACAATGAAGACAGGCGCGACGCGCCACAAGAGGAAGGCATAGGCATGGGTCTATTGATGTTTGATTGACGGCCGATTGCCTGGCAGCCGTTCTCTGGCCGTGACGGAGCTAAAATGTGTTTCCTGGCAGAGTTCCTAGGGCTTACCGCCCCGCAAAAACCGGGTTACCAGCCTGAAAGACAGCAGGCCGGGCTGCCAGGGGACCCTGCTGCGATGAATGTCGGCTTCAGGATAACACAGGGGTTTTTGCTCAGTAGTGCGCAACGAGATTCGAAGGCGCATGTGTCGAAGAAACCTACGCTTGGCAAGGAACTTGGCAAACCGGGCCCAGTAACCCCCGACCTGCGAGACCCTCATGCGGCCGCTGCTCTGGCAGGGGGTCCCTGCAAACAAAAAGAACTCTTGTTGAAATCTCGCGCGGCTTGTGGATTGGCTGGATGGCTGCCTGGCTTGCTCTGGCTGGCTGCTCAAGGACCCGAGGTCCCTTGTATGTACGAACCAAAATGTGCAAGTGTTGTAGACAGCCGCATGCGCGCAAGCAGCCGTTCATCAACGAAGCCCGCTGGCAGGAAGTGCGAGATCAGATTTCAGCCTTAGCTGCAAGTTGTCGTTTCCCTTCCAGCGACTTTCAGGTTGGTCTTACGTATGAGGGCTTTGTAGAGCCGCGCTCACTGCCAAATCGCAAGCTGTCAAGCTTCTTATGAAACGCCACCGCTCGAATTCTCGCGAGCTCGTCTTCGAATACGGGCGGTGCTTCTGCTGTCGTCGCTTCACAACCTCCGCGTTTTCCGACACCAATGGCTTCTTGAAAACTGATATCCTGCCGCGCAAGCGTCCCGTTTTTCAAGCACCCCAACTTTCGAGGAGCGTCAAAAGCTCGTCTGTCAATCTCGGAATTAGCCCTCACAGACGAACATTCATGATCGATGGACGTGTTCGCTTTTCCCCTCACGTGTAAAGTTGCGGCTGCTTGTGAGTGCGGCGATTCATCCTCGGGCGTTCTAAGACTGCTGACACACGAGTGTGACATCGGTCCGGCAGTCATTGATGCAGCTTGCTGCTGAGAGCGTTCAAACTGAAGTTGCATTCGGTTGCGAAGTCTGGTCACAGGCGACACACTGTCGTGTACGGTTTGCAGATCGCGACCTGCGCGTGGGGCGCACGAAGGGTTGTCTTCTCTGAAAATCGGCGGTGAAAGTACTGGTGAGCCCTTGACTCTGCAAGAGTCGCGTGGGGCGCACGAAGGGTTGCCTTTTTTAAAAATCGGCGGTGAAAGTGCTGGCGAACACTTGGCTCTACAAGCGTCGTGCGGGGCGGACGAAGGATTGTGTCCTCTAGAAATCGGCGGCGAAAAAGCTGGTGAACTCTTGACTCTACACAGGTCGCGCGGGGTGCAATTGCCTTCTCTGGAAATCGGCGGTGAAAGTGCTGGTGTGCACGGGGCCGGCAAATCGTAGTTGGGGCCACGTGCGCCTTGCTGCAAAGAACGGCCGTGCGAAGTGTACATGCGTACAAGTTCCGCGATCCTTGCCAGGGGGTCCGCTACGCCCTGAAGCTCCGTGTGACGTTCTTTTTGCCGATAACCATTTGTTTGCTTTACGATGTGTCGAGCACGTTCGCAAACATCGTCTTCGAAACTCCGCGCGCCGCGCCCTCCCGCTGACAAACCCTCGGCCATCATTCCGGCCATCGCCCCCATCGACCTCCTGCAAAGTTTGCTAAACCAGGGCTGTGGTGGCCTGCTTTGTTGTCTCTCATGTGAGACTCAAGGTGAGGGAAAGATTCCAAAAGAAACAAGGCCGGTCCAGAATACCGATGAGAACCAATGTATTTCCACCGAAATCCCCTGGTTCCACACCCACTTTGCGGTGTCACATGCCCTTTGCGGGTGTGGTACATGCCCTCTTTGAGGACCTCCCGATCTACTCCAGCTCAGAGGCTGGAGTTCACCGTGCAGCAAGCATCTCTCACTCCCTGACTGACCCTTGTTCGGGTACTTGTCGCCGAATTCGAAACTACGCGTGGCTGGGACTGCCCCCGCTGGACAGCTTCTAGAAAAGGATCGGTGCCGCCCCGCGTTTTATCGAGTGGCGGTGAACGCGCTCATCACACGAGCGCTCTTCCTTGCCACATTGACATCATCGGTCGTCATCTCCGTCAGCTTCTCAAACGGCGAGCACACTCCTGAAACATCGTCGCAGTCTCGGGTGTCTCGTCCTCTCGCGCCCACTGCAACCGGAGTGGACCGAATGGGGCCCTCTTCGCAGCTTTCGGGATCCCTCTAGAGCTGCTGGCCCGCAGGTCAACAGAATCCACGTGACACGGAATGCGTTTCGTCGAAGCATCGGCTGAGGCTGACAATAGAGTCAGTTGCAGCCACACCTCGCCCGTTCACAGAAAGTCTTCTGTGTCGCTGACGTCGCCGACGATCTGACCCAAAAACGTCCGAATCCATACTCCACAAAGTCAGAAATAGTGTCTCATTCAAACATCTCGACAAATACTGGGTTCGGGTATATTGACACAAATTGTCAACGCCGCGATATATTGTACCCTCAGAACCCCGTATTCTGAGGCTGAGTGGGGGGCCCTTATCCCTTCTTCTGAGCATAGCACCCGGTTTCGCCTCAGAGGTCGCACACCCCACACTGCACAGCATCGTACTTGCCAGAATATTTCTGCCCAAACCCTCCCCCCTGGCATCGTCTCATATTCCTCTCTTTTTGTATAATCGGAGGTCCTGAAGTCCCACCTTTTTTCCTTGGGCCCGGGGAGAGGGGAGCAAATACTGCGCAGGATACAAGCCACCCTGGGATGCTCCTCAAAACCCGGAGTAGTTCTGAGAGTTCCTGCAGGAAAGGTAAAAAATAAAAAATGGACCCCACCCTGAGTTCTGCCGGGTTTCTGCCGGGTTCTTACCGGGTTCTTACCGACTTTCTACCGGGGTCTGGATCACACCAAAAAAAACTTTTCAACAGGAAAGTGCAGGGGTGTATGTAACTCGGGACCCCCGGTCCTGGGTTTTTGAAACCGCGACTTTTTTTCCAACTTTCATACAGGGTTTTTTTTCTAACTTTCGGTGTGCATGCCCTTTTTTTCTAGGTTCGGTTTGTTAACAGGTTTGTGTTATCGGAGAGGTTGGCCTGTGAAGGAAATGAAGGAAACTGGCATATGCACCTGTGCAAGCTCTCTTTCCAGAAATCTGCTACAATCAGCAAACAAAAGCAGCTGACCAATCAACATGGCACATCTCAGCAAGTATGTCGGGTTTCCTCTGGGCTTTTCGACCGCGCACTGGTCGCACATTGCAGGATGTGCGGTGCAGTAGCTGCTTGCGACAACGGATTGTTACTGTGTGCAGGTCAGCTTGGCAACGTTCTGGAGCCTATGCGAGGTGAAACATCGGAGTCTCACTTTTCTGCGCCTTCTGCGCGGTCAAGTCACCAAATGTCCTACCAGCAGGCACACACACACACACACACACGAACCCAGGAACGATGGCCTGTGGAGCTTACAGTACTGGCCAGTAAGTTACACCAACTGCAAAAGTCGCGTTTTCTCTTCGCACGCTTTTGTCTTGATCGTCGCGCTCAGGCGCGCGTTTGGTGCCTCGCGTCTCCTTCGACTGCTCGTCCAGGTTCATCGGTCGCGTCGATTTCTGCTTCTTCACGGCGCTTGGGCGATGGCTGCGCTTCGATGGGCGCTCCTCTACGCCGTTTTGTTGTCGGGTTCGACGCAGAGTTCGTTCGCCGCATCTTCGCTCGCTCGCATTGGTTGTTGCTCGTCTTCTGCTCCCCGGTAGCAGGAACACTCGATACGAGAACTTTACACAGCTCAGGGAGTAGTTGGTTCAAAGAAAAAGTCAAGTTTTCCCATTCAAGCATCAGACTGCAACCGCTGATCCCGGTTGGTAGTGACCCGGTCCTACCCCAACCCCCAGCCCAAAATTAATTCAATTTTTTTTTCCGCGCTCGGGGGTGCAGGGATTTATATAGCTGTTCCTCCTCTGCAGAAAAGTCTTTTTCGCCCTCGGGGTCCTGTGGTGGATCCAAAATTAATTAGAATTCGTAGTCAAGAGGCAAACACTACCAGGCCAGGCCAGCCCAACCCACCCAACCTCAGTGCTGGAACAAGAATCAGACGAAATGGTTAAGCTAATTTGTAAGAGAGGGGGGTCTGGGGGGCAGCGCCCCCCAGCGCACGGTACGGTACAGCGAAGAATTTCCGCACCGGTCAACTTCTAGTATTGAATCCAAATTCAGTTAGAACCGGTAGTCAACGTCTGATGCCGAACCTCAAAACCTAATTAGAATCGGTACTCAACGTCCAATTTCCGATCCCAAATCTAATTAGAATTGGTAGTCAATGTTCAATTGGATCCAAATTTAACTAGAATTGGTAGTCAACGTTCAATTTCCGATCCCAAATTTAATTAGACTTGGTAGTCAACGTCTCGCCTCCCACCACCCACTTTGGCCCTCCCGCCCCTGGCCCTCCTGCCTCCTTTTTCCCCTTCCTGCCCCCATGGCTTCGCCATGGCTTCGCCATGGCTTCGTCCCTCCCCTGTGGCTCACCCCCGCTGATCCCGGTTGGTAGTGACCCGGCCCTACCCCAACCCCCAGCCCAAAATTAATTCAACTTTTTTTGGGCAAATTATCTTATAGCCACCCGGTATTTTCAATATTCCCTTATAGCCACGAAAAAAGAATTTTATTCCCTTATAGCCACGAACTGACTACAACCGTTTTTTTTTCCCTTATAGCCACCACGAAAGAATTGTATTCCCTTATAGCCACGAAAAAAGAGTTTTATTCCCGCCACGAAAAAACAATTTTATTCCCTTATAGCCACGAAAAAAGAATTTTATTCCCTTATATGGTGTTACCCACAATGCTGAATATAGAAGTTTGATAGAAGTTGTATGGAGTAGGGGGTGTCACTTTTTATTGTTATAATGATGGTGCACAACGCTGACGTTTTCTTGAGCCGAACTCCCGTTTTCTGCGCGCAAGCCCAACTGCGGTTGTGGTTCGCGCTGCACGCGGCCCTTTGGACCCATTTCGGGCGAGGTAAAGACACTGGCCTTGCCAACACCTCCAGTACTTTCTGACCTCCTGTGATGCTCATCTTGGCAAGGGGCCAATGTGCAAGCGACCTTGCGTTTCTTGTGCTGATGCACTGGATGGCTCGCCTCGGCCTTCCCTGCCACCAGCTCACAAGGGTGTTGTCCTGGCGGCTGGCTGGGCAGCTGGCTGGGCGACTGGCTGTGCGACTGGCTGGGCGACTGGCTGGGCGACTGGCTGGGCGACTGGCTGGGCGACTGGCTCCGTTTCCCATCACAGCCGCGCCAAAACGACGGGGCCACCGGCGTTGCTGACGTGGTCACCGTATTTCAAAACAGCCGCGGCAATCCCGACATGCACTGCTCGTAAGCGTCCAGTGCTATCTGGGAGAGGACTGGTGCGGCTTCTGCTGCCATCTTTCCTTGTTGCAGCATAACTTTGTTCACGATCATCGTGAACGTACATGACATTGTTATGCGCAGATTTGTTCCTTCCCTGGTTCATCCATTTAACCCCTTAACTCCAGGCTCTCAACTTTTCCCTAGTTATTTGGTCGAAATCCAAGCATAAAAGTTCGGCCCCCTCCTTAGCGGTCTCGAGGCCTTCGAGGGTGCATTTGAAGCTTGTGTGATATTTTTGCAACTGAGCTCTTCGCATTTGAGAGTTTTCCGTCTGGCTTACACACGGTGGCCCTCAGGACAGGATGTCTGTCGAGCATCGAGCCTGTCCTGAGCTTCTGGATTGGTTAGGGCCTTTTGCCCACCCCCGGCCACCCGACCAGCATTTTAGCTAAAGGTGGCCAAATACCACCGCTAGCTCGGTAAGTCTTCTGAGGGTTGTTCTAAAATACGTGGTATAGCAGTCATTCCCAGAGAAGCAAGAGGAAGAGTACCGGGAGTTTCTCGTCTCCGATCGCACTAACTGCGCCGGCTCTTTTTGTTTGGACGGTCGTCGCTTGCAGAAGTGAGAGTAAGATACACTCACCTTCGAATCCTGCATGATAATACGATGTCCGGCTTGTGGAACGCCCCACCTTCTGTGCCGTCTTGAAGAGTACCCGTTTATTTTGCTGCCGGCTGGTATCAGGCGCACTACCATCCCACCACCAAGATGCTTGTATTCCTTGTACGGCCGAGGAAGTTTTGCGGCTGTCAGCAGGCTCCTGAAGAATTCTCTGCAACTGCATCCGAATTCTTCAATCGCAAAACGTTGCATGTTCTCCTTCTCATTGTATTCCATGTCAACGAGCTGTGTTGCAAAACCATGCGGCAAAAAAATCGCTGGCAGTGTCGGAACCTCGATAAAGAATGCGTGTGGCATTGTTCTCACCGCAGTCGTGGTCGGCACTTTGCCCGAATTTGCTCCTTCCAGAGGATATCGAGAGGCAGATGGGTTCTGCTCCGCCGAAAGGCACGCTGTGTAGCATCCGAAGCAGATACTTCTGGGGGGTGCATAGACAGGAGCGTTCACAACAAGCATCCAGTTCGGACAGCTTGAAGACGCCTGTCCAAGTAGTCGTTGCTGTCGCTGTTTGGAACCTTGCACCTTGCCGTCGTAGTTGTTGCTGCAGTCGTAGTCGTGTGCACTTCCTCCGCGTGGCACCACACTCCTGGAGGCACTTCAAACAGATGAATCCTCTTGTACCAGTCTCTTCTTCACTTCGGGCTGAGGAAACGAAGCAACCTTTCTCCAGGTTTTCGCACCGCAGATTTTGCAGCATCCCTGTTCTTCAGTACCTGCCATCCCAGTTCTGAAGTGCGCTCATAGGGGATGGCAATATGCCTGGTGAAGTGAAGTGCAAAAGGAGAGGTCATGGGGTACAACCTTTTTGGGATCCGAGGTGGTATTCTGACGATTTCGTGACCGATCTTTCCATTACGTGTCTTCTCGGGAGCAACATGCACATATCACACGTATCACACGCGCTCCCGGTATGATCTAAATATAATTATACCGGGTTGAACGCGTCCAAGGGGGGTCATCTTTTTTTTCTAAACCCTCGGGAACAGAGAGACCGGGGACACCTGCGCTCATAGCATCAAAAATTGGTCGATTTAGTGAAACCTTTGGTGACGGTGTGCGCTGCCATAGGGTGGTCATTTTTCGAGACTGGAGGTCCTATGAACATGCAATGTGAATAGCCTCTATTCGAGCCAACCCCACTTTTCTCTACACTAAAAAAGTGTATTGTTTTGAACTGGATAATAGCGCGGAGCTGGCTTTTTCTCCCCCTGGGAAAATGTATATGGGTGGCAGAGTGAGCGGGTGTCGGCCTTCAGGCCGGTGTGTCCGGGTTCAAACCCCGCCCATGACACTTTTCCGGTCGAAGATTATTTCGAGGTTTGCTGTCGTTTCGGGGCCTGATGTGCCCGAAATTTGCGTTTTTTGCGGAGTTTCTCAGCCCCCCGGAGAAATACCGGAGGGGGGGGCGGCGGGAAAAGGCTGCCCCAGGGCGGCCCCCCCCCGTGCTGGGCCCCGGGTACGAGGCCAAACTTTACACCCGAACTTAGCTTCGCCCGGACTTTGTTTCGCCCGAACTTAGCTTCACCCGAGCTTTGCTTCGCCCGAACTTTGCTTCACCTAACTTTGCTCACCCGAACTTAGCTTCGCCCGAACTTTGTTTCGCCCGAACTTTGTTTCGCCCGAACTTAGCTTCACCAGAACTTTGCTTCACCCGAACTTAGCTTCGCCCGAACTTTGCTTCACCAGAACTTAGCTTCGCCCGAACTTTGCTTCACCCGAACTTAGCTTCGCCGAACTTTGTTTCGCCCGATCTTAGCTTCACCAGAACGTCCGAACTTTGCTTCACCCAGAACGTAGCTTCGCCCGGACTTTGTTTCGCCCGAACTTAGCTTCACCTTCGCCCGAACTTTGCTTCACCAGAACTTTGCTCACCCGAACTTAGCTTCGCCCGAACTTTGCTTCGCCCGAACTTTGTTTCGCCCGAACTTAGCTTCACCCGAACTTTGCTTCACCAGAACTTAGCATTGCCCGAACTTAGCTTCGCCCGAACTTTGCTGTTCCCCGAACTTTAACTGCTGCCTCCAGTCTCGCCACGCGCCGGCCTTAGCCGAGCGCACTTAATTGACATATCAAAATAAAAAGTGACACACCCCCCCTGAATATAGAAGTTTGATAGAAGTTGTGTAGGCTCCTAGTGGGTAACACCATTATAGCCACGAAAAAAGAACTTTATTCCCTTGTTGCCACGAAAAAAGAATTTTATTCCTGGAGAGCCACCTTCTCCTGTTCGTGTTCATAGGGTGCCCACCCCTCGCAAGATCAGTCTAAAACTATGTTCCTACCTCCACGAGAGTTCTGAGGAGGATACCCCTGTCGTCCCCATACATCATGAGGCTTGCTGCCTGATTTCCGATCATAAAATTGGTCCTTTGCATTTTATCCGAGGGAGAGGGAGGGGATGCAAAATGCAGTTCAGACTGAAATAGAAGGAACACACACTTATCCGTTTCTTGACCTACGATGCCGTGTTACGATGCCGTGTTATGAAAACTGTTGAGGGGCCCCTTCACAGGGGAAAACCCCCCTTGAAACCACGACTCAGAGGACCCTTGCCGTTGATACCTTAAAGCCAGGACTTAGTGTCTGGTGCAACCAGGACTGGTTGACTTGTCTGGTTGGGTGGTTCAGGCTGTCCAGGCTGGTCAGGGAATAAAATTCTTTTCCTGTGGCTATAAGGGAATAAAATTCTTTTTTCGTGGCTGTAAGGGAATAAAATTCTTTTTTCGTGGCTATAAGGGAATAAAATTCTTTTTCCGTGGCTATAAGGGAATTAAAAAACATGTGGTGGCTGTAAGGGAATAAAAAACATTGACGTGGCTATAAGGGAATAAAATTCTTTTTTCGTGGCTATAAGGGAATAAAAAAAAATCGTGGTGGCTATAAGGGAATAAACCCTTTTTTTAAATTGCCTCCTTGGAGAGAGTCACTCGGAGCCGTTGTTCCTTCTCCATCCGCCAATTTAACATCCGTTTAATTCATGTCACACCAATCAAAGGATCATTCACGGTTAGCTCTCCTTAGCTGGCTTGCTGGTACCTTGGGAACGAGCTGACCGGCGAAGTTGGCTGCCCGGCGGCTGCCTCAGTTGGGGAGATCGGTCCTCCTGGCTACCGAATCAGTCAGCCAAGACTCCAGCTCAACTGGCGAAGGCCCGAGTTGGCTTCAATCTAACACAACTGGCTGCGGCGGGCCGGCTCACGATGCCTGGCTGCTCGCATTCGCCTCGCGGGACTCTGGGATTTTCACTCCGCCGGTCAAGCTCAGCAAGCCAGGGAGACTAACCTTGATCCACTGCGGGGGAGTGGGGAGAGAGGGAAGGGTGGGACGCAGGGAGCTTCATACGAACCCCGAGGAGGACCGACCTACGAGGGCGCGGCGTAGCAGTGAGCTAGGCTCACCGGGTTGTAAAACCGGACCGCCTCCACGCAATACGGATCGCGCGTGAGCTTCTTTCCGTACAACCTCACCATGTCCTCCGACGCCCAGTCCCCCAGCTCGCAAACCTGCATCACCCCCGTCCCCGCCTTCAGCAGCGTGCAGCAACCACCCTGGCGCTGTGTGTCGTGTACGCGAGCCTGCTCCCTGGACTCCTCCCGGCTGACATCCCGTTAATGTCGGCGAAGAGACCCCGCCTTGTCCTTGTACCGCAGAGTGCCTCCCTGAATGAGCGGTACCCGCAGTTGGGGCACAGGAGCTGACTTGACCCGGCCAAGCGCTTCAGGAGGGTGGACACCTCGACTGGGAGCGGATGGAGGACGGTGCTCCCTCCGGCGGGTCGGAAAGCGTAGGCGGAGGCACCAAGTTTATGGCCTCGAACGTCAAGGATCTCATGCATTCCCTTTTGCCCTTCGCCATGCGCCACTCGACCCTGAGCCTTCCTCCATTCAGAGTGACGTCCTCCGCCCGGATCACCCGCATACTCGAAGTTCTGAGTAGCGTAATAAATTCGCCCAGAATCTGCAGGGCAGCGCCGCAGTCGCCCGTGGTCCGGATGGCATCAAAGATCGCCCTGAACTCCTTCACGCCCAGCGGCTCCGCCTGCTGTGGGTCCGGCGACTCCTTCCCGAGGACGGCCATCATCCTACCCACGATATTCAGCGGGTCATCAAGAACACACCCCGCGGCTTTGTTCTCCGCCAGCACGGACGCTATGATGCTCTGGGGCGCCCTATAAGCTGCACCGTCGTCGCCCATCAGCAGCAGGTGACCGCCGAACTCCTCCAACCTCTCTACCGTGGTTGGGTAGGGCTCAACGCCCATGCTACCACACCACGACACGTTCCGACCGAGGGGCCTCTTAAGCGCTGCCCTCTGCGGAGTCCATCTCCTTGCTCGCTGACCGGGCGGAGACCGGGGCGGTGTGTCCTTGACACCGTCCCCGCCTGGGGCGGGACCCCGTTCGCGGGGCCCCGCTCCTAGCTCTGCCACCATGCTGCGAAAGCGCTTGTCGACTTCCTCGGCCGGCCGCGGCTCGGGAAGCGCCCAGCACGGCAACACACGGAAGGAGGTCAGGGACATGCCCTCTGGCAGCTCCGCGACCAGAGCCTCCCACTCGGGGTCCGTGAAACCCGTCCTCATGCCGTCTAACCGTGCAACATCCCATGTCATTATTTTCTTCGGGTGGGCGGGCGGGAGAAACAAATGACTGATCCGGTTTGGTGGAGATCCGCGCTCCTGCCGGGGCTTTGCTCGGGATTAGCTGAATTAAACACCTATTAAATTGCCTCCTTGGAGAGAGTCACTCGGAGCCGTTGTTCCTTCTCCATCCGCCAATTTAACATCCGTTTAATTCATGTCACACCAATCAAAGGATCATTCACGGTTAGCTCTCCTTAGCTGGCTTGCTGGTACCTTGGGAACGAGCTGACCGGCGAAGTTGGCTGCCCGGCGGCTGCCTCAGTTGGGGAGATCGGTCCTCCTGGCTACCGAATCAGTCAGCCAAGACTCCAGCTCAACTGGCGAAGGCCCGAGTTGGCTTCAATCTAACACAACTGGCTGCGGCGGGCCGGCTCACGATGCCTGGCTGCTCGCATTCGCCTCGCGGGACTCTGGGATTTTCCCAATGGCTCTATCCCAATGGACCGACGCAAAAGAGAAGAGAAGCCAAAGATCAGCGCGCAAGAATCAGCCGCCTACGGCACGGATGTGCACTGGAGGGTACCCGGGACCAAGAAATCTGCCACCGCCTCATCAATCGTCTGAAGGCTAGGCACCCGCCTAACCGGGCACCGCCCACGGAACACTGGCCAAGGACTGGGCGAGGCGGCTTGGAAGGTCCGCGATGTTCATCTCGCTTGAAACTCTCTCAAACCATACGCGAGCCTTCGCCCTGGCAATGCCTTGCCACAACCTGTGGACAGGGGCAAGCAGCATCCCAGCCCTGGACTGACCCTGGACAACGCCCGTCATCTCTTTGAACCACAGACCGAACGCCACCGACACGGCTGCGAACTCCAAAGCGTGAATCGGCAGCCCGGACGCCCTGGCAGGAACCGGGCAAGAGTAGTACTCGACAGACGACACCACGCCGTCCGTAAGAACAACAAGGACGGCGCCCAGCCCCTTTGGGCAGGCATCCGTGAACAGGACGCACTTGGTCCCCGTATCCGGACTCACCGAGGGGAACCGACTTTTCAAAGACACGGACCTCACTCCTCAGGACGTCAACCCACCACCGGAGCGATACGCAAAGCTCGCGACCCAGCTTGAAGTCCCGGTACGTGGACGACGCATTGGCGCGCCTGAATCGAGATTGGAGAGGTGCCCTACCCACCTTGCGGAATAGGGAGGACGAGGCGGACCCTAGTTTCCCGGCGCGACGCCGCCTCGCCCGGTGCGAGCGAGTCGCGAGCGAGAACGCCCTCCAGAACGAACACCAGTTTCTCCTTCCGTGGTTCCGACAGGGAAACGTGCACACCCTCCCCGTCTATCGAGAAAATCAAGCCCAGGTGCCGAAAGCTGTTGCCCTGTGAGGTCTTTTCGTCGTTGAAAGAGGTGCGCAAAATGCCGCCCAGCAGCTCTAAGGTGTCAGCGAGCACTAGGTTGTCCTCCAGCCGGCAGGGACAGGCGAAGTCGTCGTAGTACTGCAGGAGCGGCAGCGACAGGCCGCGACGGACGACGCGGGCGAGGACCTTCGCAAGGCGTTGTAGTGTACAACGCTTGCCGCCTCGCCAAACGACAGACGGTCGAGCCTGAAAAATTGCAACAGTCCGTCCGGGTCCTCCGCCACCACGCACCTGCAGATTACATCGTTCTGCGCCTTCATCTGCCTGTAGGCGTCACGATGGTCCAAACCTACTGAGTAGAAGGCCGCCCCGGCAAACCTACCGGAGGCCTGTTGGGCCAGTTGCCGCGCCACCCCCACGGAAACGTCGACGGTGTCCAGCTTGACCTTCGTCGCATGTGGACCGCCTTATTAACCAGGGCCATACGCCCGTCATCGCACGCGCGGAGCTTCGTCTGCCACCCTTTCTGGTCCGCCTTCAGCTGGGCAACCATGAAGCGCCGTAGAAAGACCGAATTCGTCGGCGGCTCCGCTAGCTCGACCATGAAGCCTCTGTCCACCTCTTTCTGCACCGACGCCCAGATGCCTTCCCTGTTGGAGTCCGACTCACCCATGACGGCCCTCCTGACCCTCGCCAGCACGTCAGGCTGGCGGCGAATCAGTTCCGCTACTGACAATTCCGGGTCCCCCAGGCTCGGGCTATACAGGGACTGTATCCCACCTGGCCGGACATCGGACAACCCTCCCTGAGATTCGCCAAGAGGCCGTCGGGCTCGGCGATCCCCAGCTCGACAAGCACTTCGCCGAGAAGGGCCGCGTGGCAGGCATCCCCTTCACGGTCCCCCGCCCTGCGCCTCCAGCGGTCCAAAAATACTCTGCGACTGCGGTGAGCCTCCAACACCGGGGACAGGGCGCTGGAGCCGATCGCCTCCCGGAGTTCCTTATCCACTTGAGGCATGTCCTTGACTTCCGGTACCCCAGAGCCCGTTCCAAGAACGTACCTGCAGGCCGCCCGCGGGGTCGCTGCACCCCGCTTCTTCGTCTTGATGATAGGGGTCTGATAAGACCACGATGAGAGAGTCGATGATTATGATGACCAGCCTGATACGCTGGCGGGAAAACAGGAAGCTCGGGCGACAGCGCCCTGCCGCCCTCGGTTCATTTTCCACCTCCTGCCGGAGTCGACAAAGGCTTGTAGTCGTCTCAAGCCCTTCCTTGCCGGCCCGCTGTCAACTCTGTTCCTAAACCCACCGACCTGCGGCCAGCCGGTGGGAGAGAACACCGGACCCTTCGACGCCACAACTAGGGTGAGCTGGAGCTCGCCGAGGACATCGGTGTCCAGCTTCAGCAGGCGGTCACACGCGGCCCCTAGTGTCACCGGACCCATCAAGCCAACCTCGGCACGACCATCCCAATACTGAGCGAGCGTCATGTCATCTTCCCCCCTTTGTCTCCCGTTTCAAGCTGAAGACGAGAGGTTGAAGGCCGTCTCCCGTTTTAAGCTGAAGACGAGAGGTTGAAGGCCGTCCCGGCGCCCAGATAAAACAAGTACACACGTCCGCGACGGGCGCCCACCCGCCTGACCAATCTGACGCGTCCGCGATCGGGCGCATGCCATGCGCCCGATCGCGGACGCGTCTCCCGGACACATCTCAAACCAAGCGAGCTGCACGCCGTGCACGTGGCACGGCGGATGGTAGCCGAAGCGAGCTGCACGTCATCGAGGTCAGACGGACCTCAACCAAGCGAGCTGCACGCCGTGCACATGACACGGCGGATCGCAGCCAAAGCGAGCTGCACGTCATCGAGGCCAGACGGATCTCAAACCAAGCGAGCTGCACGCCGTGCACAGGGCACGGCGGATCTCAGCCAAAGCGAGCTGCACGTCATCGAGGCCAGACGGATCTCAAACCAAGCGAGCTGCACGCCATGCACGTGGCACGGCGGATCTCAGCCAAAGCGAGCTGCACGTCATCGAGGCCAGACGGATCTCAAACCAAGCGAGCTGCACGCCGTGCACGTGGCACGGCGGATCTCAGCCAAGCGAGCTGCACGTCATCGAGGCCAGACGGATCTCAAACCAAGCGAGCTGCACGTGCACGCCGTGCCACGTCTCAAACCAAGCGAGCTGCACGCCATGCACGGATCTCAGCCAAAGCGAGCTGCACGTCATCGAGGCCAGACGGATCTCAAACCAAGCGAGCTGCACGCCGTGCACGTGGCACGGCGGATCTCAGCCAAAGCGAGCTGCACGTCATCGAGGCCAGACGGATCTCAAACCAAGCGAGCTGCACGCCGTGCACGTGGCACGGCGGATCTCAGCCAAAGCGAGCTGCACGTCATCGAGGCCAGACGGATCTCAAACCAAGCGAGCTGCACGCCGTGCACATGGCACGGCGGATCTCAGCCAAAGCGAGCTGCACGTCATCGAGGCCAGACGGATCTCAAACCAAGCGAGCTGCACGCCGTGCACAGGGCACGGCGGATCTCAGCCAAAGCGAGCTGCACGTCATCGAGGCCAGACGGATCTCAAACCAAGCGAGCTGCACGCCGTGCACAGGGCACGGCGGATCTCAGCCAAAGCGAGCTGCACGTCATCGAGGCCAGACGGATCTCAAACCAAGCGAGCTGCACGCCGTGCACGTGGCACGGCGGATCTCAGCCAAGCGAGCTGCACGTCATCGAGGCCAGACGGATCTCAAACCAAGCGAGCTGCACGCCGTGCACGTGGCACGGCGGATCCAGACGGATCTCAAACCAAGCGAGCTGCACGCCATGCACGTGGCACGGCGGATCTCAGCCAAAGCGAGCTGCACGTCATCGAGGCCAGACGGATCTCAAACCAAGCGAGCTGCACGCCGTGCACGTGGCACGGCGGATCTCAGCCAAAGCGAGCTGCACGTCAGCGACCAGGCGGACCCCAACCAGGCGAGCTGCCGCCGAGCGCGGCGGACCTCAGCCAAGCGAGTCTCGTCATGATAAGGCGCTGGCCAGGCACCACACGAATATCCACGGCTTGCACGTCAAGTACTGGACAGGACGGATCTCAGCTGGAACAGCTGCACCGTCGATCGGCGTGCGACGACCCCCCCTCAGGTGGGCCGCGCCTCGCACCTCAGGCATCAGCCTGGCATGCCCCCCCTGCATGCTTTGCTACACGGGTATTCAGTCCCGGCGAGCAGTGGCAGGGCGCTCTCCAGCCAAACGAGTTGAACAGAAACAAATGACTGATCCGGTTTGGTGGAGATCCGCGCTCCTGCCGGGGCTTTGCTCGGGATTAGCTGAATTAAACACCTATTTTTTTCGCGCTCGGGGTGGCCCCGAGCCCCAGACCCATATATAAGTCACTGTCGGGGTGGCCCCGAGCCCCAGACCCATATATAAATCACTGGTTAAAGTTCGCTTGAAATTCCGGGGTTTTAGGGTCTCCGTGTGACCGTTCATGAATGGATTCTCTTAGAGCAAGAAAGGGCTATGTGGTTACGGGTTGTATATATAGTGCACGCTTTCGTTATGGGTTATGGCTAGCCATGTCCGGGACTGTTTGTGACCGACACCAAGTACATTCCTTCGTGGAGTGTAGTCTTGGGCCCCCCACGTTCTACAAATTGAGCAGGGGTTGCCTTGTAGCCCGTTTTTGGGTGAGTTACCTCACCCAACCGCTGCAGTGCATAACCCCCTGAGACTCCTAGCGCGCGGAAAATTTTGGGAAACCGTGAAAAAAAATAGTTGAAACCGTACACCGCGAGAGTAGGAGAAGGTAGAAAGGGAAACTAGAGTTTTCGTTGACCGCACTACCCTGAGCCCAAATCCTGGACGTGGTTTCAGGTGGCAAATTTGGCAAATGATCATGATCAGAAGGTCCTACTTGAGGGGTTCAGTTTCCTCACACATTGCATGTGGCTAAAAAAAAAAACATATTTTTTTCTTTTTTGCTGTGGGAAGGGCACAACAGGGTGCCATGGGGGGACTCCAGATGGTCACTGAAGTCCGCGCTTCGGCTGCGGAAACACCAAACCCCGCTCGTGGGGCCAACAACGACACGTCAGCGGAACGCCGGATTAGAAGCTCGCTGCGAATCTCTAATTTGTTTTGACCCCCTGACCTATATGTTGCTGCAGCACCACGAAAGTTGTGACGCCGCCAAAGCACACCCGACACCGACCGAGAACAAACCGGAGCCTGCCGAGCCTTCCCGGGTGAGAGAAAGTACAGCCTTCAGCAGTTTCACCTTGACTAAGTGAGTGTTGCATGCTGATGCAAAAACAGGGCACAAGCAAAGGGAAGGGACACTGCCGTGTTTTTGCGCCATCGATGTTGAGATTGGTGCAGTGAAGGATCGACACCTCCTTGAGATCAACGACCTGTCGTTGTCCTTCATGGAGATGTTTCAGCAGATCATAAAAGACCGTCACCTCCAGACGCCTGCCGAGTATGATGATGATGCGGTGGTGTCGGCTAGGGCTGATAGCAGGAGTGTGTGGAGAGATGTTTCTCTTGGGATGTCTGTGCAGGCCATGGACTCCATGCAGTACCGGGAGGTTCGGTACGTTGTGAAGCAAAAGTTCCCGTTGCTCGAACACCTGTCGACGCCTTCGACCTGCTGATGAAAAAGAGCCAAGCCCGCGTGAAGCCGCTGCTGGGTGAAACGAAGTCGTGGATAGTGTTGTTCAACAGCAGTCCACCGTGAAAGCGGAGGGGTCTTCTTCTTGGGGAGAGCTGGAAGGAAAATTCGTCGAGGCAATTCGAGCCGTTTTCACTGGACACCGTGCCCGGCCTCTCTGACGATCGCCGTGCTCAGTTCAAGCAGATCCAAGGGGTAAAGACGAGCTTCCCCTTCGGTGTCCACAAATACAACGCTGGGGGGCAAGCGCTTGGTATTCAAGCTGCCACCGAGCGACCGCCGCCTACAGGAGGATGTCGTCAAGGCGTTCAAGTCGTGCACCGGGACGGGGAAAAGGTTCCACACCCGGGCCATGAGGATGAAATTCGTCGAGGTCTGGAAGTCATCTGGGGTTCCGCGTACCATCCTCAAGACGATGTACATGTTCGTGACTGGAGATGTGAACCCCCTGCGCACATCAACCGAAAGCCACCTGGCTGAACTCCTCACAACTGATTTCACCCCAGTGAGGTTGCATTCCGAAGCTCGTCAAAAGAGTCCAAATACGACGGCTACTGGGACGCCATGGGCCGCGTTCTTGAGAAGTGCGGTACTGTCGTGGACGAGAGGCGTCATGGAGAAGTTTCACGCCTCACGTTTGCGGTCCCCGCAAGCATCCGGCTTCTCGTGGAAGAAGTGCAGAAGCGGCTTCCGGCCGATGCCCACGTCCCGTCCGAAACGTGGGTACGATACCAATTCTGGCCGAGTACGCCGAACAACACGGTTGCTCCCAGGCAGTCGCAAGGCCCACGACTAGACGCCTACTACTGTCGGTGGCAGCAGCTCTACGCTGAAGGCTCACCTGGTCCCTCCGTACAACAAAAAGCCTGAGCACATGCAGACGACGGTTATTTCCCAGTGCAAAAAGTCGCCGAAGAATCAAAGTGAGGGGCGCGTACCCCTCCGGGTCCCCACCCCCCGACGACTACCTCTGTCTTGCCTACGCCGTAGTTGACCTTCAGGCCATACTTCGCGGCTGCCGCAGTGAGCTTGTGCAGGAGCACTCTGGCTGCTGCTGCGGATCGGGCTATTAGAACAATGTCATCGACAAATTCAAGGTGCTTTAGGCGGATATGCCATCGTCCACACGTAGGACCAAAGCACACGCCCGCGTTCGGAATGTCCACCCCCTCAACTTCTCTCATGATCGCATCGATCACGAGGTTGAACAGCTTTGGGGTCAATGTGTCCCCTTGGAGGACGCCCGAGCAAAGCTCGATGGCCTCAGTTAGGCCATGTGGCGTGCGAACCTGTGTTGTCGCCCCACGGTATGCACTAATGTACCTCTAAGGACATAAAAAAAATTGTTTGGTACCTCTAAGGAAATAAACGAATTGTGTTAGTCCTCTAAGGACTTTTTCTCTTTATTTTTTGAGCCGCCCAGATTTCCAAATTCCGTCAACTGAAGGAATTTGGAACGGGAATGCCCTGTTTTTGACACACCGGGTTTTCCCGGTGTCTGACACCGGGACACCGGGTTTTTAAAGTCCCCTGCTCGAGGGAAATACCCCTTCAGCTTGCCTTTTTCGAAGCCATTGCCCTATTGTGCCAAAACACTGGTCCCGGTCGTTCGTGCCGCCCCCTTCCTGTATACTTGGGGGCATGACCTCCTTTCCGAGACACTCGCGCGAGACAATAAAGGCGTTGCATTGCCTGTGTTAACTTCGTGTGGGGTTGATTCGCGCGACCAGGTGACTCTACGCTTCCGAGAACACACTAGTTCCATTGACTTGGTCCGACACTGCTTTTTTGAGGCGGCTACGACACGAGCTGCCAACAAAAAAAAACGAAAGTCAGTAGCAGCGGAAAACATCGTACAGCAAGATAGTGCAACAGAAGACAATAATGTCAAATAAAGATAGACTGGACAAAGGCAGGGTCAGATGGAGCAGAGCACGGGGGGAAGAACTTCGAACAACATATTATGACTGCTGGACCTACAAGGGCAAATAAGTCACGCAAACAACAGCAAAAACACTGCGTTGAGATCGTTCATTGCAGACGAACGTACAAAGAAAACACGTACAAAACATCAGGCGATGATAGTCATGCAATCAGCATGGCGCCAACAACAAGGGACGCTTGGGATGTGAACCCGCTCGCGAAAGGAGGATGAGCCGCACAGGTCGGCGCTGGGCCATGTAAACGCAGATGGGTGAGTCAGTTGCATCTTTATCACTTCTGTTAGTCGCCACCAAGCTCCATTCTCAACTCGGACGCTTGTTGGCGATCACAGTTGCCCAGAAGGTTCACTGTGCGGCGGTAGCGAGCTTATTACCAGCCTTAAAGCCAGCAGCCAGCAGCCAGCAGCCAGCAGCCAGCAGCCAGCAGCGGCCATCGTCGGGGGACACATCGTGGTTTCCACCACCCCGGCAAAGAATACTGCATTAGCTTGCGACCTTTTGGTAACTGCCTTCCAGAGACAAGGGAGCTTGAAACTGAATGAGATAAAGATGGTCTGTTGACCCTGGTACTGTGCAATGATGCAAGAGGTGCAGAATAGAGGCCACAGCACACCAAGAGATAGCACCGCCACTGTTTCGCGATTCGTACCCCCCTCGTGGGTAGTGCTAGGATCTGTAGCGCATCCATTTCCGGCATTGTGTCATGTTTGAGAACCACTTCAGATCAGGTATCTCGGTTACACTAACAAAAGAAGGGAAACGTTTCGAGGTCACGAAATAGATGCGCAGGCTTGTTTTATTGAAAAGGGGGGAAGTCGGTCCGGTGCAACCACAAGGCGGCTGGTCCAGCCTTGTGTACCACACCTAAGCCAGTCCATCCTTCTGCTTGAGTCTGATGCATCGTAATTTCGGAAAAGCGCGATAGACCGTACAGTGTGGTACTCATACTCACGCGTTTGGTTGTCGCACATTCGCCTTTCGGGTGTGTCTCGGGCACAGCCTCTGTAACCCAGCTTCTGAAGCTGGACTAAAAGCAATTGCATCACAATGTGTTTTGCGGGCAGTTCGTAGATTTCACCACAACGCCCCCCACAGACCCACGACCCGATGACCCCCGACTGCGCCGGTCGAGGTGTTACTTGCATCCTCGCTCGCGTGGCAGAACCCAGCTTGCACCCGCTTTGGATCGCGACTGATCGAACCTATATGACCCCCATATGACCCCTGTGCGCGGCGTTGAGGAACGTTGGCTCACGGTCTGTAGGCTTCCGGCTCGCAACATGTTTGGAGCCCAGGGGATGTGACCAGGACGACCCATGCCACAAGAGCACACAAAAATTAGAGGGTGCATCAAAAAGGTCTTTAAGAATCCGGAACAGGTTCCCTGGACAGACTAGTATTCACATGAGTGTACGATAAGACACAACTGGCACCCGGCGGCTCCATTCAGAACGGACATCCAAGTCGGTTGGGTAGCCTGCAAATGCAGGCGAAATAAAAGAGAGAAAATGCGTAGTTATGTTGAACTCGTGTTGCAAGCTCGCAAGTTTTTGGCGATGATTTTGCGGGAGGCCCGAGCGAGTTTCCTCCATTTGCTAATAGCGCATTGCACGGGTTGCTTGTAGAAGCTCGACCGCAATGTACAAAGATCATCTTCGGAATGAAGGGTCGTAAGACGTCTTGAACTGATCAACGGATAGCGGACGATCAGCATCAACGATCAATGATGGTGAATGACAGGTAAACGATTCTTGTTTTTCGCGTGTGTACACGCAGATGAGCATTTGGTTTCGGTATCGGCACTTGGTTGATTTCGTTTAGCTTAATCGTGTAGCCGTTGTTCCAGAATTTCTTCAGTGGCAGGAGTAGTTGGCGTCTCATCCCCGCAGAACTTCAAAGTAAATGACAAATTGGTGTATTGAACGTCTACGCCCGGCACTAAGTCGAAGCTCGTGTGGGTTACCGCGCATTTTGTAATACCGTAAACAGAAATAAGTTGGACCGGACAAAACGGTCCAACTCACCTATTTTGGGCTCGCGGTCCAACTTTTTTCGGGGGGTCCTGTGTACTTAGTGAAGTCTCGCGGCTTGCCACTGAACAGCACTCGCTTCACCTCCGTAGTTTGATAGTCGCGCATGGGCCCGCCACAGGAGTTCCAGAACACTGCGGCACTGCGTAACCCGCTGTGTCCCATCAAGCACTCGCAACGAAGCACCCTGGCCATGGTCCAGCCATTGGTAGCCATGGCCCTGTGGTAGGTAATCGCAAGCTCTTCCTTGCGTGGAAGGATGTTTGATAGCGATCGGTTGCGGTTGGTCGTGCCGAGGGCCCATTGCTTTGGTAGAGCAAACGCAAAAATGCAGAGTGTAAACGAGGTGGATCGAGGTTGCTGACAGTGAAGGAAAAAGTATGCGCCGCCAATAGTGACGATCTCGGTACGCTCAAGAAGAAACCCGCTACCGTACAGATACCCGATAACCGATAATTGTAGAAACTGAAGGTCAAGGGAAAATGAGAGCACAACAGCAAGCCACGGCTTAAACAACAAGACGGATGAAGGGGGGAAGTCGCTTTTGTTGAGCGCTTTGCCGTGGAGTTGGTTCAGTGCAACAGGGTGCAAGTGAGACACCGTGGGTGCTTGTGACGCTCATTTCCTCCAACATTGCATACCAGGCAAAAACGTTAGCACAAGAGAGTTGATGTATGCATCATTTTTCTTTAACCATACATCAACCCTCGACACTAAAACCCTGCTTTTTGACTATCCATTTGGCAAGGGACCTTTTTGTATTTCACCTGATGCCCCCCGCCTAAGTGGAAACGTGCCTGGGCGGAAATATGTTGGACCGGACAAAATGGTCCAGCTGTTTAGTTACTTTAGTCCGGTCCAACATATGTCCGGTCCAACTTATTTCTGTTTACGGTAGGGCTCATGTTGCGTTATTTCTTTTTGAATTGACCTTTGACAGAGTGAACCGGTGCTTCTCACATCATCTTTCACTTACGAGAGTGCCATACTGCTCTTGGCAGCTGTAATGACAAGGACACTCAAGCAAGCTTCGTTACTTCACCGCCGTCATTTGGGTCGCTGTTTGCTACGCCCACTGGCTAAAGCTTGTTGACAGGAAGGTCAGCAGAGAGCTGACAAACTCAGTTGCACGCCAAGCAGGGCATACTCGGTGAACATCTACAACCCCAGTGCACCGAAGTGACGGTGTTGACGTTCGCCTTTTTCGACTTGCGGGCCAAAGCCATCCTTGCACAAGATATGAAGGAAGACAGCGAGCCGCGATCTCCAGTTCAAGCGCAAGAAATTCTCCGGCGGCCCTGTCGCCCTCTGCAGCCTTCGACCACGGAGAGCTTTGTTCAAAACGCACCCTGCGCTGCGGGCCTATCCCATCGCAGAGACAAGTCCGCGATCACCTTTTGGCATGCCGCACTGTCTTTTTCTTTGCAGGCCGTGCAATGCATGCCCAAGTCTCCTTCCTCTTCCAGCGTTTCGTGGGTCCCCCCTGGTCCGTCCTTCACGCAGGTTGTGGGTTCCCTTGCAGAGGGAGGCGTACTGGGACAGGGACGCCCTCATCCGGCAGCCGCTCGCCACGGCTATAAAGGCCAGCACAAAGAGCAACTCATGGATGCAGGCAACACGGAGGCAAGCCTCTACTCCCAGGTAGTGAAGGATTGCTCCTCGTATATCGACGTCCTCCTCCTCTCCAAAAAGCTCGGAAACCCCCTCTTTCTTCATCATAAAGAAAAAGTGAAAGTGAAGCAGGCTCCGGCGTTGCTGCGACACCCTGCCAGCCCGAGTTTGCAGACATTAGACAGCCTCGGGTAGAAGCACGGAAAGCAACGAGACGAGTCGGACCAGTGTGAAGGCGAGCACTTCGTTGATGAGTCTGAAGAAGAGGAGCAGCCAGGCCCGCAAGAGACACACCTGCGAACGCACCTCCCTTCTTATAACGTTGTAATGAACTACCCAAGTACTCCCCAGTACTTCTGGAATACCCCTCGTGTACTCCCAAGTTTCCCTTTTATTACAACCATAAGACTAGCGTCTTTGTATGGCTGAAAAAATAAGACCCGTGAGAGGCATGACCGGTGGGGCTGCTTCTAGATGACCATGAAGATCGACGTAACGGAGCCGTCCTCTGTTTGCTGCACGGTCTGAATGCGCGGTTGTGAAGGGGAGCTTCCCACATTGGACGGTGGAGGGAAATCGTGCTGATACATCATCGGCTGCCCGGAGGAGTACGGCGATGGTGCGTAGCCTCCTCCGGGGACGAGACCGGTGTCCACTGGGTTGTAGTATGGGGCGACGCCTCGGCTCTGTAGAAATGAGGGATGATTGCCCCAGGAGATGGAATCCGAGGCTTCGGTTCGTTCGTCGAGATTGCGGAGGTTGCGACCAACAACAGGACGCTTCGGCGAGACGTCCCGATCCTGATCGCCCGCCTGGGGAAGTGTAGCGTACAGCTCCGGTATCACACCGTCAGGCGACCTCATCACGCCAGGCGTCCATGACGTTCGCGAGATAGGGTGCGAAATGCGTGTGGGCGGTTGTGCAGGATGTAGGAGGGCAGGGTCTTGGCGTGGATAGCCGGCAGATAACTCTGATGGTGCATGCTTCTGATAGCCTCCGGTGACGGGGGGTGACGGGGGGTAGTCTTTGTAGTGCGAGAAGTCGGTGTGGTCGCGTTCGTGGGCGGTAGCCGTGGCAGCCGTGTCACGTGTGTTCGTTGACCTCAAGCTATTGAGGAGCAGAAAGCAGATAGCGCACAGGCACAGCGCCCCGACCACAATGATCACGATCTCGATCCAGCATGGGATACCCCACCCAATGCAGTCATCGTCGTCCGGCTCGAACACGTTTATGGGTGCGCACCCGCCGGTCGCATCGAAAACGCAGTCGAAGTACAAGGCGCAGGTAGCTGCGGTTGTGCCAAGATCTTTGCATTTCGTTATGCACGGGGGGTCGGCGTCTTCGTCCCGCCAGTCGCAAAACGCCGAAAATGCATTGCTTGTGCACGCCGCCTCGCCCAAAGCTTCGCACGACTGAATGCAGTTCTGGTTCTGAATCATGCAGCCTCGCGTCCCTTGGCAGCCGGGTACGCCCTGGGCTGCGCCGACGGCCGAGCACGTCGGTGCACATTCCCGCCCAGGTGCGTTTTGACCGGACGTGTCGAAGCCGCAATACTGATTCGAAGCGGTACATGCGTTGCGGTCCAACGCCGCACAATTGGACACGCACGTGTCTAGTCCCCCGTTCTGGCCTAACCTGATTTCGCAGCCGGGAGCAGCAGTGCACGCGTTTTCGTCTTGCTCCGAGCACAGGAACACAGTTGCCGAAATGGATGCCGACTCACTGAGCGTTGCAGAAAGGCTCTTCGTTTCAGTAGGTGTCACTGGCAGCGATTCGGTCGAAGTAAGTGACTCTGTTGCGGTCAGTGACTCGGTGAAGGTGGCGGAGACACTTGAAGTCGCAGTTTCCGTTAGAGATTCGGTGATGGTCCCTGTTAATGTTAGTGACACGGTATCGGTAAGGGGCCTCGTCTCTGTCGACGTCAGCGTTACAGTCGGAGTCACGGGGGCCGGTGTAAATTGACCCCACGCGGACGCGGCGTACAGCAAAAGAGCGAGCTCTTTCGCCAACATTTTGTGGCACGCCTGCTTCCACCCCGCCCCGCAAGCACCACCCTTCTCTGTCCTATAAAGTGCTGCGACGATTTCCGTCTCGCGTTTGCTTGCACTTGTGAAACTAGCAAAAAAAACATTACCGCTACTATGACGCTGGGTTCGGTATTGGGGTGCTGTGGTACTTGGGGGTCTCAAGATTGGTGCAGGAACTTCTGCTGTGTTAGCACTTTGTGAGGTGAGGGCGAAAGAGGGAGACGACTGGCACTGATAAGGCTTGACAGCCCGTCCGCCCCTGTCTAAGGGGCCGACCCGAATCCAGGCAAACAACGCGCAGACGAACATATTGGAGATCTATTGAAGTAGCTGAACCCGACTAGTACGAGTTACTCGAATGCATAACCCTATAAGGTAATGTGTCGGTTGCGCTTACGTATGCTGACAAGTAGATGGGTTTGCTTAGATGAACGAGTCGGGACTTTCGAAGGCAACATGTGCTGAAGGTATCATATCCGCCGAACACTCTGCCCTCCTTGTATGAAACGCAAAGCGAACGTAGAAAGGCCGAGCGATGATCTCGAGTGTTAGCCATGAACGTCCCGTAGTAACCTGTTCTTCTGATCAATGTTCGTCATACTCCTTCCAGATCCGTACTGTTGCTCTAGTGGGAAACCATCGGACCACACGTTTCCAAGATCCAAGGATCTAGCATGACTCGTCAAAATTGACTGCTTGTGAGATAGTGGTCAGGCGGTGTAAGATCGGTTTTGGTGAGCACCACAAAATTGATGCACGTACAGAGTTCCCTTTTGAAGTCCAAGAGTCCAACGGTCCACCGTCATGTCGCGCTTTTCTGGGACCACATCACAACGCCACACTGTTTATCCGTCTGCGAACATTGCGTGTCTTCACAGGAAGGTTCGTGGCGAAAATTCCGCCCTCGTGGATAGGGTTTCGTGGCGGTGGAGTGACAGGGGAGAATTCCCGTGTAGAGTCAAACAAAGCCGTAGCGCAGGGCAGGCCACCTGCTTTGCCTTTTCCTTGTATACCTACCCCCCCCCGTGAACATGTCACCCCCCAAAAACCCCTTGAGTATGTCACCCCCCAAGGCCTGAGAGGGGGGGGTGACATACTCAAGGTTTTGTCCTGTTGTCCCAGTGGAGAGTGGCCCCGCGCAGCGGATTTTTTTTTTGAACGGGTTTTTTTTTGTGAGTTTTCCGCTTTCACCGCCGCCTTCCGCACCAGTGAGCATGCACAGCAGCAGACTACAATCGGAGCGGTCATCCTCGCCTCTTTGGTTGCTTGCGCGACCGCCAAAGTGACACGTGGTCTTGAAGCAGCCAACAACGTTGTAAATGAGAGGTTTCGCGGGATTCACTTTAGCTGCTAATTGGGGGCCATCCTAGAGTTCCTTCAATGCACAACATGGTCAACCGCATTGCGTCGGTTGCGAATGACGCTTGCAACGACCTCACGACTTTTCTTCAGTAAGACGTCGAGACCGGAACACTGTCCGCCATATTGTCCCGAATCCGCAAGTGTATGCCTGAGAAATTTCAAGGAAACGCCCATCAGGATGCATCGGAACTTCTTGAGAGTGGATTGTTCGGCTTGTTCCCGGTGGCTGCAACTGATGGAACGACCTACTTCGAAACACATCCAGACCTCGCAATGTTATCATTCTGCCAACACGATTTGCTGAAGTGCACGGACTGTGAACAGGAGAAGGAAGTTTGTAAAATTGTGTCTTGCACTTGCAACCTGAGGGGCGTGCAATGCAGAAGTTTGAGCGAATGCTGAGCCGGAAGCAGCGGCCTAGACACAGCGGCCATTATGTCTGCTGTGCGCGAGAAGGAGAGCAGTGGATCACGTATGATGACAATCACGTATCGCTTACGTCATTCATGCCACTGATCTGCTTTGCGCAACGGTTCAATCATCACTCTCTTCACGTTCGTGCCTGGTCTGCTTTGTACGCGTCCGATCGTCAATGTGGCACATTGGTTCGGCTTGCGACGCGTTATGCCCAGTCGTTCGAGCTTGTTGCTGCTTGTTGCGTTGAGGTCCAGCGCGTCGGCAGGGTCTCCCTGCCGGCAGGGGTCCTGAGGAACTGGGGTTGGAAGTCGGGCGGGTCTTTCAGCATCTGGTACCTTGCCATGGGCCCAGCGTTCTGTCTCGGTCGTGTCCTAGAAGGGCTGCTAAGGACGTTTCCCCCCAGCCGAGGCTCAGATGACCTCTGCAAACCCTTAAGTATGTCACCCCCCTTGAGTATGTCACCCCCCCTGAGTATGTCACCCCCCCTGAGTATGTCACCCCCCCTGAGTATGTCACCCCCCCTGAGTATGTCACCCCCCCTGAGTATGTCACCCCCCCTGAGTATGTCACCCCCCCTGAGTATGTCACCCCCCCTGAGTATGTCACCCCCCCTGAGTATGTCACCCCCCCTGAGTATGTCACCCCCCCTGAGTATGTCACACCCCCTGAGTATGTCACCCCCCCTGAGTATGTCACCCCCCCTGAGTATGTCACCCCCCCTGAGTATGTCACCCCCCCTGAGTATGTCACCCCCCCTGAGTATGTCACCCCCCCTGAGTATGTCACCCCCCTGAGTATGTCACCCCCCAGCGGATTTTTGCACAAAGGGGGTGTCATGTTCACGGCCCACCACGGGGGGGGGGGGGGGGGGGGGGTAGGTACTCTCATGAATGGGGGCCCGCCCTCGGCAATCCCGACTGTCCAATCACGGTCGCGAAAAGGTTGTGCCCTGTAGGTGACCAGGCCCCCACGCCGCCATATGCACAACACGAGGATGCAGCCCAGCTTATCTGTGACGTCAGTCACGGAGCTCGCCACTTGACCTGACACTGGCGGCCGCAGCAGCAACCTTCACAATGAAGGCACGCGCAGCAGTAGCGTACGCCGGCAAATATATACAACAACTGCACCAGACGCAGGTTGATTCGAGCTATCTGAGACCCCTGAGAACATTCTTCGGCTTCAAGAGGACCCGCTGGTGGCTATCTACAGCGGAACACAGCCGATCTTGTCGTTGTGTAGTCTGGGTTTCCCGCTGGAGGCCAGAAGGTGTTTGACTAGCTTGAGAAGTGGCGAGGCTTTGAAAATGACCCCATTTTGGGGGCACCCCCCCTCGCACTGAGTGCCCGCTCCGGGGCCCACCTGGGCCCACCTGGGCCTATTCGTGGGCCTTCAGAGACCCCTTTACCTCGACTCAGCCCGCCAAAAACCGTTTGGGAACCGTTTTGGGCCACACAAGTGGGGTTTCGGGACCAGTATGGGGTGACATCAATTTTTTTTTATTAGTGCAAAGGGGGGGGGGGGGGTTTTGGCATTGTACCATATACAACAACTGCACCAGACGCAGGTTGATTCGAACTCGTTGCTCATCTGTCAGTCTCACAACGATGGCGCGGAATCAGGCTTATCAGGATTTCCAAACCAGCACCTCTGGGCTGATCGCACTGCAGTGGAGCAAAAAGCAGTTTCTGGCGAAGTCTACGTATCTACCCCCCCCCGTGTTAGTGTCGCCTGCCTAAAGGAACCTTTTCCGAAAAGGCGACACTAACACGGGAAGGCGACACTAACACGGGGTGTGAAGGGAAATTGGTGTGTCTGGCACCGTGGTAGACAGACAGTTACGTTCCCTCGTGCATTCTTCCGATGCCCACCGGTAAAACTGCAAACCCGCAAACCAGCCATCCTGTCTCCCGCTATAAACAAGGCCGCACGCGGATGTGGTCTCGCTCTTTTTTTTGTGTTGTTTTGGTCCTTTCTCTGTTGGCTCCCCATGTTGCAGTTCTCCTGTCGCGACTCCATTGCACTAACACCGGCGGGGTAGGTACCTAAATAATGCGCTGGTCACGAATAAGCCCCTATGAATTTTGAACTTTAGGGGGGACTTCTTTGGAAAACCCAGGACCGAGTCAGGTGGTCCCAGCAACCTCGGCCCAAGTTGCAATCCAGACCCCAGTGGACTGAGAGCCGGAGGACTTTCTTTGACCCTGTTGTGCCTCTCTTTTGCCTGCGGTCATTTTGTGCGAGGCTGGAAACCAGTCTGGTTTTTGCATTGCAATGGACGACAGGGTTGATTTGCAGTGGTTCGTCGCTCCATCCAAGCAAAGGGGGGGGGGGTTCTGCCTTACCCACGCTGCCTCCACCACCTTTGTCTCGAGCCGACCCAAGCTACTTCCTCTTTGCTTGGAAGCCGACAAGGAAACTTTAGCGTACTGGAACAGCAGGTTGCGTCCGCACCAGTGATCCACGACCCAAAATATTGGTTAACTAACCTTAAAAAGCCTGCTTCCCGAAAAACGGCCTTGGTGCATTTACCATAAATAAAAAAGTAGAAAGTCCTGGCTGGGTGGGTGATTAACCAAGGTGCGCAGTATGTAAGCCTTCCTGAGAAGTCTGGGGGGTTCGCCATACACACGAACACGCAAAATGCTTCTCAATGCACTGCAGCTGCTGATCTCGCTTGTGCCAAGCCGTGACAGACATAGGGTTAATTTGTTTCCGCCAGTTTTTTGTCGTTACCTAAGAAGATTCAGAACTTGGGGGACGCGGGAACACGGGTTCGCACGTGAACAAGCGCGATACCTGATGTGCCAGTGCGGGGGCGGTGCTGGCGAAGGAAGGAAGGAAAAGGGTGTCACGATGGAAGAATGTGCCGGGAGCCCGTGGAGTCCGTGCTGCAATCGGCATCATTGGAGGTCATTCTAGGGCTGTTGAAGTCACCGAGCCTTTCGACGGCGTTTCCAGAGATGCACAACTTTACTGATATTCGAGAAAGGTCATCGATTGGAGCGTTTTAATGCGAGACCGTCTACGCATGTGCACATACTTGACCAGGTTTTGCACACCGAAGGTCTTACTCGGGCAACAACGGTCACCTATCTACCGCTGCAAAGCGGCAACGCGGGTGGAGATTCGTGGCAAGCCCACATCCAGCTATTTGCGGCGAGACGACGAAGCAGAAGAAGATGTCGACGCAGTGCTGGAAGATGACGAATGTCTTCTCTTCTTCGCCTTAGTGGCGGGGCGGTCGTCAGACACGGACCGACGGCGCTTGGTTTGGTGTGATTTCCTGTTGGCGGAATCATTTCGGCGTCCGACTCGTTGATCCCTACGAGGTTGACTGGTTCTACGCGCAGGACTGGCAGACCGATCTCGCTTGCTTCTGCCTGAGGGTTGGTCGCGGCGCCTATCACGACTGTCGTACCGCCTACTCGCTCGCCAGTCACGGCTGTCATCACGTTCACGGGGGTGTCTACCAGAGTACCCGCGGTAACCTCCCTCGTCCCTACGGCCGTCTCTTCTGTCACTCGTCCTTCTGTCGTAGTCATCTCTACCCGCACGGCGTTGTCTAGGCTGCGCAGTTCTACGGTCGTCGTCGGACCGGCTGTCGTCGCGATCACGGCGGCCCCCGCGACTACTTTGACGGTCGGAACGAGTACGATCACGTTGCCCGGACTTGTCACGCAAGGACTTTCGTTGCGGTTGCCGAGTATCGCTGGCGACACTCGATGCGCGGGCTTGTGTCGATGGCTTTGTTGCTGGGTCTTTCGTTTCGTCGGCTCTCGCACGAGATTGCTTCGAGTCTTCTCGCTTGCGCAAAGGTTCGCCTTTAGAATCACCCCGCGTCGCCGTCGTTGACGGCTTCGCGTTGGGTGTCGCTTCTTTTGCAGCTGGTCGTCGTGTCCGGCTCGATGACGATACGCGTGGGTTGTCTAGCTTGCTGCTTTCTCTAGCCTTCTTTCGTTGATTGCCTTCTGTGATCGACGAAGAAGACGACGACTCCGAAGAAGAGGAGGAAGAAGCAGAAGAAGAAGAACGGGAAGAGGTCGAATGACGCCTCTTCGCTACCCTTTGCGGTTGTGCGGCGCTCTCTTTTTCGCGGCGAATTCGCTCGTGGAGAACCCGCTCCTTCACGATGGCTTCGGCGGCGGCTTCCTCGGCTGCTTTCTTCGCGCGCGACTCTCCAATGCTTGAGGCTGGCGCTGGACTTTCTGCTGCGGTCGCGCCTTTTTCCGATTCGGATGAATCGTGCCTCCGATGGACGGGAGGCTCGGTTTCAATGGGCTCTTTCTTCACTTTGACGTCCTCCTCGCGGTCGGCCGAGGAACGCGGGGACGAAACGGATACTCCCTTCTCTGCTTTCACTTCAAGGACATCACCGCGGCGGTCACCGGACGACCTTCTTGTGCGAACCTCGGCGACAACAGCCTCGTCGTTGGGAGAATTGTGCCTTTTGGGCTGAACTCCCCTGTCTTTCGGCTCGATCTTGAGATCGACATCCTTTGTCGGCGAAGAAGACGACGACCTCCTCCTTTTCGGCTTCTCCTGTTGGTCCTTCTTTGTCCGAGAGGCGACTTTTATCTCCTTTTTCGAATCCTTCTTCTCCTGCTTCTTCGCCTTCTTTGCCGCTTTTTTTGCGCTCTCCTTTTCTTTCTTGGCGAGGGCCTTCAGCTTCTTTTTGGCCTCTTTCTCCGCTCGTTTCTCGGCCAATTTCGCTTCTTCCTCCGCAAGCTCGTGCTCGAGCTTTTCGATCTCACGCTGTTCATCTTCTTGCTGCTTCTTTGCAAGGCGCTCTTGCTTACGAACCTCCTGCGTGGCAAGGATGTTGAAGTGAGACCGCCTAGGCTACTGGGAGGGGGAAACTTAGTTTAATGTTTAGGCAGGACACTGCCTCTCATGCATGTTTGATGCTAGCATCAAGTCTTCTTCGAAGAGAGTGTAAAATAGAAAAGGGAAAAAGGAAAAGGGTAAAGGGGTCACGGGGAGTGTAAGACTCCGCAGGTAGGGTATGAAACCTTGAGGGACTAGTCCTCTTTATTCTTTTTCACCGCGGTGTTGTGTGCACCTCGTTCTTCGTCTCGGGTTTCGCTCGTGAACGCAGACCAATCCAGAGTTAGAGCTCATCAGTGGGTCCTTTGGATGGGGACTTTCGGTCCTGTTCCGGTGCTATCACAACTTTCTGGTTTCATTGTTCGTCGCATCCTTCCTTCGTAAGTTAAAAAAAAGGGGGTCGGGTTTTGTTGTGGCTCGTAACCAACCGCCACGGGGCACTGCTTTCACTTAGTGAAAGTGTTAACACCTTCTCAAGGGAGACGATGTAGCCGTTCGAGACGAACTTGCTGGCACATGTCTCCCATGAAAGGATTGATACTTGCTGGTCGTCATACCACACCCATTCGTCTGCTTCTTTCATGACGGTGTAGTAGTGTCCAGCATGTACCTTTCCGGTATGGATTATGAAGCCGGTCACCATGTACGTGTCTTCGCCAATCTCAACGGTTGGTTGGATTGGTGTGCGGGCTTTCACTTTTATTTCCTCGCCTGTCCTCTTTGACCGTTGGGCTCGTTTGAGTGCCACGTCCATCACATTTGGAAAGGCGTAGATCGCTTTCGAGGAGCCTGGTCGACATCGGCCGCCCTCTTGTTCTTCACTTTGTTTACAAGGGCTTCAACTGTCTCGGTGTAGGAGTTCTCCCTGTTCTTGAGCTCTGCAAGGGGAAATGGTTCTAATACCGGCACCGAGTTTGAGGCCATCTGACATACTTTACAGGTGGTTCGTCGTGAGTATGTCACCATTGTTGGGTCGCTGCGGGGGGAAATGTTTCATGGGTTTGAAGAGCGCGTGGTGCTTGCACCACTGAGGCCAGGTTATTTAACCGCGGATTTAGTGAAGGATTGTTCAGGAAACGGTCGCGAGCGAAACCCGAAAAGGTAACGACCATTTCACTGTCTTCTTTGTTTTGTGATGCGAAGATCACGAGGTGCTGTCCGAAGACACCGCCCACGTGAGCACTGTTAAGCATTGAGTTCTTTTAAGTACATGAACCACATGGATTAGCATGCACTGTTAAGCAGCGGTTGCCAGATACTCCCGTAGCACCTATTCACGGTGTCGGGAAAGTAAACACTTCCGCGCAGCACCAGTGTTGTGAGCACACTGTGCTGCTTAGGGGTTAGAGCAGCCGCTCTATGCGGGTTTGCGTTGGGGATTCGGCTGATATTCCAGATCGCATCCGTGGAAGTCTTCAATGAAGCCAGTGGTGGCAAGAGCATGTGCCCCTTCTCTTGCCCATCGTATTCTCGGTCGTAAGCTGTAGATGTGCTCAAACCTTTCATGCTTCCACGGCACACACTCGCAGAGAAGAGGGTCCTTGGGCTTCAATCACCTCGAAGCCCGTAGGGAAGCCGTCTTGAAATGCTGTCTTGTTCTAACTGGCATCGGATCTCGAGGAACCTGTTCTGCAAGAGTTGCACGTCAGCGCTGATAGCTTCCCTCTTAATTATGTCTCCAGTAAAATCAACACTTTGAGCGGCGACCCCGTTTCACTTGCGTCCCATGACATGTATTCCTTATACCAGAGGATTCGATAGGGTTTCTATCAAGGCCTTCTTCAGGCTTCCCAGAGACGCGGCACCAGCAACTTTATCTGCTTTTAAAGCCGAAAACTGATGGGCTTCTCTAGGGTTTGGGCACGTTTTCACCCCGATTCTCTCGCTCAAGTCACGGAAGGCATGGCCTCGTACTCGAGGCATCTCCGCGCATATTTTTGAGGCATGTGCTGTAGGAAGGACAAGGGGTTGCAATTCTACGTTCATCGTCTTATCCATACAGCGGGTGTCTTTGACATAAACCCTGCTATGGCCATGATATTCGTGGAAATGGGGATGGGGTAACACGGTGGCACGACTGTGGACAGTTTTTTTGAGATTGCGTTTTGGACGCATTTGCCGGCTCTTCGCGCTGTTTTGAGCATTTTTTTCCCGCGGAAACTGTAGTTCTGGTGGACTTGTGGGGGGGTAGGTCCCCAGGAGACCTCTGAGTGACCGACTTTGAAAATTGTCTTATTGTGACACAGACTGACCCCCCCTAGGCATAGTGGTCAAACGATTCGCATTATCGCATATTCTCGCATTTGGGATTTTGGCGCCGATTATCGCATTTTCATTCGCATTATCGCACGATTATCGCATATTATCGCGTATTATCGCATATTATCGCACATTATCGCATGTGCGATAATGATTATCGCACGATTATCGCACATTATCGCAGAATCCTTTGGGGCACCCGGAGCGAGGCAGGATGGCTTGACAGGCGCAGAAAGTGAGAAAACGAGTCCGCGGAGCTCGTCGTGAGCCCTTCTCACTCGCGCCATGCTACCGTGACGCTTCGACAACTGACATCCGACCACTACCAGTATCACCTAACTTGACAACTGCATGGCTCGATCCCTTCTTGGTCAACAAACGTGCAAGCTCTCTTTCGTTGTCTTCATCAACGACTTAAGCTTTGCCGACACGGGAGCCTCACGGGAGCCTCAGTCACGGGAGCCTCAGCCTTCCCCGGGAAGTGGCGACAAGGTGTACAATGCCGAGATTCACACACCACCCACGTTTTGCAGCTGGAAGGAGGACAGAAGTGATGTTAAACGGCACAGAAACAGCTTGCTCGGACCGCTAGAACGCGTGTATCCGCAGGACGTACCCTTCTCCCAATGGAAACTGAAGTTCCCATCAAGGCGTTTAGCCGCCGCCGTAGGCCGTGCCGTGACGTTGTGGGTGTCTATCAAGCTCACAGTTCCTTGTATTTTCTCCTGCTTCATCCGGAAGTCGTCCAACGAAACAACCTTTGCACTGGTAGGGCGCCGCCTGCCATATCATGACTTCGCACCCACTTCCGTACCCTACTCATGGCCGAGACCATCGTCAGCAACCCGACGACAGACAGATGCCTCTTGCAATGTCAATCTCTGGCTGGCGGGTGAGCTCGCCTCGCGGGGGATCGCGCATTGTAGCGCTGTGGGCTCTCTTCTTCTTTGTGACTGCACGGCCAACGGCCTTGATGAGAAACTTCAGTTTCCATTGAGCGAAGGGTACGTCCTGCGGACACACGGGTTTGGCTTCGTTCCAGCGGTCCTTGGAGGCAAGCTGCTTCTATGCCGTTTAACAGCAGTTTCGTCCTCCTTGTGGCGTATCCAGGCAGCGTAAAGAGCATAAACCTTGTCGCCACTTCCCGGGGAAGGCTGAGGCTCCCGTGTCACCAACGCTTAAGTCGTTTTGGTGCCGGTGCGTGGACATCTCTCACGCCGGGCTTTTGTCTGGTTCCGGCTGTTTCACTGGGGCTCGCCGAACATGGTCTTCCCTCGTAGGTCTTGTTTCGGCGGTTTGTCAAGTTCCAGAATGACACTGTCTTCTGGAGACCCCCAGTGTGCTTCTTGCGTCTGGGGAGCATCTGGACAACTTCAGCTGTCGTAGTATCAGCTGGCACGATCGATGGGGCGGCAACGGAATCTGGATGTGGTTGCCAGAAAGGACAGGTTCTCATAGCACTCTTGCTACAAACCCCAGAGAAAGTCACAAAGCTTTCCCCCGGAACCCACCCCTACAGGGGTACATCCTCTGTACAAATAGAGTATAATGGAGTATCGCATATTATCGCATGCCGACTATGTGCAATAATTTTGTGCGATAATGCGATAATTATTATCGCATGCGAATCGTTTGACCACTATGCCTAGGGCTATGTAGGATGGAAACGTTGGAAACGTTTCCGTTTCCGTTTCCGTTTCCGTTTCCTTCTTTTTGGCGGTGGATGGAAACGCCGTTTCTTTTCAAAAGAAACGGCTGGTATGCCACTCGTATACTGGCTGAAGGTCCGACCGGAAATGTGTTCCGAACGGCGGACCCCGCAATCCAGTGGGACACCATGGACAAGGAGGCTCCGAAAAAGAGGGAGGAATGAAGCATAAGAGTTGCGACCACGTGGAAGAGACGCAACCACACGCATCCGGTTGTGATGACTTTGAGGTCTGCAGCTCTTTATACCAATGGCTGTTGTGGCGACGATGCTCTGTTATGCGAGGCCGTTGGCCAACGCGCTGAAGACGATCGAGAAAGCACATCCGCTTCCAATAATAGGCTATACAGATACGATCGTTCGGGACAGCGGGAACACCGCCGCGCCACAGGCTACAAGACCGGGGTTTTTCGGCGGCATAAGACAAAGAGGGAGGGTTGGAAGCAGCAGAGGACGAAGTGGTAGGCACAGAAGAGTGGAATTCGGTGTCAGAAAACCTCAGCATCCGCATGTAACGACATTCTGCATCATTAGCTTGTGGTTACCTATTTGCTCGTGTCAGATCGCCGACGAAAGAAAGCGGTGAGCATCAGCGACTGCTCTGCACAAACGAGACCGCGACGACACACAAGAAGGGGCCGAGACGGAGGAAGAGAAGTGCCTGCTGGTAGATCAAAAGAAGAAGGTGATCCCGCCCTCTGAAAGGAAAGCCAAAATTTGGCTGGAAACGGACACCCGACAGACACCCGAATCCGTTTCCGGGGGGGGGGGGGGGGGGGGGGGGCAAACTCTGTTTTCTTCGCCACTTAGCCTTTTTCTCGCGTTATGGTGAATTTTAGGGCAATCTTTGAAAACCAACTGCATTTCTTCGGTACATGATGACTTTGTGGGGGGTGTTTGGCAGTCTGTGGTGCATAATTGTGCCCTCTTGTGCCTTTTTGAGGCATTTTCAGCCCCTTATAGGCCTCGGTCGCTCGGGGGGTCACAAGTTGTCCTGTGCAGCACCTGTGGTCCTGATCTTGTCGAAAACACCCGAATCTGGATCCAAAATCCACAGCAATGCCCTCACCGGTGACTGGCGGGTGCGAAAAGTTGGAAAAACAGGCCAAAACCACCAGTTTTATGGCCAGATTCACTAAATAGCCCGCCAGATTCACTGAATAGCCGGTCGGATTCACTAAATAGCTGGTCAGATTCACTAAATAGCTGGTCATATTTGCTAAATAGCCGGTCGGATTCACTAAATAGCTGGTCAGAATCACTACATAGATGGTCAGACTTACTGAAATTCCAGAAGAAATGACAGAATTTCCGCTTCACCACCCTGAAATGCAGATATACAGATGAAATGCCACTAGAAACAATGAACCGGTGTCTGAAGTGCGGTCATTTGTCCACCAGACAGGTGAAGGGTGCAAGAGCTGGAGTAAACGGGATAGGAGGGATGGACGTACACTCGGGTGCGTAAGGCGAACCCGCGACACCTCGCACACCTTCGCAGCCGATTGCGACCGACGACGACACGCCTTTGTCAGCCCATCGAGCTGCCCAACACCGCCACTCCCGACGCAATCAAGTGATCCCTCAGACATTGTGCAAACACGAGTGCCCAGCACACACACACCCAGTCACTCCTGATAGATTCAGAAACCAAGGTGCATGGCCAGGAGGGCAGGAACGTGGTCAGGAGTGCAGAACCGCGGTCAGGAGCGGTGTTCAGGAGCACTGAACCGTGGTCAGAAGCGCAGGAACAAGCGCAGAACTGCAGGAACAAGGTGCTATCTGAGACGAGCAGCTATTTAGTAAGTGGCGAGGTCCAAAACCATGAAAATTGGGTTTCACCTATCTTTTAAGCCTCCTCAGTCGAAAACTAGGCCGGAAAATGAAATTCCTGTCCCCAGAGGACCCTTCAGGGCCCCCATGCATGGGTGCATGCTGCCGGCTTAACTCAGTTTCATTTTTGTCGAAAAAAAGTTGTCTAAATCTTGTCAAACGTACGTTTGACAAACGTGCAAACGTGACGTTTGCCAATCGATGGACCCTTGATAGCACTTGTCCACGTGGCTGCAGGCGGACACGACAAAAATAAGGGAACAAGACATCCTTCTGGTTCTCCTTGGGCGTGCACAGGGAGATACAGGGAGATACTAGCCTTCAGCAAGTGTTCCCTCCCACTTTCTGGGGCCCCGGGCATGAAGATCTTGCCCTTGTGGCTCGAGTGTTCACAAGCCGACCCCACACTCGGATCCCCACTGCAGGCGCAGCCAGCGCCTCACTCACGTTTGATACACGTTTGACATGAATTTTGCAAACGCAAACGTTTGTCAAACGTTCAAACGTTCAACGTTTGCCATGATCACTGCCCTAGGCATACATCCGATCCGACTCGTATGCGAGAATGATTCTCGCATTCTCGCATGAAATTCTCGCATATTCTCGCATGCGAGAATGATACGAGTGAAATGCGAGAATGTGTTAACCACTGAAGAACCATGTATTCGACCCGTATTCGAGGCACCGACAGGAATACCGAGTGAAGATAGCAAAATAACGAAATAAGGCTACGCCAACTGCAACGTTGCAGCTGGCATTGTGCCTTTCAGGACGCAATACGCCGCTTACAACAACTCTGGTTGCTCCATGGTATTGCTTCAATGCTTGAATAGTGGTCGAAAACACGCTTCACAACAAGTGCTCCGCAAGCCACTGTTTCTGCAACTTCTCCTGCTGCGGGTTCTTGTGTTTACTTCTACGATTTCCTCTGCCACAGCTCGTTTCGTGAAGCTGTCGGCTAACGTTCAGTTGCTGCTGCCAGCTTTTTGAATAATTGACCTCGGGGCCACCTTTGCAGGTGCATTATTTGGTTGCAGGTTCTCTGGATGGCAACCGTTCACAGGTACCTTGGAATCCAGCGAGCCCAGCGACAGCGAGTCAAGGAAACCTATTCCACAAATAACGCTAAAAGCACAAGCAAATTCGGTTCCCGAGTTCACAAACAGCTTTGAAAGCCTGCATCCACGAACAGACGAAACGAACTGTGGCAGTGAAGGCAGAGGAGGAAAGGAAAGTTTACTACACAGAGGAAGCAGCAGCTGGTGAAGTTGGGAGGCCCAGTGGCGGCAAAATGCGCCGCGGAAGCCTCGGAGACGACCTAAAACGTTGATTCCTGCCGGTTTCTCATGTGTTCAAGCATCCCGTACTGTGAGTTATCTCATTCTCGCATATTCTCGCACGTGCGAGAATGTGCGAGAATCATGCGAGAATTGCGAGAATATACGAGAATTTTGCGAGAATCGGGGCCGCGACCCCCCAATACGAGAATATGCGAGAATACGAGTCGGATCGGATGTATGCCTAGGGGGGGGTCGAGAGAAAGAAACGTCACCCACGCTCTCCGGGCGTGGGGAGGCTAGGTGTTGCACAGCGGAGAGTTCGACGTGCCCTCGACGGAGCGTCCTCAAATGCTTCTTGCGAAGTGTTCTCAGTGCCGCAGGCGGGCCATCCAGACGTGCTTCTTGCGGAGTGTTCTCAAACGCAGCACGCAGGGCATCCGAATTGCTTTTTGCGGAGTGTTCTCAACGCGGCAGGTGAGGCATCCGACTGCTTGTTGCGGAGTGTTCTCAACGCAGCAGGTGGGGCATCCGACGTGTGCGGAGTGTTCTCAACGCAACAGGTGGGGCATCCGAATTGCTTTTTGCGGAGTGTTCTCAACGCAGCAGGTGGGGCATCGCCTACGTTCGCAGGTGGCTAGACAGATCGCGGGACAAGGCTTTGGCCGGATTTAGCTGACATAAGACTCCACTTCTAGAATAAACCCTGGTGCAGGGTTTCTTAGGAGACCGGTCTACCGACTGTTAGGCCGGTAAGACGTCGGTTCAAGGGGTTCAGGCCGGTAAGCCAGCCGGCTAAAAAAATACTCGAGGGACTGCCTTGTGCTCAATTCGACGGGAGGCTAGAGGGGGAGAGAACAATACAACTACAAAGTGGGTCTCTTTTGTTATACGCTCACGCCCGCCACTAAACCCAGACTTGCCTGTGTTTCGTGTGGGCTACAGCACATTTACCTCCTTTGAGATTGGGCAATTGTTGCGATAGTGGGGAGTCACCGGCATGCCGGTGAGTACCACATGAGATTGAGATTTCGCAACTGGCAGCCTTCTCAAGTATTTCCTGCAAAGCAGGTGCTCTGACTTTTTTTTTGTTTCTGGTCCCGCGTGCGTAGAGATTTCTGAGAATTGCCGGAAAAAAAGATAATCCAAGAAAAAGATAATTTGCACAAGAACTGACCACAACGTTACAAACTGGTCGGTTCGCCTCTGTCTCGTCGCGCTGTGGTAGGTTTCTAAAGCACGCGCTCTCAGTGTGTTCAGAACAGCACCAGGCTACAGCTGCACAGAGAGCTGTGAACGCTGTATGAACGCTCTGGCGGCTATCAAAGCCCGTCTTGGGACCGCACCATACAGCAGACAACCGGTAGTTGTATAAATGAGGATACCGCAACCGAGCAGGCATCTCTTCTTGCGTACGTCCAGGAGAAGTTTGGTATCAGCAGTCCTATGGTGAGCAAGGAAGAAGAAGCAGAAGGCAGCAACAGGGTCATGGAACTCTGGAAGCAAATTCATCCCCGCACCTTGTCAACCTGCGGAGCTGCGAGGATACAAGTTGTCCTCTCACACACCCGGCGGCCAGGCCAGGCGGCAGCAGTCCAGGCAGGGCTAGGCAGTAGGAGGCTGTGGAAAGCCCGGGAGGTGAGGAAGGGGGAAATAAAAATGATGCGGACCGGCAGGTGCAGTTGCCATCACTGTGTTGGCATTGGCATAGAAGAAGGGCTTGACCCCAGTTATTACGGTCTCGCGACAATGAATATGTACACAGGACTGTACGAACCTACGAAGACTATGAAAAAATCGTGCCAGTAGCTCTTGACATAGGGTTTCTCTAAGCTTCCTTCCGATCATTTGTGTTGCGAGTGTTATTTCGCTCTTTCAGGCTGGTATAGAGTCGGACTTCCCCTTGTACCTGTACAAGCACAAAACCTGCTACCTGTAGGCGAAGAAGGGCCGTCAAATCGATACGCAGGGGAGGTATAGGCCCCACGGGAAGGGTAAGCAATGAGGGCCTGCGATAATCATGGTGGACCGGACCAGCCAGTATCAGAACTACCAGGCCGGTAAGGCGGGTAAGCCCCCAAACCCCTATTTCTCCTAGGAAACTTTGCTGATGTGGTTTCATAAGGAAAGTTGCGGACTCTTCAAAGTCTTGAACGCTTCGCAACGTGCATTAAGAAATTGGGCGTACCTGCAATTCTCTGTCGAAGCTTTCTCCCTCCTTGTAAGTTTCATCAATTTTGAAGGCCTTCGCAAAGTCCGAAAGCGACTTCGTGGGTTTCGCCTCATCCTGCTTCACCTCTTCTTCTTGCTCGCGCTCGTATACGCGGCGCAGGTAGACCAACTCGTCTTCGATCTCGTCTTCTGTCATTTTCGCTTCGTCTTCCATCTTTTCCCTCGCGATCAGCAATTTCAGCTCGATGGCGCGTTTTCGCTCGTGCTCGACGATGTCTTTGCCTTTCTCCTGCTGGATCACGTCTGCCTTGTAGTAACTGCGCGTATTCCACATCAAGGCGGTGCGACCGCCGCCTTGCGCCAGCTGCCCGGCATTTCGCTGAATAAACCCACTGGTGCCCGAGCCACGTGGGGTTCGAAGCCCGACCCCATTGTACATTGTAACTTACAAACCCACCCCGCAGAGCCTTTCCAATCCCAGGCTGGTGTGGAAGATTCGCTCGATGCCGCTTTCTTCACGTTTGTCTAATCTGCGCACTACCCTGCAATCAACCGAAGGAAGGACACTTACTTTCCACGACCCACAGACGCGAAACAGGAGTGCCTCGCGATATGTACCAGAATCACCCACCTCCGCCATCTTTAGCATTGAGTTCTTTTGTAAGTACATGAACCACATGGATTAGCATGCACTCATTCGCAGTTCTCAGACTTGAAGGCGCGAAGGTAGGCGAAACAAACGGCGACACTAACACGGTGTGGGACCAAGGTGCGGGAAGGGCTACGTCATTTGGTGCATTCTGTTTAATCCCTCCGGGTGCCAGAAATCACACGCTGCTCTCGTAGAGCCTCTTTCAGACATCCATTCAAGGGGAATTCTTTCAGAATTTGGTGTCAATACAAGGGATTTTACCCTTTACCGGTAAGGAATCTGTCTATCATAGACGGGCGCCTACCGTAGGCACGTGGTAGGCGGTAGGCGCATGGTAGGAGTTTTTTCCATTGTAATCTGTTAGCGCGGTAGGCACTTGTAAGCGGTTGGTAGGCGCTCTTTGAGCCTTCGTGGGCGAAAAACCCGCTTGGTAGGCGCTGCGGCTGTCGCCTAAAGAGTGTGGCGATAACTCCAACGACCCGTCGGTCCGTGCTCGGTGTCATGGAACAGGCATCAGATCTGGACCACGTTCCTGTGCTGCTAGAGAGAGTCCGCCAGCTTGTCCGCGACAGGTTGCGCTGTGCGCCTTGCCCAGTTCGGTCATAGAGTATTTTCACTGACTCGCAGCTGGTCGATCCGAAGGTCAACCCTTCGTCAGCAATGAAGGTTCCGACGGCTTTCATGCTGAGAGAAGGTCTGGGGCATCTCGTTCCCTTCGCGTCGTGTGGATGAGCGGCACCCAAGGTGTCCTTGTGCTGCTTTGGAAAGTGGTCCAGGGTCTTTCCAAGTTTGCCGTTGAGTCCGGCAAGTACGTCAGCAAGGTCCCCGTGGTGCTGTCAGGGGCCACCTTTCGAAGGTTTTCTTGAGCGCCAATGTAAAGGGGGGGGTCGAATAATAACACGTATTTGACACATGTCTGGCTGTCTAAAAACACTACCACTAATTGATCCTGCTACTGTTCGGCTACCCGGAACTTTTTTTATTATTCGACAAATCGAATAATAACACAGTGTTATTAATCGACCCCCCCTTTACCGTCCAGCGCGAATCGGAGCTTTGAGCCTGCAAGCCCGCAGCCGTCCCAGCGGTTCTCAAAAGGCAGGAGGTCTTCGAGACGAATCCTTAGTAAAATTTGCAAGTGACTTCAGGTGATTTGGCAGGTGTTTTGGGAAACAAGAAGAAATTGCGGCAAGTGAAGCACACATTCAGAAGAACTGCGTAGAACCGGCTAAGTTTTCACCTAACTCGTCAAAATGGGGCTGGGAGAGTAGAGCGAAGTGTCAACCCAGTGCTTGAGACCCCGCGGGCAGACCGCGTCAATCCAGGTTCCCCCCACTCCAAGGCTAACGTGAACACTCGAACACGACTCCTCTGTGGCTCGATGCGGTGGGAACACGGGACAATAACATGGGAAGAAACGGAGCTCGAGGGAGGAGGATACAAGAAGTCCTTGTGTCAGGAATCCTTGTCCTCTCAGAGCAGAGTCGTACACAGGTACGTCCTGGTACCTGGTATTTTGCGTTTGGACAAGGAGGTTTCGAATATCTCTGCCTGTGTGCGTCTTATGCTGGACAGACTTGGCATCCATTTTTTGGACTAAGTCGTGGGCATACCGGAAATAAGTTGGACCGGACAAAATGGTCCAACTCACCTATTTTGGGCTCTGGCGGTTCAACTTTTGTCCGGTCCAACTTTTTTCGGGGGGTCCTGTGTACTTCGTGAAATTTCGCGGCTGCACCACGTACTTGTCATACGTATGACAACTGACGGATCAAGCTCTGTGACAGAAGAAACAAAGACGGAAAGCTCTCAGTCCCTGCACCTAGGTCCCAAAGGAGTTTGCGCGAGATGGCTATGTTCTGCGGTGCGAAATGGAAGAAAGGAATTGGACACAGACAGACCAACTGCCGTGTCCGGCCAACCAAACCCTGCTTGCAGACATCATCATTGCCAAGATAAGCAACAACCACACGCCCCTCACCATAAGCGCAAACCCGCACACCTGGACAAGACAAAAACGAGAACAAGAAGTCCGCGACATGGGAAGCGATGGGCATCCCACACTTCCCGACAAACATTCGACGCGACATGCTATCCTTCGAACTCCAGACCAAACATGTTGATTTTCAACTGAAACCTCTCCGTCCGCCGCCTATTCCACCAGTTCCAGAAGTTCTGACGAACGACGCAATACACTTGTGTAAGTGTATTGCTCGTGCTAACGACCAGGCCACCGTAGAAGTACAAGTAGACCGTTGAGGCAGCAGACCACGGAGACTCGTCCCATGACCTTTTCGCACCGCCGGACATCCAGAGCTCTATGCAGTACATTTTGAGCACATCGCTACTGAACGTCCATTTAATTCTCCTTCGGTGCGGTTGCCTTCGGAGCCGTAGCGCCGCTCCGGTGTGCGAATTTAAACTCATGTTGAATGCGCTGTTTTACGAAACGCACTTCGGCTACGTTCCTTGGCCGGACTGCTGACGCTACGGGATCCTCGGTTGTGCTCCTTAGCTGGATTGCTTGCTCGATGGGATGAGCTGGGCACAGCGCGGTGCTGTGGGGTGAGGTGCGGACTGGAACGGTCTCTCCTCCCGTTTACGCTGGCCACAAGCGCAGAAGTGCAGCTGGTGAAACAACGTCCTCCTTCAACCAGCTTGCGAGCTCCTTTTCCACCACACCTTGCTCAAGGACACGCCAGTATTCCACAAAGAAATTTCCGCCAGTCGTTTCCAAGAACATTTCCACCAGGTTTCCACCACGAGAGAAATTTCCACCACCAGTTTCCCACGAAAGAAATTTCCGCCAGTAGTTTTCACGAGAACATTTCCATCATCGGTTTCCGCCACGAGAAAATTTCCATCAGTTTTCTGTCGTGAGAAAAATTTACACCAATTTCCGCCAGATTTCCGCCGCGAGAAAATTCCCATCATTTTTCTGTCGTGAGAGAAAATTTCCACCAACAGTATTCCACGAAGGAAACTTCCGCCAGTAGTTTTCCATGAGAAATTTTCCAGCCTACGCACTGACAAAACAGAAATCTGGAATTTTTTTTTTCCCAGAAATTTTCTGACTTTTTTTTTTTCCTCTTTTTTTGACACACCGGGTTTTCCCGGTGTCTGACACCGGGACACCGGGTTTTTCAAGTCCCCTGGCCCAGTGTATTGTATATTCTTGTATATTCTTGTACATTCTTGTACATTCTTGTACATTATTGTAAATTATTGTAAATTATTGTAAATTATTGTAAATTATTGTAAATTATTGTAGAGGACTAAGCTTATCGGAAGCACTTAAGTCGGGAAAATATATATCGGAACTGCTTCCGTTATATATTTTTCTGCTTCCGTTATATATTTTCTGCTTCCGTTATATATTTTCAAGCTTCCGTTATATA
>JAPJBO010000352.1:0-215786 GCA_030068145.1 Diplonema papillatum
GATGCGTCGCGTTCTTGCAGGGCTGCAGAGGCGGCTGCAGGGCATCCGCGGGCGGGCTGGCGGTGTACGACGAAGCCCCGACAACGTGTCCAGCTCGACCTACTCGTCGACGCCCTCACTTCCAGGGTGTCGAGTGGCTCCGGGTAGGCGGGCGGACGCGGGGCTCCCTCTGGCGAGGGTAACGTCGAACCGCATCGACCTGCACGCGTTGGCGGCGATGGACGGTGTCGGTCGATTCCGCGAGGTGCTGCCGATGTTGATGGATCCGGTTGCGTTTGCGGAGGCTTTCGTGTCTGGGGACGCCGCAGGCGGGTGCCGGGTGCCGTCGCGCGGGATGGAGCGACACCGGGCGACTCTGCGGTCGTGCGGGGTGGCGAGCGACGCACGTTCGCGGCCGGCATTCGCCATGAAGGCCTTCACGACGCCGAAGAAGGACGGACGAACGGCACGTCTCGTTCTGGATGCCCGGCCGCTGAACGACGCGATGCGCCGGCCGCCCAGCATGGACCTGCCCCGGCTGCGCGACTTCATCGCCGAGGTCGAGAGGCACCGGTTCGCCATGCAGTGCGACGGCGTGTCGTACTTCTACCAGTTCCCAGTAGACGCGAGCATTTCGCGATATTTCGGGATTGGTATGAAGGGGTGCGACATGCTGTTGAACGTGCTGTGCATGGGGTGGTCTTGGGCGCCGTGCATTGCGCAGCGCGCGTCGAACGTGCTGGTCCGGGACCTGGGCCTCGCCTGGGTGGACAACTTCCTTGTCTTGGGTGGGACGCTGGACGAGGCAGAGCGGAACGTGGCCGTTTTTCGGAAGCGGGCGCAGGCGGCGCGGGTCGAAGTGCGGGCGGAAGGCGACGACGCGCTGTGGCAGGTTCGCTCGCGGTTCGTGTGTGTGGGTGTGGAGTTCGACCTGGCTGCCGAGACGCAGCGGCACAGGCTCGACCCGGCGTGGGCGGAGCGGTGGGTCGGCGGCAGCGGGATGACGGCGGTGCTTTCCGGCAGAGCGACGGCCCGACAGTTCGCCGAAGTTTTCGGGGGCGCCGTCTGGGCGACGGACATCCTGGCGGTGCCCCGCTGCCACTTCTTTCGCGGCGTTGCTGTCGTTCGCGGGAAGGCTCGGCGGGCGCATGGTGGGTGCCGCAGCGCCGGTGTGGGACGAGGTCGTCGACGTTCCTCCGTCGGCGAGACGGGAGCTGGGCGCGCTCCGGAAGATCGTCCGGGAGAACCCGTGGGTCGTGGGCGGCGTCCCTGAGGACACAGGGAGCGTCCTGTGGACGGACGCCAGCTCGCGGGCGTGGGCGGCGCTGCTGGAGGCGGAAGGCCGGTTCGTGGACGGGCGGCAGGGCGTGTTCGCGGGACCGGACGCGGACGCCCACATCAACTTGAAGGAGATGTTGGCGTTCGCGGAAGGTGTGGTTCGGCTGTGCTGGGCGCCGGGGGCGCAGCGGTGCCGCATCGACAACGCGGCGGTTGTGGGCGCCGTGGCGAAGGGGAGTTCTTCCTCGTACGCCGCGAATCGCGTTTTGTCCCGGTCTCTTCGTGTTGCCGGGCGCAGAGGGATTGTCCTCCGCCCTGACTGGGTGCCGTCCGGCGGACAGCTGGCGGACCCGTACACGCGGGGGACCTCGTTGCCTCGGTTCCCGGCGCAACTTCCGCTCCCGCGGTCACGTGCCACACCCTTTGACTTGTTTTGATGTGTTCTCGGGAAAGGTCAACGCGGTAGCGGAGACCACGAGAACACATACAGGTGGGTGGGGAGAGGCCCTGGGACTGCTAAGGCGTGACTACCCCGCCCCTGTCCCTCCCAGGGAGCCACCCCGAAACTAGCCTGCCCACCTGACGGTGGGGGCCCACCTGACGGTGGAGGCCCACACCTTTTGACTTGTTTTATGTGTTCTCTCTCTCTCTCTCTCTCTCTCTCTCTCTCTCTCTCTCTCTCTCTCTCTCTCTCGCTCTCTGCTCTCTCTCTCTCTCTCTCCTCTCTCTCTCTCTCTCTCTCTCTCTCTCTCTCTCTCTCTCTCTCTCTCTCTCATACGCTCAAAGGTGCGATGCCAACGAGACGGTCTTGTTGTAGACGGGAGATCGGGAGGGGAGTTGCTGGTTGCTTGTCTTCGGTTGTGAGTTTTACTTACCAACGTGAGCCGGTCCATCCCCTCTTGATAGACCGTGATAGACCGAAGAATAATACAGCACCGGGCAATTCGATGCAGCTCCAGGGATGGTCCTGATAGACCGTGGTGGACCGTGATTCACTATGATAAACAGCAGCAGGCACTTCGATGCAGTTTCAAGACATAGGGGCGGACCGGCTCACAACGGCCCACACCCCCCGACGCCAAGTCCGCGCTTCGGGATAAGCTCGTCTAGAACTTCTCTCACTTCGTATCGTCGAGTTCTTGTCCCCTCGCTCCCTCCCATCTCCTCTAAACCGGAAACCGCCCTCAACAACCTATATTCAGACGAAGCCGCGCACAAAGAAAAAAGAAAACACAAAGAGAAGATGCCGGCGTCCCCTCGAGAAGGGACGACGGCCGACCCCCGCCGCCTGCAAGCCGCCCTCGCCCTCGTATATAGCCGCAGGCACCCGGACCGGGCGAAGCCCCACGACCGGCTCCTCCTCGCCGAACGCGGCGGTGGTCGGCGGGTGGCACAGCCCAGTCCGCCCTTCGTATAAGCTCGTCTAGAACTTCTCTCACTTCGTATCGTCGGGGTTCTTGTCCCCTCGCTCCCTCCCCCTGAAAGGACCCACTGAAGAGCTCTAACTTTGGATTGGTATGCGTTCAAGAGCGAAACCAGAGACAAAGAACGAGGTGCACACAACACCGCGGTGAAAAAAAGAAAAAAAGAATACAGAGGAATAGTCCCTCAAGGTTCCAGACCCTACCTGCGGAGTCTTACACTCCCTGCGACCCTTTTCCCTTTCCCCTATTTTATTTTACACTTTCTTCGACGAAGACTTGATGCTAGCATCAAACATGCATGCGAGGCAGTACTCTGCCTAAACATTAAACTAAGTTTTTCCCCCTTCTCTAAACCAGAAACCCTGTCCTTCATGCCCTCAACAACCTATATTCAGACGAAGCCGCGCACAAAGAAAAAAGAAAACACAAAGAGAAGATGCCGGCGTCCCCGCGAGAAGGGACGACGGCCGACCCCCGCCGCCTGCAAGCCGCCCTCGCCCTCGTATATAGCCGCAGGCACCCGTACCGGGCGAAGCCCCACGACCGGCTCCTCCTCGCCGAACGCGGCGGTGGTCGGCGGGTGGCACAGCCCAGTCCGCCCTTCACAAGCTCGTCTAGAACTTCTCTCACTTCGTATCGTCGGGGTTCTTGTCCCCTCGCTCCCTCCCCTCCTCTAAACGGAAACCCTCTGGTAAAGAAAGTAGAAGGAGAAAAAAGAAGTTGTCGACAACGAAAGAAAGAAAATAACAGAAAATAAGACTCTGCATTCCGCGAAGAAGACTTGATGCTAGCATCAACCACATGAGAGGCAAGTAGCGCCTGAACACGAAACTAAGATTTTCCCCCTCCTCTAAACGGAAACCCTGTCCTTCATGCCCTCAACAACCTATATTCAGACGAAGCCGCGCACAAAGAAAAAAGAAAACACAACGAGAAGATGCCGGCGTCCCCTCGAGAAGGGACGACGGCCGACCCCCGCCGCCTGCAAGCCGCCCGCCATCAGCAAGCGCGAGCTCGACCGGGAACGCGAGGAGACCGAGATCCTCCGGGCCCGGGTCCTGTCGCTGTCGGAGCAGCTGGGCGCCGAGCAGTCGCGGCGGGAGCGGGCCGAGCGGGCGGCGCGGGGCCCGCCCTCCGCGGCGGACCGGAGCGAAGACCTGCGCGGCAGGGACGCGCTGATAGCCGCGCTGCAGCGGCAGGTCGACGACGACCAGCACGCCATCGCGAGCCTCCGCACCGCCGCCCCGCTCGTCGTGGCCCCCCGGGGGGGGGCGGCCCCGGCGAAGAAGTCACCGCTCTCGCCGCCGCCGCCGCCGCGCGACGCCGACGGCAGCCAGCGGGCGTCCTCCGCCAGCGGCTCGCCCGACCGCGACTCCCACCGGTCGCCCCCGAAAGAAAACGGCGAGCTCGCCCTCGTAGGCACCCGGACCGGGCGAAGCCCCACGACCGGCTCCTCCTCGCCGAACGCGGCGGTGGTCGGCGGGTGACACACCCCAGTCCGCCCTTCGTATAAGCTCGTCTAGAACTTTTCTCACTTCGTATATCGTCGGGGTTCTTGTCCCCTCGCTCCCTCCCCTCTCCGCTAAACCGGAAACCCTGTCCTTCATGCCCTCAACAACCTATATTCAGACACAAAGAAATAGAAAACACAAAGAGAAGATGCCGGCGTCCCCTCGAGAAGGGACGACGGCCGACCCCCGCCGCCTACAAGCCGCCCTCGCCATCAGCAAGCGCGAGCTCGACCGGGAACGCGAGGAGACCGAGATCCTCCGGGCCCGGGTCCTGTCGCTGTCGGAGCAGCTGGGCGCCGAGCAGTCGCGGCGGGAGCGGGCCGAGCGGGCGGCGCGGGGCCCGCCCTCCGCGGCGGACCGGAGCGAAGACCTGCGCGGCAGGGACGCGCTGATAGCCGCGCTGCAGCGGCAGGTCGACGACGACCAGCACACCATCGCAAGCCTCCGCACCGCCGCCCCGCTCGTCGTGGCCCCCCGGGGGGGGGCGGCCCCGGCGAAGAAGTCACCGCTCTCGCCGCCGCCGCCGCGCGACGCCGACGGCAGCCAGCGGGCGTCCTCCGCCAGCGGCTCGCCCGACCGCGGCTCCCACCGGTCGCCCCCGAAAGAAAACGGCGAGCTCGCCCTCGTATATAGCCGCAGGCACCCGGACCGGGCGAAGCCCCACGACCGGCTCCTCCTCGCCGAACGCAGCTGTTGGGCGGCGGACGCAGGCAGCCCCCGCGCCGACGCGCTCGCGCGGGAGAACTCGCAGCTGCGGGCCGAGGTCCGCGAGGCGAAGGCGGTGGCCGAGGCGCTGCGGGACAGGCTGCAGGCCGGGGACCGGTCCGGCTCGTTTGCTGCGGGGGCCGCCGCCGACGGCGAGTGGCTGGCGGACAGAGTCGCCACTCTCGAAGAGGACAAGAGCGTCCTGATGGAGGAGCTCCGGGCCGTGATGTCCGACCTCTCGGACAAGCGGCGCCTGAGTGAAGCTGTCGCCGAGAAGGCGGCCGAGTTCGCCGCGAACAAGAAGAAGCTGCTGCGGGAACTGCAGGTCCAGCATTTTTCTTTTTTCGTAATAACAATTAATTGTAAACACGAAAGAGAACGCTGGCAGCGTGTTTGGGAGAAGATTAGCCTTTGCTTCCCTAGGTCTCTACCGCTCGGGTTTTGCACGGGTTCGAAACTTGACAAACGTTTCCCTTTTCCGAAGTGGTTCGCATCTTTTTTTTAGAGCGCGGGGCAGCATGTTCTTCTTTGCTGTGGTGTCATTTTTGACGAGCAATATGGAAAGATGTGGTGTTTCTGTTTGTACGTGCCGGGGGAGGATTAGCCTGTTAGTGAGTGATAGTAAGTGAACTACCCAGCTGGGCGGGCTAGCCTGACACTTGGGGGAAAACTGTTTGTTGTCGACACCGATTGCGAGTAAACGCAGCAGTCACAGTATCACCTTGGCTTCTCCAAAGCATCCCCCGTCTGCAAACAAAAAGGCTGGGCTTGGGAACGACCCCACCTTATCGTCCGGATGATCGATGGCAACCATCGTCCAAATCTTCATCGACCGCCAGAACTTCTCCACTTCTGAAAGGGGATAGCACGGGCGGCAGAACGAGACTTATACCGGAAAGAATAGTTGAGGAGGTGACCCGCGGCATTGTCAGCGAAGGGTAAGTGTCGGCGTCTTCGGACAACGTCCTTGCTCCCGCTGGCCTGACGTGGTTAAACGCTCGCAGGCTCATGTCAGACACAGCGATCTTCTACTACCCGTCTTGAAACACGGACCATGATGCCAACCCCCCTTCTCTGTACTCGCCGACGTACAAAAACAACGAACCCCCGTGTGCAGGCCAACCGCGACGAGACTTCCGTCCTTCGAGAACAGCTCGGCAAGCTGGAGACTGACAACGAGCGGCTCAGGGTCAGGCTCGAGGTAGAGCTGACGGCGCGTAAGACGGCGACCCACGTGGCGCGGTTGTACTCCGCTAAAGTTGACGATATGCTGCTCCAGCTCTCCGACGCTCCTTCGGGGCACGCGCCGCAGATTGTCAACGCGCACGCCGCCATCTTCCGGCAACTGCACCATCACTGTGACGACGCGGATCCGTACGTTCGGGAGCACCGGGATCTGTCCTAGCATTCTGGCGCGCCGATGCAGAGTATCGCCACAGATTCTTTGCATTCTAACCCAAGCTGTTCTGGCGGTTCGCACCCACTCAGAGCAGCTACCTGGGCGAGGAGGTGGGAATCCCGGATCCATGCTGTCAGGTGCAAGCAACAGCTCCGCTACGATGCGTCCTTAACAGAGTGCGCTGGCTTCCACTTTCGGTCGTGCTTTCCGGAACCAGGCCATCCTCCATAGTGTACCCACGAAGAATCGGAGTTCACTTCGAAGGCCTAGCCGGGGGCACGGTGGGCATTGCTGTTCGGAAGCATTGCTTCGGCCTCGCACAACGTAGCTACCACCACGCCGCGAGATACCCTGTTTCGGACATAATTTCCCTACAAACCATACCGACCGTCCGGATTCTTATCATGCGCATTTGCGTCTGCTTTTGGCAATGCCACGTGGCGCAGAAGGCGGGTTGAGAGCAGACACCGAGACGAGGATCAAGGAAGCGACCCGCGCCACGTGCAGCGCAAGAAACGTGAAGACGAAGCGAACAAGCGCGGCACAACCAACCGGGGTGCACCAACGAGGCACAAAGCCAAGCGACGAAGGAAATATCCGTGCGTGTGTGTGTGTGTGACGGGCCCTTCTCCGAGGGCCCACGCGCTAAAAGGTTGACAACCATATCGAGGCAATCGCCCGAGCAAGAACGATCTCCGCATCGTCGCAAGGGGAAGGCGGCGTCACTCACCGTGTACACCTTCCCCTGTGGAGCAGCCTTTTTCAGCTGGAAAACCACTGCTTACCCACAGCGGCGACATCAAACCAAATAGAGACCACTGTCAGCGCGATCAGACATGCAAAACCGCCCCGTCAGACTGGCGCGCCTTTCCAACTTCAAAGTTACCGTTCTGTACTGTGTACGGTGTACGTGTATAAAGCACCATAGATGGGGTGATCCGGGCCAATGTGCGCAGAAAGAAGAGGGCGTGTGCATGAGAGGCCATGGTCTACCCAAACATTAAACCAACAATCCCCCTTTTCCCAACAAACGACAACGTTAGATCCAACCTTGCCTGTAAGCTTTTACCTATCGCTCTGCGCGTTTTATCCTGCCTTTCGCCGCCTGTGTCATTGTGGAATAGCAGGTGCTGGCGGAGACCGTGCCGGCAAGAGTGCCGAGTTCACAGGGCACAAGGCTAGTCGAGCCATGTGGAGCGTGTGCCTCGTTGGTCCACAACCATGTTTTGTAGACTCTTCGTTTGGCGCTGCAGTACTTCCCTCCGCTGGTGTAAGGACCCCAGTAAGTTCAAGTGCCATAAAAGGTAAGCATGCACTGTTCATGGGCTAGTTGTCGCCTTGACAAACGTGAGTCGACTAACAAAGGCCATTTCCAGGGCAATTGCGACATTTTCCGGCTTGCTTCTCATAGTCTTCACGCTGCGAATCAGGAAACGTCCGTTGGGCCGGTGGGTTGTGGGGCGATCTAAATATGCCGATAGTAGAAAGCGTTGCGGCGACCCCAGATAGCGAAAGCTACGAGAACTTCTTGCGCAAGGACGCGGAGAGACTGCTGGACGAAGCCTTCGAGAAGGTGAAGGCGGATCGTCGCGAGCACAGCACCGCCGAGCTGGCGATGCCTGCACTGTTCTCGCCCGTGCACGAGCACAGCGCGGCGCGGCCCATCATCGGCGGAACCGCCGTCTACCAGCAGCTCTGGCGGAGCGTCGCAGGCACGGCAGAGACCGACGATGAGCCGCAGGAACCAGCCCCCACCATACACGAGCCGAGTCGCGAGCCATAACTGAAGAAGAGCACTCGGTGACCAACGCGCCAGTCCTCAGGCATGTTGCCGCAACATGCAAACCTGCATGTAACCTGATCCGCACCACGAGGCCGTGGGCCTCCCTTCGTGACCGCCCGAATGAGCTCTCTTGGCGTATGCTGTGAACAGCCGTCAGTCCTCAGCATCACTACCCGCAGCATTGCGAACGACACCCACGTCAGATGTGCGCTGTGAACAACCTCTCAGGCATCGCGACCCACTGTATGCGACCTGAGTGTTGACCGCGAGCCTTAGTTCAAGCAAACAACGTGTCCACAGACCTCTTCCTTGTGAGTGCCGGGGCCGGGGCCGTAATCGAGACACACAGACAAGCGCTGACTCTCCTGCGTGCTGCCAACAACACGGCAGGTCTCACATTATCAACCAAAGCATGCGACCTGGCCAGTCCTCAAGCAGTTCTGGTGTGACCGCACCATTCAAGACAAGCGCTGCCCGCCCGCGTGTGCTCCGAGCATTCGTGTCCGTCCAGACCACCCGAAAATTGTGGCATATCCGTCGCCCTCTAGCTCAATGCCGCTGGCATTCTCTCTTTTATAAAGCTCGTGGAAACGGCAACCTTGTGTTTTCGCACCGCAATCCTTTCCTCTTGCATCAGTGGTCCGATCGCATCCCAACCGTCGTCGGCGACCACCTGTTGTGTCCGTGGTATTGCTGCGATAGCCCAAATCATGGGAGAAGGGGGACGTTACGTGTGGAGCAAGGCTTCCCGTATGGATTTGACTCCCCATTCACACATTATGGACCTCAGAATACAGGTTTTGGAGGGTTCCGGTCGCATAACGCACATGCACAGCGTCGTACTTTGAGAATCTTCCCTTCCCCCTTTTGGCACCCTACGATCGTGTAGGCGGGACACCGATCTGACATGGGCTGACCCATTTTCGGCCTCAACTTCCGAAATCCAAGTCCAGCCCTGTGTGCGAATGAAGACAAAGCAGCCCCATAGTTATCATGCTGACAGTTTGTGTTTCTCCCTGTCGACCGGATGATCATGGTCACCCCATTCCATAGAAATTCAGCCAGCAAAGGAAGAAGGAAAGATGGCCGGTCTTGCCATTCCCGTGGTGGACCTGCAGGACCCCGACCACGTCGACGCCGTCCGGAAGGCGTGCGAATCGACCGGCTTCTTTTACGTGGTCAACCACGGGTTGCCAGAGGCTGCCATGGCCAGCATGTGGGAGCACAGCGCGCAGTTCTTCAACCTGCCCGTGCCCTTGAAGGCGAAGGCGAGCGCCAGGAAGGACAACAACAACAGGGGGTGGACGCCGATGCGGGAAGAGTGGTTGAGCGACGACCAGAAGGAAGGGGACTCGAAGGAAGGGTTCTACCTCGCCCGCGAGCCGCAGTCGAGCGAAGAGGCAGAGATCCCGATGATGGGACCCAACACGTGGCCGGACGAGAAGGACGCGGGCGGCTTCCGGCAGGCCATGGAGACGTATCTGCAGGAAGCGTCGAAAGTAGGCATGAAAGTGGCAGAGTCCATCGCACGGACACTCCAAGGCACCGACGTTGCTTCAATCATGCAGACTTTCGAGAGACCGGTGGCTGTCGTCCGCCTGCTGAAGTACGCGCCAGAGAGGTCGGATGTGCAGGCGAAGAAGTTTGCCGCCGGCGCGCACACGGACTACGGGTTCATCACGCTGCTCGCCGTCAAAAACGGGAAGCCGGGCCTGCAAGTCCGCGTCGGCGGCGAGTGGCACGACGTTTTGCCCTGCGCGAAGGCGGTCGACGGGGAGACGCCGTTCTTGGTGAACATCGGGGACCTCCTCGCCCTGTACACGGGAGATCGGTACGCCTCGACGTTGCATCGCGTCGTCAACGACACGGGCGAAGAACGGTACTCGACTCCCTTCTTCTTCGACCCTGCGTACCCAACCGTTGTCACATGCCTGCCTCCGTACCGAGAAGAAGGCAAAGAATACCCCTCGGTAACGTGGGGCGACCATATTGTCGCTCGCTATCAGGCGACGCACAAATCGTTTGTGTGAGATGGTCCCCCGGGTGTGCCGTCAGAGTCCAGAGGGAAGGGTCCTGACAGTTTCATCACGCTGCGCCAGCAAGTTTGACTCGTGTGCAAGGGCAATCTGCTCGTCGGCCTTGCACGGCGTTGTGGCTTGGCCCTCTAAGATGGGCCAGTTTGCTGGACTTCAGCGTACTGCTGGCATTCAGAAGGCTGTAATCAACAACAGGACCTGTGCTCTATGAATGGTGGTATTGGCGCCTTGTAAGTAGTCTCGTCATCGGAATGATGTACTTACGCGTCTCTCGTCGTGCTCGCTTGTGAACTAGTAAACGAGGTGGATGTGTTGTCGTCAGCTCTTCGAACCGAGCTTTTTCGTGCGCCAACGGCAATCGTCCTCCTCTGCATCTTCACCATCTTCTTCTTCGTTGGGCTGCGTTTTCAGTTCTTTCGCTCGCTGCACTAGGCCACCAGCGAGGTTCCCATCTAAGCGGCAGCAGCTCCGGGGTCGACAAAGGCGGGAATCGATACCCGGAGTACCAATAATCTGGGACACTCTGCGGCGCTGCCACGCAATTCCCACTTTGCTCGTGCTTTCGCCTCTTTGTTCCGTGTTCGGGTGCGCGTTTGACGCCTCATGCTGGTATTACCGGAAGCGCATGAGCAAAGTCGGGCCTGCAATCCACGGAAAACGAGGTTTTAAACCTGGGACTCGTGTTTCTGCACCCGATTTTCGGGTGTGCCCACGGTGAGCCGCTGCACCATTTGCACGGCTCCGGCATCACGCCAGGCAATGCACGTGTACTCGTGCGAGTGCACAACTCCTCTCTGGTACCGAATCGTTGTCAAGCTGCATTTATCCGAAAGGGCAACGGCGACGGACACCATGAGGCAGGCAGTGTGCCGTTAGTAAAGCTCATTCACGCGACCGGCGCGCCTCGATCTGGCGTCGCGTCAACGACTCTTGGCACCCTGCACTCCTGCTCCGTCCTACGGAAGGGAGAACGCGGGGGGGATCATTGTTGTTGTTGTTTGTTGTTGTCGCTTGCTTCTTGAGGCTTCGCCAAGGCGTTGTGTAACCGGCCCTTGCGGACAGGCCGAATGGGTTGAACACGATGGCAGAGCCTGACTCACGCTGCCAGCGGCGCAACTTTCCACCTTTGCAGCCGTTGGCACGTCTTCTTTGCATCGCGTCGTCGCAGCCACGAGCGAGGAAATCCTTTTTACCTTTTGACTGCCCGCCAAACTTGTACATTGCCTAGAAGACTCAGTCCCCTCGGTAGCACCCAGCGCTCAATCTCGTTGTACCGAACCCGGACCAAGTTGAAAAGAAGCGTTTGGCAACGCGAAAACAGAATACCGGCTTTCTTAAAACTCAAAAAGAGTCAAACATTTCTCTCCGAAAAAAAGACGTCAAGTCTGTTTGCAAGTTCCCTCGGAAAAGTCCGTGAGCGTCACCTGCAGTCTCACCTTTCTTCCAATCAGCGAGGGGCGCCGGGGGTGTGGGGGGGAGGAGAGAGAGATTGTGTGCGAACGAAGCCGAAACGAAAAGGGGGAGAGAAATGGAAGGCGGCGCACTGCCGGTGGTTCCTGTCCCGGACGCCCTGAAGTCGTTCATCAACAGCGACGTGCTCTACGTGCGGCTGGTGGACAAGGTCACGTCGAAGAAGCGACGCCAGCGTCGGGTCGTCGCCCTGACGGGCAACAGCATCGTCCTCGCAGACCCGAAGAGCGGGACGGTCAAACGATTCCTGACCTCAGATGAGACCGTCGCACTCCTCTGGCAGGACGTGCCTCGGAAACAAGGCGGAACAGAGAAGCACATCGTCATCAAAGTAGAAGGCGAACACGATGTCGCTCTCTGCCAAGTCGACGACAAGCGCAATCCTGCCAACGCCCACCCAGCGGACACCGAACTCCTGCAGAAGCTTCCAAGGTGGTTTGCGTGGAACACCGGCAGGGAGCTGCCGGTCGTGCAAATGCCGCTCGAGCACGACATCATCGAAGAGTCGGACCGAGTGCGCAAACCGGGCTATGAGTTGAAGCGCGACAGGCTGCTGGAGGCGATCCACGAAGCCGCGAAGCGTCGGCGCGCCGCCGACAAGAGCACGTCGCAGCTCTCGGTCACCCCGTCCCTGACCGCCAGCCGCGCCCCGAGCGGGTCGAGCTCCACGCTGACGGCCTACGAGCCCCACCACCACCAGCCGGCGCAGTTCCTCCCGCCCCACTGCTCGCCGTCCTCGTTCGCGGCCCCTCGCCCGGCGCTGAGCTTGCTGCCTCAAAACCAGCCGCAGCCGGCGCCCTACCGTCCGCCGTACCCAGCCCGCGAGGTGAGCCCGCCCGACTACATCCCGATGGTGTCCGACTACATACCGCCGCACCCCGAGCACCATTTCACCACCCACCACAACCAGCCCTACAGCACCGTGCCGCTGTCGCTGCCGAGGCAGGCCAGCGCATCCCCGCACGAAAGAGGCTACTCGACCTCACCTCACGACGCCGGGTCCAGCCAGCGGGGGAGAGCCGCTCCCCAGCAGCAGCAGCAGCAGTACCACCACCCAGGGTCGGTCTACACCAGCAGCCCGGGGTCGCCCGAGACGTTCATCCGCGCGACTTCGCACAGCCAGCAGCAGACGTCGCCGGGGAGGTCGTCGATGTCGCCCGGGCGGGGCGCCGTGCAGAGCGCGTCTCCCCCCTTCAGCACGCCGCCCCGGGATCCGTCGGCGCCGCGGCCGCCGTCCACCCACCGCAGCCCCACCCAGTCTCCAGTCGCAACCCAAGTCCACCAGCACCAGCCGGCGCAGCAGGCGCAGCAGCAGCAGTTCGGGTTCCCGTCGACGTACTCGCCGTACCTCCCCAGGTACCCCGCGGAAGAGCCGGTCGTCCAGCAGTACGCGAGCTACGGCGGCAGCCCGCGGGTGCACAACTTCAAAAGCGTGTCGGCGAGCCCCCCCATGCCCACCCACGCGTCCCGCCTGCCGCCGACCGGAACCACCGCCCGGTCCGCGTCCGGCGGCACCCCTCGGCAGAGCGAATCGCCCGCCGCGGCAGACGCCACCCCCCCCGCCGAGCAGCTGCACCTGTACGCGGACAGGCGTTCGCCGCCCGTTGCCGGCGGCCCCAGCCGCAGCCCGTCGCATGACGCCTTCCCCGCGCTGTCGGCGACCCCGGTGAGCATCACGCTCGCGGGCCGGCGCCGCAGCCGCAGCCGCAGCGCGACCAACGACAGCCCGTCGCCGGTGCGCGGGCGGCTGGCGCCCAGCTTCGACCCGGCCCCGTCGGACGACCAGTGCTTCTACTGCCACTCGCCGGCGCAGCGGACGCACGCCACGTCATTCACCGACCCCCACCCCGGGCTGCCGGAAAGCTACGCGCTAAAGATATCAGGGCTCGAAGCGCAGGTGGACCACCTGTCGAAGGCCCTCCGCGACGTGCACGCGCACCTCGCGTTTGCCCGCCCCGTCACAGTCTCCCGCGACGGCGCCGCTGTGCCGCCCTCGTTCCAGAGGGCGAGCCTAGGGGGCGCCAGCCCGCCCGAAAACGTGCGCGAAGCCGACGGATCGCCGGCGCCGTCCAGCCCGCGGCGGCAGTCGCCCCCGCGGTCTGCGCACTCGACGCCGTCGAACCGCGAGCCCAGCGGCAGCCCGGACTCGCCCCGCCTTCGAGCGTCGCCGCCCCGGTCGCCGCCCCGGTCGCCGCCGCCGCCGGCGCCGCTGCTCGCCGACGAGCCGCGGACGCCGACCGAGCCGCCGTCGGGCGTCGACGACCGCGCGCTGATCATACCGGCCGGCAAGTACGTCGGCCCGTTCCCGCCGAACAGCCCGGTGGTCGTCGTAGACGGGCGCGACGGGGTCCGGCGCGTCGTCATCACGCCGGAGCCGGACGTGAGGGAGCCAAGGCTGTTCTGCATCCGTATGCGATCGGTCCCTCGTACTAACAGTCCCTACTTTTGCTAGCCAACTAGCCAATACAAGGTTGAATATACACGAACGTGTACAACAAAGTATATTCCCCTCCGCCTCCACTATTTACATCTTCTTCGAGAAGACAGGATGCTAGCATAGATGCATGAAAGGTAGACTTCTGAACATTAAGCTAAGTTTGTCTCTCCATACTGCTTGTTTGTGCTGCCTCGTATACACATAAATATGCACACCCCTTTTATGCTGCGAATTAACGCTGTTCGGCGGGAACGGCCGGCCGGTCAGCGCCTTGTCATCGACGCCCGACGGCGACTCGTCGGCGAGCAGCGGCGCCGGCGGCGGCGATCGGGGCGGCGACGCCCGAAGGCCGGGGGGAAAGGACCCGGGATTTTGAAAGTCGCCGGGTGACGCGCGACGAGGTCCGGCGCGTCGTCATCACGCCGGAGCCGGACGTGAGGGAGCCAAGGTTGTTCTGCATCCGTATGCGATCGTTCCCCCGCACAAATAGTCCCTACTTTAGCCGATAGTAGTTGGCAACACTGAATTTATACAACGAACGCGTACACCAAAGCAGTCTTCCCCCCGCCTCCACTATTTACATCTTCGAAACAGATCAGGGTGAAGATGCTAGTATCGATCATGCATGAAAGGCGCAGGGTTCTGTCTGAACATTAAGCCAACGTTTGCCTCTCCGTAGTGCTTAATTGTGCTGCCTCGTATACACATAAATACGCACACCCTTTTTTACGATGCTGCGAATTAACCCATTCAACGAAGGTCACCCGGAGACTTCGAAATCCCGGATCCTTTCCCTCCCGCCTTGACAACCTCTCTCTCTGTGGCTCTCGTCTTTCGGCGAACATCCCAGAAACACAACAAGTTTTGGCAGCCGCTGCTTAACAAAATGTGGTTCATGTACTTAAAAGAACTCAATGCTTAACAACTGCCGAGAAATCTGACCACCCCTTCGCGCGGATTGCCCCGGCATGGACGTGGGAGCGGAACAAGACCTGGGGAGTACCGACGTTTTATGCGTTGGTAGCGTGGCTGTCGGACATGCAATGGACCGAGAACGGGCAGGCGTCAATGGGGTGGAGCTTGCGATCGACTTTTTGAGCTCTTCTCGGGCCTCAGCATGCCGCTGCACGGGAATGCGCCGAAGGGGGTGAGAGAACGGGGAAACGTCCTGCGCTGCATGATGAGCGCGTTGGACAAGCTGGCGGCACAGCAAGGGCTGGGAAGCTGCATGAGAGGAGAGAGGGTGTGCCCGACGACGTCGCTGTCGTTCATGGGCATCACGGGGATATCGGGTATACGGCCCAGGCCACGCTTTCGCGAGGCACACACGGGGACGATACTTGAGGAACAAGTGAAAGGAAGCGATGTAGGGACGCAGTGCCCGACGTACCCTGACTGGACGATCGGGAGAGCGGCGAGGTGGGCCCTGCCTGCCCCACCACAACTGCACCCAGACCCCGTGCATATGCCGGGTGTCGGTATAGAGAAGGCACTCGTCACGTGCGCGACCCATCACAAAGGGAAGTGTGAGGCGTGCAGAGCACTCGTCCGAAGGGACGTTCCCACGGTAGAGATGTGCTGCCGGCACCATCACCACGCGAACGATGGGCAGCCGATCGCGGTGTGCACAGAGCACAGCACGACGAAGTGCGGCGAGTGCAAGACGGCGGCGGCGTGTTGCCGCAGCGGGCATCATGCCTGCCGCACGCATGGCAGAGGGACCTGCCAAGAGTGCAAAAGGCTCCCTACGCTGACGCAGAGGCGACCGGCGGCATGTTGCAGCCGCGGCCACCACCAGTCCAACAAGCCGAACGTCGAGTCAACCCCCGGACGCAACAAGAAGAAGAGGCCCTCCTCACCCACCCAGGTGGGTGTACAGCGGGAAACGCCAGTAGGAAAGCGAGCGGCGCGAGCGCCGCTCGCGGCAACTAAAAAGGAGACGGCGACGACCGCACGGGCGACCAAGAGGCCGCCACCAACGCCAGGAACCAGCGAACGACCAGCGCTGAAGAAGAGGGTGCTCGGCACCCCGAAGGAAGGCCTGATCGCCGGCCGCAAGCGGAAGAAGACGAAGGCGACCACCCCCGACTCAGGGGTGCAACGAAGGAAGAAGAAGGTACCGAGGGCAAGCAGCTCTCAGAAACGACCGGGGACCACGGGCACACCAATGCCCTCGAAAGTGAAAAATGGACACACGTGCCCGCCCTCGTACTCGCCGACTCAGTCGATCTACATCTGAATGACACCTCAACCACAATATGTTGTCGACAACAAACAAGTAAAAGAATAAAACAAAACTACGCATTTCTTTCATATCCGATACCCTTTTGCAGGAAACGGCTCCGAACAGCCGGAGCAGATCGAAGGATCCGCGTCGCCGAACGACGCCCGGGCGCACGAGAGGCACGCCCGGCTGGCGGCGCAAACCGCGGAACCCGCGAACGAGCACCAGATCGACTCGTTTTTGGTGAAGCTCGACCGCCCGCCGCCGCCGCCGGCGATGCCCGAGCCGGCAAGCCCGGCGGCTTCGGCCCCGCTGCACGACCGCATCGCCGCCGCGGTGCGCGAGGCGGCCGGCGGCCCGATGGGCTCATCGGGGCTGCTGTCCCTCGACGACGAGCTGCCGCCGCAGATCCGGGGCAAGCCGATCAACCTGAACCCCAGCACCATCATTGGGTCGCCGGCGCCGCCGCCGCACGGCGCCGGCGCGGGGCCCGCCGCCGGGCAGCTCGTTTCGCGGGACGCGACCCTCCGGGACAGCACCGCCACCCGCGACGACAGCCCGTGGGAGAACACGCCGCGGGTGCTGCCCATTTGCGCGCGGGAGCCGGCGGGGGGGTCGCGGGAGGTCGCGCTCCGCGGCGCTGCGGACATCGACGACGACGCCTCCGACATCCGCGTCGTGAACGAGTGCTTGGTACGCCGGGAGGGCCCTCTCTTCTTTTTTTTATCACCGCGTGCAAATGTGTGCGGAAACTGAACCGGCCGGAATCGGACCTTCTGATCATGACCAATGCCCATTTGTAACCTCTGCTGTGTCACACTGACTACCGCATTGCCAGTACTAGCGAGAAAAGTGTCGGTCATTTGGTGCCCCGGCACTTTTGCTGAAAAGAGCTAACTGTATGGGGGGGCGTACGTGGATATTGAGAAACCGCAAACAAACGGCGACGAATGCTCGTAGTCTACCTTGTCTCAACGCGTTATGAATGAAGGAGACGATGATCACCTGGAGACACTACCCACCCGGGATTCATGATGAACATTCATGATGAATGAGAGAAGCAGGAGTCTGCCCAAACTAAGCTAAGCTTGTTCCCCCCACCCTCAACAAGTCCGTCTACCACAATCATGCACTAAGCCCCACGAAAAAAGCAACAGCAAAAGGTCAAAAGTACATCAATTACACTCATACGGGATCGTCAACATAAATGCAACCCAAACCAGGACGAACTAGCAGCCCGCCGCCTGCAAATTGGGAGGATGCCCGAAGCGGAAGTGCGGCAGCTGCAGCAAAGGCAACCCCTCCAGCAGCACCAACAACAACAACCACCGACGAAGCCGCAACCCGGTGAGGTGTGCCATTCTTGCTCGCGCTGTCATTTGACCTCCACCCGGCTGGGCAGAGGGCCACAATCCCTCATGGGCTCATTCCTGATCCCATTATTCAAAAGAGACCGTTTAGCAGCGTTAGTGTTGATGGTGTGTGGGCCTTTGAAGCGTAGATGATGCCTCTCGCGCTGCTCCCCTTGAGGTTCCTGGCTCACGCCAAAGCGCCGCCACCCGGCTTAAGGGGTTGCGGCATCAGGTGTGGGCCAGGGCCAGGGACTGTCCGGAGGGGTCACCACTCACCGGCAGTAGTGTTGATGGTGATCCGTATCTATAGAATCCGGAAAGAACTCAGCACTACCCCAGCAAGAACCAGGGACAGAACGGGGCGAAAACCTGGCACAAACCTGGGGTCTAACAGGAACTACGCACATGCACATATACAAGCTGCTGGTTGTCGCGGCAATTATTCGGTCACTTCCGTCTTCGTCCCTTGAAGATGAAGCGAGCACTCTGTCAATCGCAAATTCGATGCGGGCGATGTCCGGGTGAGCCTCACGTCCCTTCTTTTAGCTTGTATCACCCGCTTGTGCCAGCTTGACACCACTCGACGTAGTCGCCCGAGTTCCGCAGGGGAGCAGCAGTGCTGCAGTGCTTCGGAAACGCTGTTGCCCGAGGAAAGGTGCAGGTGAGTGCCGCCACCTCCGCTTTGCGATGTCGCAGCGATCGCTCCTACCGCTGGTGGGTTTCTCCTCCGACTGCTTTCTCTAAAGGGGGGGGTCGAATGAATGAAAGAACTCAATGCTTAACAACGAACGATTTAAAAGCTACAGTTTCTGTACTTTATTGGCTGCTCACGCGGCCGGTAAAGGGCGCCCGGAATTCATCCAGGACAAACACCCTCCAAAACACAACAGCGGTACCCATCCGCGAAAAGAACGCGGGCTACCCGTAGCTCCGTCAAAATGGACAGGATTAACGCCCTGATCCAGGAAGCGCGCGGGATGGCGGAACGCGCCAACCGCGACCAGCTGGATGCCGTTTTCGGCATCCTCGACGTCGCCACGACGCTGCTCCGGCGTCAGATCGAGGCGAACAGCGGGGAGCCGGAGCAACAACGGCCGCCACTGCAGCAACAGCAGCAACCGAAGCAGCAGCAGCAGCAACCGAGGCAGCAGCAGCAGCCAGAAGCAGCAGCGGCAGCAACCGAAGCAGCAGCAACCGCAGCAACAACCGCAGCAACAACCGCAACAGCAACAGCAACAGCAACAGCAAACGCAGCAGCGCCGCCCGCAGGAGCAGCAACAACCACAACAGCGGCCCCGGCAGGGGTACGCGCCCACCTGGGCAGAAGTGACCAGGCGGCCCCCGCCACCCGGTAAAATCGACGCCGCCGACTGGGACGCGCCGGTACTCCCCTCCCCCGACTTCGAAGCTGTCGAAGCTGGCCTCTGGGTCGCCCCGAGCGCCGCCGCAGCCGAAGAAGCGAAGGGTCCCGCAGCAGATGCGGTGGACGTCGCAGAGCGCGACGGGAAGCGGGTGCGCCTCGGCGTGCTGTGCCGGGAGGCCTTCGACGACGCACGCCGGGGCCCAGTGCTGCTGGAAGGCGGGCGGGTACAGGATATGTACCTGTGGGCGGGCGGCGGGCCGGTATGCCAGCGGGGCCAGGTGAAGGTCCAGAAGATGCCCGTCGGCGCGGTGAAGCCGAACGCCGCGACGACGGTACTGGCCTTCGTCGTGGCCAGGAAGCACGCCTCGCCGGAGACCTGGGAGTGCGTCGAGAGGGACCCGCGCACGGCCCTGACTCGCCTGTGCCGGAGGGCTGTCAAGACGGCCCTGAAGACGGAGGTCCGCGTCCCCGACGACGCCATGTGGGGCGTGTCGTCGCAGCAGGGGAGGCGCGAGCTGGTCGTGCGGGTGCCCCGCGCGCAGGCCGAAGCGATCCTGGCCAGCTCCGGCCGGGACGGCGGATTCTGGCGGTCGACGGAGAAGGCCTGCCGGGACGCCATGCCGGTGGTCGCCCTGCAAAAGGGGGTCACGAGGGCGGTCGCGCTGGCGGTAGCTGAGCGGGCAGGCGCGGCGGCAGCCGGTCTCGTGCTCACGGGCAGCCGCCTCCTCGTGCGCGCACGCAGCGGCGCTGTGCTGGAGGAGGTGCGTGCGGCGGCCGCCGAACACGCTGCTGCCCCCCTCGAGTCGAAGCCGCGCTTCCTCGTGGTGGGTGCGACGCCGCGGGAGCACGAGGCGGACGTCGAGTACGTCCTGCGGGAGGCCGGCTGGCAGGTCGACGTCGCCACGTCGTTCCTGCGAAGTGGGGCCCGGGTTTGCGTGGTGACGTCGGCGGCCGACCCTCCCTTCAGGGTGCTGCAGCGGGAGGGGGCACCCGACCTCCGGGTAAACCCGTACGACGGAGGTGAGCTGCCGAGGGAGCGGCGCAGGCGGCTCGCTGCCGCCCCCAGCGGGAAGCGGCGGATGCGGCTGCCGGCGGCGGAGGTGGACGAGCTACCGCAGCCGGCGGCCCCGCCAGCGGACGCGGCCGGACAGAAGAAGAGGAAGACGCCGGAGCCGGCAGCGGACGGGCCGGAACCCGCTGGGGACGATGTCCCAATGGACGGTGCAGAGGCGGGCGGGCACGTCCACGCCTTCGGGAGCCCGGCGAAGGCCACCGCCGGTTTCTCCTGCGCCCTATGCGGGAAGAAGAAGGCGAAGGGCCAGATCCGCACGACATGCGAGGGCTGCAACGTCGGCGCGTGCAAGGCGTGTGCGGGTTGACTGCCACCGCGACCCGTCCCCGGCGCCAGTTGTGGCCCCGCCAGGCCGGTGCAGGCCGCCCAGCGCGTGAGTCCCAGCACGCAGTTCGACGATGGAGCAGGCGAAGGTGGTGGCGATCCCTCTTCTTCTTCTTCTTCTTTTTGCCCCCCTCTCTCCCACAATGCGCCAGGCCTCATTAGCCCGGGAAATTTACCCGCAGCGCACAAACAATCCCCCCACAAAGGCCAGCGTGCCTGCGGGGGGGGCCCTGTCAGGGTGGAGGGAGCAATCCCCGGACTAAGCTTCCAGACGATCCCTCGGGATCTTCTGGACAGACTGAGCCGAGTACCCGAGCTTGGGCCGAAAGCCACTTGGAGGAGGCTGGGGGGAGAACAAAGCAGAGAGACCCAGCAGTGGGGACACGCCTACCGACAGGGCGGACCCCCGGTCAGACTGGAACGGGGTATCCCCGAGGGGCCCCTGAAAGAAGCGGCGGATCTCATACGTGACCGTCTCGGGTGGGAACCGGACCAGTTGCTGGCCAACTGGTACCGGAGGGGAGTGGGGATCAACCCCCACAAAGACCAGAGAGAACTGGGTCCGAGGGTAGCGACCATATCGCTCTTGAGCGACACGGTCATGGAGTGGGAGAGGGGGAGCCGGAGAGTGAGAACCCCCCTGCCGGTCGGCACACTGTGCCACATGGAAGGCGAGGCCAGGAGCCTGTGGACACACGGGATTCGTCCCGATGATGTCGCACGCGACCGGGTCTCGCTCACCTACAGGGCCGTGCGCGAGGCCGCCTCCCAACGTTTGCAAGGCCGGGACACCCCGCAAGAAACTCCCCCCATGCCCCCCCCGCCCCGCCCTCAGGCGTCCTCCCCACCCCCCCAGCAACAGTTCAGCCCCGCGCCACGTACTGACTTGTGTAATCGCCAAAGAACTCTTATATCTATTAAGGAAACTACTAGACAGCAGCTGTTAAGCGCTGGAGACATCGAACAGAACCCGGGCCCCGGCCGCACGGAGATGAAGTTCGCGACGTTGAACGTAACTAGCTTACTTCAATATCTCCCAGCGGCCGACGCGGTGGAAGCGGATCTTCTCTGCTGCCAGGAGGTGACACTCCTTCCGTGCAAACGGGCGCAGGCGGAGGAATACCTGCGGAAATGGTGCTGCCACTGGGGCCTGCCGCCTCCCGGAAGACTCTGTAGAAACTCCGGTAGTCGCTCGACGGTGAACGCCGCGAACGGAGGGCTCTCCACTCTAGTACTGAGACCGATACCTGCGTACGATACGATGACGGCGCTCTCGCACGCAGCAATACGGTCCCCGGACCGAGTGAGCCATACGGTAGTAGCAACAGGGGCCGGCAACACGTTCGTGCACGTGTTCAATGTCTACTGCCCTTCCGGAAACGGGAGGGCGGAGAGCGAGGAGCGTGAGGACATGCTGGAGAAGATCCTCTTCGCAGCGGCAGATAGCCTCGGTGACGTCCCCATAATGGTGATGGGTGACCTGAACACGGAAGAAGACCGGTCCCCTGTGCTGCGGAAGGCACTAAGGAACGGATGGTCCGACGCAGCGGAACTGCACCATGCGCGTACCGGTGACACACCGCCACCACCGACCTTTACCAGCGCCCGGACGACAGGCACGAGGATCGACCGCATACTCCTCAACCGAATAACGACGGGAGCTTTCCGTCAATGCGTCACCACCGCGGTGAACGTACCGGGACACCGGCTCGTGACAATGACCCTGGACATTGCGGCGCTGCGCCAAATCGTGTGGCGATTTAAAGTACCGCGGGAAATCCCTACCGAGGGGGGACCCAAGTGGGGCCTCTCGGACACAGAAGCTAACAGGGAAGCCGTACAGAGACTGACCAACTCCGATTTCGCAGAACGGCTGGCAGCACAGCGAGTGGAAGAGGCCTGGCTCGAGTGGTCACGAGTCAGTGAGCAGTACTTGCAGGATGCCTTCGGAATCCCTGCGGAAGAAAGGGGAAGGAGTACCGGCCGGGGGATAAAGACGTCGCCTAAGAGAGTCTGTATCACGGCAAGCACTGCGAGCGACGGGTCGGGGGCGGCGAACAGCAGACAGCTACGGCTCCGGAAGGCCATCCACAGGATGGAACGCATCTGCAGCTACCTTGCGCAGCGACGCGGGCCGGAGGCAGTTCCGCATGAAGTATCCCGTTGCTGGCAGAACAGCAGACGGCTGGCACAGGCGTGCATGAAAGGTGGCCAATGGACAGAAGGATTCCCGGATCATGAGGAGGCGAAGCAGCTTCTCACGGCATTGCGGGAAGAGACGAGTAGGCTCGGAAGGGAAGGATCGGCGGCCAGGTTTACGAAGTACCGAGACAAGCTGAACGAGAGGGCCGATGCGAGCAGACGATGTCTGACAACCATCTGCGCCGGACGCGCTGAGCCGTCGGGGGTGTTGCGAACGGGGGCGGGTGTGACTGCAAATGTTGACGAGATGGACGAGGCGCTGAACACTGCGTGGGACCCTATCCTGCGTAAGTACAAGGACGGGCCAGAGCCGGAGTACGAGCCGTTTCGGGATCGGTTCCAGGATCACATCGGCCCACACTTGATGGAAGCCGGAACAATCACGGGGGAGGAGCTGCGAATTCTGCTGAGGAAGAAGCCGAAGAAAAGCGCGTCAGGGGTGGATGGCTGGCGTATGGCTGAACTGCGGGAGTTGCCGCTCCCCCTGCTGAATGCACTTGCAGACGTCATGAACCTGGTCGAAGCGACTGGGGACTGGCCGGCAAGCATGACAACTGCGCTGGTGTCGATGGTGCCGAAAGATGAGAGCCAAGACCCGCTGCACACGAGGCCGATAACCGTCACATCCGCCGTGTACCGCTTGTGGGCCTGCCGCAGGCTTGCGGACATTGTCCTGTGGCAGGAGGGGTGGATCGAAGAAGGACAGAAAGGCTTTCGGCCGGGCCACCGGATCGAGGACGTCTTGATGGAGATAGGGCTCGAGGTGGAGGACGCCTTGCTGGACGGAGAGCCGCTCTACGGAGTGGCGCTGGACTTCCGGAAGTGTTTCGACATGGTCCCGCGAGAGGTAGTGCTACGCTTGGCTGAGGACTTAGGACTGCACGGTCGGGTTCTCAAGCCGCTGAGGGCGATTTACAGTCTGCTCGCGAGACGCTTCAAGTTGCCGCTAGGGGTGGGCAGGGAGTTTAGTGTGACCAACGGTATCCTTCAAGGGTGCCCTGTGTCCGTCATACTCATCAATGCCCTGCTGTCGGTAGTGATGAAAGCGGTCAAGAAAGAAGCTGAGGGTGTGAGTCCTAAGTCGTACGCGGATGATGCCACACTACTGTCCAGGCTGTCAGAGGCCGCATTGCAAAAGGGAGTCGACATTGTTGACGAGTTCTGCACACTCACCGGAATGCAGCTAAACCTCGAGAAGACCATCGCATTCTCGACGAGGCAGAGGCACCAGTCGACGCTCAGACTCCGAAGCGGAAATGCGCTGCTTCGATTTAGCAAGTCCGTCACGTGTCTGGGGGCCCTAGTCTCAACGGCGAAGAACAGAAAGGAGAGGTCCGACTCTAAGAGGGTAGAGAGGGCGGCGGCCCTAGCGGAAGGCCTCCGCCACGCGCCATTCCGGTACGAAAAGCGGGTCCGTATTGTGCAGTCGAATGTGTTGCCGGCAGCGCTATCAGGCTGCTCCTTCGCGCCGGTGTCGAAGGTGGCGATGAAGCGGTTGACGACGTCGGTGATGGGTCTGATCTGGGGTGGAGCAAACCCGAAGCGCGCGAGAGAAATGGTCCTGAACTTCCAGGAGAAGGGCCACCTGACGGACCCCGGTACGTGTTTAGCGTACCGGGTGACGACGGCGTTCTACGCGGCGTGCGAGAGGCTACCGCGACTGCTACCTCTGATGGAGAGTATCCGGGGGCGGTACGCCGAGGGGGACCAACCCCTCGGCCCAGTCGGGCTGGCGATGAGGAGCATGGAGGAGTGTGGACACATATGGGAACCTGGGCCCCTATCTCGCACGCTACGACGGAATGGTGCAGTGTTCGACCCGCTGGCCTCGTCGCCCTCGAAGAGGGGGCACGAAGTGAGGGCGGACCTGAGAACGAGGACGTGGGCCCGACTGATGGCGAGAAGGCCAGGATATCAGGGGCTGGAAAGAGCCGACTTGGAGCGCACGAATGCGTTCTGGAAGACGAGGGAATGTTCCGCGCACACGGCGAAGCTAATTCGAGTCGCGATTGCGGGGGGTGTGAACACGGCGGAGTTCACGTCGCGGATGAGGCAGGCCGGAGCTGAGCCGCAGGCGCCCAGCTGCAAGCACTGTGGGAGCGGCGTGACGGAGAACGCTCGTCGTGCGCTCCTTTTCTCTCCAAACGGTACACAATTCCAGGATTTTGCCCAAAAAAAGGCCCACACGGTACCGTCACCCGAGTGTTTGTGGGCCAAGTGTTTATGGGCCATACCGGGTCATCAAATGACACGTATTTTTTACCAGAATGTTAGGGCCAAGTGTTTATGGGCCATACCGGGTCATCGAATGACACGTATTTTTTACCAGAATGTTAGGGCCAAGTGTTTATGGGCCATACCGGGTCATCAAATGACACGTATTTTTTACCAGAATGTTAGGGCCAAGTGTTTATGGGCCATACCGGGTCATCAAATGGCACGTATTTTTTACCAGAATGTTAGGGCCAAGTGTTTATGGGCCATACCGGGTCATCAAATGACACGTATTTCTTACCAGAATGTTAGGGCCAAGTGTTTATGGGCCATACCGGGTCATCAAATGACACGTAATTTTTACCAGAATGTTAGGGCCAAGTGTTTATGGGCCATACCGGGTCATCAAATGACACGTATTTTTTACCAGAATGTTAACTTCCCCCCTCTTGGCATCGTCTCATGTGGTAAAACCATTCGACAACCCCTCCGCAGAGTACGCTCGACCGCGCTTTGAAGCGCGCGAAGTCAGCCACGATCACCAAGACGGGGGTCCTCCACCCTGCGCCGGGCAGCCAGCTGTTCTCTCCGCCGCACAACGGCCGCGCTGCCCCGCCGCAGCCCAGCCAGCAGCACCTGCAGCCGGCCGCGGCAGCCGCCCGGTCACCGCCCCACCAGCCCCCCGCGGCTGCTGCGTCGCCGGCGGGCGACCCCCACGAGCACTTCCGGCGCCAGCAGCAGCAGCAAATGCAGCTGCAGCAGCAGCTGCAACTGCAGCTGCAGCAGCAGCAGCAGCAGCAGCACCTGCTGCTGCACCGCAAACGAGACGCGGCCGCGCACCCGACGCCCGTGGCGCACCCCCGCCCCGCCGACGACGAGCGGCGGCCCTGCGGGCTCCCGGGGCCCCCGCAGCTGCGGCAAGGCGGCGCGGCCCGCCACCAGCTGGGGGCGAAGCCGGCGGGGCTCCACCCGCCCGGCGGCCTGGACGGGATCCCGGTGGTGTCGACGCCGCACGCGGGGCGGCCGTTCGGGGCGGGGGTGTGGGGCGATGACACGCCGCGGAGGGCGCTCAATTTCGCGGGCAGCCCGCCGAGCGCGCAGAAGGCGCGCTCCGCCGTCTTCGAAGGCCAGCGGCTGCTGCGGGAGTCGCTGGCTGACGTCGGCAAAGCGGACCGGGCGATGCACTTCGCAGAGGCGCTGGCGGTGCTGTCCGTCCCGCACCTGGTCGGGGTCCTCAACGAGTTTGTCCCGCCGCACTTGAAGCCGAACCTCGAGGTTCGCTGGCGCGCGGTCATCGCCCAGTACCAAGACAGGTCGAGGGCGAAGCTGCTCCGGGGAGACCCGCTCAGCATCCAGACACCCACCCACCACGTCGTGAACCACCCAGCCTCGCCGCTTTGCACAAGACGCACGTCGCCACCCCGCAGGTTGCAACCTGTACTCGGTCCCTGATCCACAAAGCACAGTCTGGCGGACGTTCTTGCAAACCTAACGCGTTTAAAATTGCAACTGCCGAAATCTCTGCTTCACAAGTCGCTCGCCGCTGTCTGCGATGCAGAGGCTTTGGCAGGAAATCATCCAGCTTCGTCTCTTTGTCCCGTCGCCAAGGTGCACGGGTGGTGCTTGCTGTGGTCGGGCACTTGTCCCTCCCCGACACAAGAAGCAACGGCTGCTGCGAGAGTCGCTGGCAGACGTCGGCAAAGCGGACGGGCGATGCACTTCGCAGAGGCGCTGGCGGTGCTGTCCGTCCCGCATCTGGTGGGGGGCCTCAACGAGTTTGTCCCGCCGCACTTGAAGCCGAACCTCGAGGTTCGCTGGCGCGCGGTCATCGCCCAGTACCAAGACAGGTCGAGGGCGAAGCTGCTCCGGGGAGACCCGCTCAGCATCCAGACACCCACCCACCACGTCGTGAACCACCCAGCCTCGCCGCTTTGCACAAGACGCACGTCGCCACCCCGCAGGTTGCAACCTGTACTCGGTCGCTGATCCACAATCGCACAATCTGGCGGACGATCTTGCAAACCCAACGCGTTTGAAAATGACCTTCCAAGTCGCTCGCCGCTGTCTGCGAAGTCGCGAGTCGCACCCAACGTGGTGCAACAAATTGCTTCGGTCGTGGTATCTTTCCGATACACACAAGAACTGTGGAGCATCCAGCCCCGCCCCTTGCCCCAGCGGCGTGGGAGCAGATTCAATTGCAACCTATGACGGCTGAAATGCACTTTTTTGATGAGCCGCCGCTCGCCGGTGCGTGATGATGGCTTCCTCTTCGGTGAGGCTCACACACTCAAACCTCGACTGCAGATCGCAGAAGCTTTGCACTTGTAGCCCCCGCACACCGCGTTGAGGACCATCGTACAAAGGGCGCACAAGAACAATACTCGTTTGTCCCTGATCTTCTCTCCCCGCACTGACCTTTTCTGGACAAGTGCCTACTTTGCAGGAAAATACTCGACGTTGCCGCCCCTGCGGAGTACACAGGGGAAATGCGCTCACCCATCTAAACACAGTGCAAGTCAAAGACTCCCTACCCACAGGGAACTCTGGGGGGTTGTCGGGTGTCAGCGTTCAATGGAACAATTTCGCCCCTACTGGGAATGTTCCAATCGGACAAAGGAAAGGAAAGTAAGTCTTCAGATGCTACTGCTGGTATATCGAGCGTTTCATTTCCCGTTGCGCGTTCAACAAATCCCCGCGGAACTGAAATCGTGCACAAGAGGCACCGAGAATTTTGTACCTTTCTTCCATCCTCGTCTTGGCCGTGCCAGCTCTCGTGTACTTTGTTCTCGCCTCGCCTTCTCCCCTCTCTGTACGTGCCACTGTTGATCCAACACTTAGATGCTGTACTGTCAACCCTGTTCGATTTTATCTACACCACATGTTGTCTTCCCCCGTAGAGAAAAAGGAAAAAAGAAAGCCATTTATGTTTAAAAAAAGTAGTATTAGAAAAACGACGCCCCGCGTTCAGATCGAAATGCAAAATGTGTACGGTTCCACTGCCCTGGGGAGACGCCGATCCGGCTAAGGCAACTCCGTGACCAAAGGCGGGGGGCCCAACTACGTTCTTAGCGAATGTGATCTTGGGGTCAGTCACACTGGCCACTGCCTTGGCTAGCCAGTGTGAAGTGCACGCACGAAAATGTCCACACTCCCCGACACTCCCAGCCTCAATGATGGCAACCGGGAACTCTCAAAATACCGGACTTTTACACCCACGTGTGCGGGGGGCGCTCTCCCAGGGCTGAGACAAAGTTTCCTCGTCATTTTCTTTTCGAATCAGCACCCGCTTCGTAGATACATACTCAAGGATGCCTCCCGTTGCAAAACCTCAAAAGGAGGAAATGTGCTGCAGCCCGCAACGAAACCAGGGCACACAGCTGGCGTAAGCGTTCGATGCAATGGACCTATCTGCAGTTGTATTGTTTCTCCCCCTCTGGCCACCATCTAAAAAGCATCGGGCAGTCCCTCCGTGTATTTCTTGACCGTGGGACGCGTGGTTCCTTGTTCTATCTTCAAACACCGGCATGTTCCCCCCCCCCCCCCACTCTCTCTTGTCGACCCCCCTTCGGTTTCCGACTTGCGCTTATGCACGCCTCCATGGCCGTCGTCGAATATGGGGGTCCCTCTGCAGGTGCACAGGCATCGGATCGGTTAACCGCAACAGGTCTAGGCTAAGCGCCACTGGCTGCGCAGCATTGGACCGATTCTTTCGTGACGGAAGGCACTATTGAATGGTTAGGGACACCTCCACGTGGTGGGGGAAGCTTTTAATATTTCTGCTCTCCGTACTGTCTGGCGAGAACTGGCAAGAAAGGTAAGTACGAACGCGTCTTCCACCAGCGCAAGGAAATGTTGACCGACTGCCTCGTCGCGGGGAAGTCTCCCGCCTGTATGACCATCCGCCTGCTCGGCCGTGTTTGCTCATACAAATTTCATAACATTAATTCCCCTTAGGTCCGAACAGATTCGAGAAGTAGATAGCGCTCCGAAGTGGGGCTAATTGGACGGCGTATCCACAGCATCAAACCTTACTTCCGATTTGACATGTCTTCCTGGACACAGCAGCAAACACAGACAGACGGCAAACAGCAATGCCGGCACCATAAACAAAAAAGAAGAATAATGGCCGCAATGTTCTACAAGCGGCCCGGGCAACAGACGTGGCTTCAAGTGCTCGTGAGCTGCCTCGTGCTGGTGTACGGGTATCTCGCGTGCCTCGTCTTTGTTCCGGCTGCTGAACAGCAGAGTGAAAGCTGGCGTGCTAGGCAGTCTGCCGTTGCAGTCGTATTGATGGTCCTTTCGCTGTACTGCCTGTGGAAGGCCACGCTGACTCATCCCGGTCGTGTGCGGGTAGGGTGGAACGGCACGAACCAGGACCCGAGAGACGCGAGTCTCAGTTGGTGCAACGCGTGCCAGCTGTGGAAGCCTCCGCGCGCCCACCATTGCAGTCACTGCAACTGCTGCGTTGCTCGGTGTGTGGCCTTCCTCTCCGCTTTTATTTTTGTATAAGCACCTGGGGGCAGCAGTCAGTTGTGAGACTGGCAGGTGAGCAGCGTCACCTCCCCTAGCGAGCTCTCGGAGCAAGCTGCGTCTGTTGCAGCTGTTGTATGGATTGCCTACATACACTCAGCCGCGCGTGCCTTCATTGCGAAGGTTACTGCTGCGGCCTTCTGGTGTCGGTCAAGTAGCGAGATCTAAGCAGGGCTGCATCCTCGTTGTGTGTAAGGTTTCGTGAGGGCCTGGTCAACCACCTCATCACTATAGGGCACAAACCTTTCGCGACAGAGATTGGACAGTCGGGATTGCCGGGGGCGGGTCTCCATGAAGAAGAGAGTTGTAGAGCAAGACCTGCCCCCTGCGCCTGCTGTCTCCGGCTGCTTCGGCAGACGACACATACTACTACTACTACTACTACTACTACTACTACTACTACTACTACTACTACTACTACTACTACTACTACTACTACTACTACTACTACTACTACTACTACTACTACTACTACTACTACTACTACTACTACTACTACTACTACTACTACTACTACTACTACTACTACTACTACTACTACTACTACTACTACTACTACTACTACTACTACTACTACTACTACTACTACTACTACTACTACTACTACTACTACTACTACTACTACTACTACTACTACTACTACTACTACTACTACTGTGGTTTACCGTGGGAATTGGAGCAAAGCGCATGGCAGGATGAGCACCCACCCAAACCAACACCAGAAGAGTTTTGGGAGGAGGCGGGGTTTCAAGTAGACAGTCACTCTGGCAAAACTAAAAGACCCAGCAGGATCAAAGAATGTCAGTCACACCTTCCTCTTTCTTTTTTCTCTACCTCCTTTTTCGGTAAAGCACACGAACACCCACGACACGAGAAAACACGCGACACGCTTCCCTTTTCTCTTTTTTCGCTGATGTCGGGATGAGAGACCGGAGGACGAGCGATGTGTGGCGGGACCTCGGGTGCGGTCAGCGCGCCGAGGACGTGATCCTCGAGCTCCAGCTCGAGTATGTTGTTCCGGGGCACGCGTTCGGGTCCGACTGCGTGTGCGCGTTGGAGAGTCGGTTCGAGCCCTTGCGGGAGTGGCTCTACGTCGCAGAGTCGCTCGAGGGGTGGCGTGGTCGCCGTCAGTTCGTGTCGTTGGGAGAGCTGTTGCTGCGGGAACTGCGCATCGAGTTCGTGTGCGCCCGCGAGGGGTTCTCGCGGAAGGAGTTCCAGATGCAATTGCAGCTGGAGAGCGAGGACGCGCTGGACAGGGCGGCGGCTGGGCTCTGGTGGGAGCGCCGCCAGTCGGTCAGCGGGGCACCGCCTTCCGAGGAGAGGCCGCGCAGGCGGAGGAGGCGTATCCCTCCCGCGGTTCGGCGCCGTCGCAAGCGCGACCAGGGCGAAGCGGTGACGCCTCCGCGGCAGCCCGACCTTCCGAACGCTCCCCTCCTCCCTCCCCGACCAACCGACAACCAGTCAACCAACCCCACGGGAATGGTCATTGACGAACACCAGCGAGGCACTGCCTCTTCGTCTGACACCCGTGCCACAGCCCGCACTTCCCCGAATGCAGGGGGACCCTTAGCGCAGCGACTCAGCGCGGATTCAGGTTCGCAGAGCGACGCAGCGCGAGGCCCCGCAGGCGCAACGACCTGCGGTTACGCGGCGCATGACATCGGCCACAGCGGTGGTGTTGGGTGTGACAACTCATGCCCCGATGCGCAGCGACCCGGTCCGGTTGGCGATTTCCCGTCAGGGGAACACGTAGCGTGCTCAGACGGTACGCTGCGACCCGGCCCGGAAGAGGACCTTTTGGGGGCGAGAAGTTTCGCGGTGGGTGAGTGGAGTCCTGCCCTCGGGATGGCACCCAGGGTGGTAGATGGGCTAGGCCCTTTTTCGCTGCCAACCCCTGTGCAACCAGGGATGGCACCGCTAGGTGTCACGGGGTTCGCCCCTTCTATTTTTGGTATGTGGGAGGCCGGCGCTCCTTTTAATTCTTCCCTGAATGCTTTGAATGTGCCGGCCTTTGCAGGAGGAGCGCCTTCTCCAGGGGGGTTTTTCCCCATGACTTCCGCGCTTCAGAGCGTTCCGGAGTACAGGGTGGCAGATCTGCTGCCCGCCGAAGAGTTACCCGCTCCGCCAGCCGTGCCCGCCTCTGGGTTTGCAGCATTGCCGCCGCACGTAGGGGATGATCTGGCTCCGCTGAGCGACGTTGTGGGCCGTCGGGTCCACGGCTTTACCCGACGTGCGCATAACACGCGTCTTCCACAGTCGCAGGCGGAAAAGGAGGCACCTCTCCACGTGGCGGCGGTGCCGGCCATGGACACGGAGGCGCTCCGGCTCAGGATGAAACCTGACGTACGCGTCAGATTTGACTCGGTCTGGAACGCCACGTTTTCCCCCGTTCGTGGCGCGAAAGAAGGAAACTCTTCCGAGGGCCAGCAGAGGAGGAGTCACCTCATGCACTCCCACGCGTCTGAGCTCGTCAGGCTTGGCATCGCGTCGCCTTCCGACACGCCGGGTACTTTCCGCAACGTGCCTTTTACGGTTGTGGAAGACAAGGCGGGCCGCCTGCGCCAACGGTTCATTCTGTGGACGCAGGAGGCTAACGACTTGCTGAGCCGCCAAGGCTACGTGGCTCAGGTACCATTGGGCCACGTCTCCGGGTATCTCGACGTAGTCGAGTCCGAGTGCGCCACAACGCGTGATTTGCGTTGTGGCTTTTATCAAGTCGAAGTCCCGGAGGAGGCTCGAAAGAACTTCGGTTTCCTCGATGAACAAGGCAATGCCTACGTCCTAAATAGGCTGCCGATGGGACACTCGTGTGCACCAGAGCTGATGCACACGCTAACAGCAACGTTAGCAAGTCACCCAGACTTCGTTGGGCCTGAATTCACGGCCGACGGGGTAACAGTCCATGCCTGGGTGGACAACATTCGTATAAGTGGGTCCCGTGCCGCAGTGCTCTGCCAGACCGAGGAACTTGATCGGCTGGCCGCACGGGTCCATGCTTCTTGGAAGCCCGAGGATAGCAACGACGCTTCCTCGGGCTACGATTTTATAGGGGTCACTTTTGACCACGGTCGGAAGACCGTCTCTCCTGCGGCTCGTCTGATCGAAAAGATCCGGGCCGTGGATTTGTCTAGCCCCACCGCCGGCGATTTAGAATCGCTCGGCGGTCGCCTGCTCCATGCGAGCGCAGTCGTGAACGCGTTCCCCGGCTCGTTCTGGTTCGCCGTCAAGTTCTTGCGACGGATAACGAACGGCCTCAACAAGGGGACCCGCACCCAATCAGAGACTGTGCTTGTGCCGGCCTCCGTACGGAGAGATTTGCGATCGTGGGTTGATTCTGTCGATGTGAACAGAAGGTTCACGCGTCCGTCCACGAACCGTCCGTACGCGGTCTACGTGGACGCTTCCTTGCTGGGGTGGGGCGCTGTCCTGGTTGACCGGCAGACAGCAGAGCTGACCGTGTTGGGTGGCACATGGACCGAGCAGGAAGCTCGGCACCACATCAACACGCTAGAAGCACTGGCTCTGAAGAGAGCCGTGGATGCGCTACCCCCGTCAGTATTAGGTAGCGCAGTCGACGTTCATGTCGACAACACTACCGTAGTCGGGGTGGCACGAAAGAAGAACTGCATGCTGAACAAATCATTGAATGACGCAGTTGTGCACGCGTTGACTCGACTACGGGATTTGAAATGTTCCTGGTCCATCTCGTGGATCAGCACGAAGGAGAACCCGGCCGATGTCCCTTCAAGAGTCGCCCTTGCTGCTGACGCCTCGGAAGAGGATCGACAGCGACTTTTACTTGCGGTGAGGGCATTCTTTACTCGCGGGGGGGCAGGTGGCGTGACGTCGTCCCAGCGGCGATCATAGCTTGCCTCATGGTCGGTGTTCTTCCCCTTCGTTTGTTCTTTATGTGAGTTCCATCCTGACTGGTTTTTCACCGTTCTCTTTCGATTGGAGTGGCCAGGGCGAAACGGGACGATCCCGTCAAGTGGGAGAGACCCACTACGAAACAGATCCGAGCAAGCGGAAAAAAGAGCCCAGACCGAGAGAGAGAGTGTGTGTGCGGCCAGAGAAACGCCAGACAACGACTGCAGATCCCGCCTCAGAACGAGTGCGATGATGCCAGAAGAAGCCAGCAACAATTCCTACTACTACTACTACTACTACTACTACTACTACTACTACTACTACTACTACTACTACTACTACTACTACTACTACTACTACTACTACTACTACTACTACTACTACTACTACTACTACTACTACTACTACTACTACTACTACTACTACTACTACTACTACTACTACTACTACTACTACTACTACTACTACTACTACTACTACTACTACTACTACTACTGCAGTTTACTGAGGGAACTGGAGCAAGACGCATGGCTAGACGAGCACGACCACCTCGAATCGACACCAGAAGAATTCGGGGTGGGGCTGGCTTCGACGACTAGTAATATCCCGGTAAATGGTAGCACTCCTGAACAAGCCTGAACCAACAGGATCAAAGAATGTCAGTCACACCTTCCCGAGCCGCAGTGCTCTGCCAGACCGAGAAGCTTGATCGGCTGGCCGCACGGGTCCACGCTTCTTGGAAGCCCGAGGATAGCAACGACGCTTCCTTGGGCTATGATTTTATAGGGGTCAGTTTTGACCACGGTCGGAAGACCGTCTCTCCGGCGGCTCGCCTGATCGAAAAGATCCGGGCCGTCGATCTCTCTAGCCCAACCGCCGGCGATTTAGAATCGCTCGGCGGTCGTCTGCTCCATGCGAGCTCAGTCGTGAACGCGTTCCCCGGCTCGTTCTGGTTCGCCGTCAAGTTCTTGCGACGGATAACGAACAGCCTCAACAAGGGAACCCGCACGCAGTCAGAGACTGTGCGTGTGCCGGCCTCCATACGGAGGGATTTGCGATCATGGATCGATTCTGTCGATGTGAACAGAAAGTTCACGCGTCCGTCCACGAACCGCCCGTACGCGGTCTACGTGGACGCTTCCTTGCTGGGGTGGGGTGCTGTCCTGGTTGACCGGCAGACAGCAGAACTGACTGTGTTGGGTGGCGCGTGGACCGAGCAGGAGACTCGGCACCACATAAACACGCTTGAAGCACTGGCTCTGAAGAGAGCCGTAGATGCGCTACCCCCGTCAGTGGTAGGGAGCGCGGTCGACATCCATGTCGACAATACGACCGTGGTCGGGGTGGCGCGGAAGAAAAACTGCATGCTCAACAAGGCGTTGAATGACGCAGTTGTGCACGCGTTGACCCGACTACGCGATTTGAAATGTTCCTGGTCCATCTCGTGGATCAGCACGAAGGAAAACCCGGCCGATGTCCCTTCGAGAGTTGCCCTTGCCGCTGACGCCTCGGAAGAGGATCGACAGCGACTTTTACTTGCGGTGAGGGCATTCTTTACTCGCGAGGGGGCTGGTGGCGTGACGTCGTCCCAGCGGCGATCATAGCTTGCCTCATGGTCGGTGTTCTTCCCCTTCGTTTGTTTGTAAGTATCCGCTTTGGTTTCACCCTTTGTTTTCAGATGGAGTTGCACGAGCCGACCGGAGGAAGGGGTCAGCACAAGCCCCAGGAAGCCAAGCCAGTGCGAGAGGCCAGAAGACGCCAGCTCCAATTCTTGCAGTTTACTGAGGGAACTGGAGCAAGACGCATGGCTAGACGAGCACGACCACCTCGAATCGACACCAGAAGAATTCGGGGTGGGGCTGGCTTCGACGACTAGTAATATCCCGGTAAATGGTAGCACTCCTGAACAAGCCTGAACCAACAGGATCAAAGAATGTCAGTCACACCTTCCCGATTCTTTTTCCCACCCTCCATCCCCCGCGTGACGTCGTCCCAGCGGCGATCATAGCTTGCCTCATGGTCGGTGTTCTTCCCCTTCGTTTGTTTGTAAGTATCCGCTTTGGTTTCACCCTTTGTTTTCAGATGGAGTTGCACGAGCCGACCGGAGGAAGGGGTCAGCACAAGCCCCAGGAAGCCAAGCCAGTGCGAGAGGCCAGAAGACGCCAGCTCCAATTCCTACTACTACTACTACTACTACTACTACTACTACTACTACTACTACTACTACTACTACTACTACTACTACTACTACTACTACTACTACTACTACTACTACTACTACTACTACTACTACTACTACTACTACTACTACTACTACTACTACTACTACTACTACTACTACTACTACTACTACTACTACTACTACTACTACTACTACTACTACTACTACTACTACTACTACTACTACTACTACTACTACTACTACTACTACTACTACTACTACTACTACTACTACTACTACTACTACTACTACTACTACTACTACTACTACTACTACTACTACTACTACTACTACTACTACTACTACTACTACTACTACTACTACTACTACTACTACTACTACTACTACTACTACTACTACTACTACTACTACTACTACTACTACTACTACTACTACTACTACTACTACTACTACTACTACTACTACTACTACTACTACTACTACTACTACTACTACTACTACTACTACTACTACTACTACTACTACTACTACTACTACTACTACTACTACTACTACTACTACTACTACTACTACTACTACTACTACTACTACTACTACTACTACTACTACTACTACTACTACTACTACTACTACTACTACTACTACTACTGCTACCACTACTACTACTACTTAAGCACCTGCTTGTAGGAAATGCTTGAGGAGACTGCCAGTTGCGATAGATCAAAGGAGGTAAATGTGCTGTCCAGCCCACACGAAACACAGGTAAATCTGGGGTTAGTGGCGGGCGTAAGCGTTCAACAAAAAAGACCCACTTTGCAGTTGTATTGTTTTCTCCCCCTCTAGCCTCCTTCGAAATGAGCACAAGGCAGTCCCTCGAGTATTTTGTTTCTCCTGCACTGTGGAGACCAGATTCCCCCCATGGCCGCTTTTTCCATTTTACGTCGTGAGTGCGCAAACTCCCCTCTGTACCTTTTACTATACCGGACTTTACCGGTTTGAAACCCCGGATTTTCCGGAAGTCCCCTGGTTCCCCGGAATCGATGCAAATCTCGATCCAGCGACAGGCGCGCCTGCTGCTGAAAATACTCGAGGTCGCCAGATGCAAAATCCGGTTCTGGTTGCGACGTCCCCGGCCCTCCTTTCTAGCAAACTTGGATGAGCACCTTCGGTGCGTCTAGGGGGGTCGAGTGAGGACCTAAAAGACAAGCTCTGAGTTTTTGAAGTCCACTTGCTTCAAAAGCAAGGTTGAAAGGGGACGATTCGGAACCTTAAGGATCCGGAATCGGAAAAATAACACAGGCAATTCCTCCCTCTTCCTTGTTCCCGACCTCGCTCCCCTCGATCGATTTCGCCCCAAGAGTAAAGGTCCGAACGAGACCTCCCCACAAAAACCCTGCACAGTTGCGACGTAACTTGTGACTAGAAGGCGACAATGACCGCAACACTGACCCCTCCCACAGGTACGACCACCACTGCGACTGGATCGATAACTGCGTCGGCCAGGCGAACCACAAGTACTTCGCGCTGTTCCTCTTCTACCAGACCGTGTGCATCACGCACCACTTTTTCATGCTGTACTGCTACTTGTCAACTACACCCGGGCGCCCCGTCGTGGACATCCCACCCGAAGCACACCGGCACACCGGCCGCATGCTCCAGCACAGTGCCCGTGCGTCGGCTGCGTATACGACGATGTTTGCGATCGCGTACTCGATGGTCGCCTTCGGGTTTTGGATCTTCGCCTGCGCGTTCCTCGGCTGCACGTTTCAAAACCTCGCGACCAACACCACGACGTATGACCAACACGCTTGGTCGTCGACGGAAACGGATCACACTTACACCCGCGGGCTAGTCCACAACTTTTGCGAGGTCCTGGGCGATCATCCGTTGCTCTGGCTGATACCTGTTGAGAGACCGGTCGTCATGGACGGATACTCGGTGACCCCCGAAGAAACGCAGTGGAAAACCGACTAGCTCTCTTACACGCGGCAACAGCATGTTTTCCCTTGCGAAGCCGCCTGCTGATGTTAGATGCCACCAGTGGATGACCGGACGGCTCTCAAACCGAGTCTACAGTAATGCGCACACCGACCGCATCCAGCACGGTGCCCGTGCGTCGGCTGCGTATACGACGGTGTTTGCGATCGCGTACTCGATGGTCGCCTTCGGGTTTTGGGTCTGCGCCTGCGCGTTCCTCGGCTGCACGTTTCAAAACCTCGCGACCAACACCACGACGTATGACCAACACGCTTGGTCGTCGACGGAAACGGATCACACTTACACCCGCGGGCTAGTCCACAACTTTTGCGAGGTCCTGGGCGATCATCCGTTGCTCTGGCTGATACCTGTTGAGAGACCGGTCGTCATGGACGGGTACTCGGCGACCCCCGAAGAAACGCAGTGGAAAACCGACTAGCTCTCCTACACGCGGCAACAACATGTTTTCCCCTTGCTAGGCTGCCTGCGGTTGTTCGATCGTGCCGTGATGCCACCGGTGGATGACCGGACGGCTCTCAAACCGGAACCGAGTCTCACATCTGACTCATCACGGTCACGACCCCAAAATGACATGCGGGTCGAGCACTGGCTTCGGCGAACGGTAACTCCTAAATACACGTCCACATCCGTGTCCACATCCGTGTCCATCGACCCTACCGGGTGGCTACGAGCCCCACGTTCCAGCGAACCAGCTTTCCACAGGTAACTACACCCCGGACTTCAGCAGCCATAAACTATGTCAATGCGGGAGTGAAAAGTGCGGGAGTGGCCACGCTTCACGCGGGACAGGGTTATCTACCCGGAAAAGTTTCGCTTCCGACGTAGAGCCGGACGTCTCTGGTGAGGAAAAACGAAACTCCACACACTCCACCAAACACCTAGACAGTACGCGGAAAAACATCTACGCCACCCCTCCGCGTCGTAGGGGCCCGTGCATGGAATATCAGGGGGGAGATCTAGAATCGTGCCGTACACGTTAACCGTAGGTCTGTTCTTCAGGGAGTGTATTGGTTGTTAAAGCACGTCTTCTTGCCAGCCGCTCGCAGGGCTGTGCCTAGCTACAAGTCTCGTCCCACGTTCGGAAGGCAACGAAGCCTGCCGCCGGCCGCTCGGCGTGGCGTCGCTGTCTTTCTTTTCGTCACTTGGCTTTGCTTGTTCGTGCTTGTCTGGTCCAATGGACATCGGTCCCCATCGAAAACCTTCTTTTCGTGAAGTAACCGATAGCCAACGGGCCCTGAAAGCTCGTACAGTTAAAAGGCGAGGATGGTAACATAAGACAAACCCCCTACGCTGTGCTGCTTGAGCCTACTGGGGGGGGCTAATTACTATTGAACCGTATAATACAATTGAACCGTATAATACAATTGAACTTTTTTTTCGGGGAATCGGCGCATCCCAACCGTATAATACAATTGAATTGTAGTGTTACTGTACGGCTGACACTTTCGCACTGCCGTTGAGTGTGAGCCAGCCAGTGAGGCGGTTTCAGGGCCGTTTTCGTTTCGGCTTTTTTTTGGAAAAGTCATGTTGGACCTCCAAAGCGGAGAAGAAATCTTACAGGGGGGGGGCTAAATACAACGAGCGCCCGTTGTATTTAAAGCGTCAAGCTCAAAATGCAGGTTCGCGGCAGAACGTGGTCTTCGAATGCAACTGTCTTGGAATACAACTGTTTTTCCATGCTAATCAACCGTGGGTTTCCGTGCCCCCGTACAGAGGGAGCAGATTTCGAGCAGCATTTCATACTTCGCAGTCGGTCTGACTCAGACCGGTGTTTTTCGTACTTCTTTCCGAGTCAGAAAAAAGTCAGACGGCCGTCTGACTCGGACCCCCGCCCCGCTCGCCGTCCAGGCCGGCTTTGTCGCGGCAACTTGGCCCGCAATGGGTGCGTCGAACAGGCTGGACTCGCAGCCGGCGCCCAGGCTGACCCCGCCACCGCAAGAGGCCGACGAGGCCCACCACGCAGCTGCCGGCCAGGCCGCTGCCAGGCGGACCTCCCCTCCGCGAGCGGCAGGCCGTCACTGGATCCGGAAGTAGCAGCGGCGTTTCAGCCACAGGGGTCGACTCGAGCGTGAACCTCACCCTGGAACCCTTTCACAAAGTTTCAGGACTCCAAGTCCGACTCTAGTTCGGAATCGGACAAGCCCGAATCGGAAGTGGACTCGTCGGGACCTCCCCCCACGAAGTCTGACGACGAGTGACGGAGGGCCGGGCGACCTCCGTTCGACCGGCTGGACAGGGATGGACGACATTGGACCGAGCCGCAACCGGACCAGTTCCTGGTCCGGTTGCGAAATGGAAGCAGCCGGTCGAGGCGCTGCGGAAACAGGAACCCAGCCGGACGCCCTGGGATGCTCGGGGGCGCCCCACAACCAAGGTAGGCCGGCATCGCCCTCGCCGGTCGACACGCCGGCACCCGTTTGCCGCAGACAACCAGGCGCCTCCGAGGACCCCTGGGAGGCTCCCCATCCAGGCTCACCTGGGCCAGGCTGGGTTCGTGCCGACGGAGGCCAGCTTTCCGTCGGAGGACGCCGGAGAGGTTTGGACGAACTTCCTCCGGCCCAGGCCCTCGGCATCCAGTCCGAAGAGGAAACGCCGACTCACAGCGAGCCCTAATCAATCTTAGAGGCTTCACTGAAACGAGAATAGTGCAGAACTCCAGTGAAACAGCACTATCCCAAGACAGTAGTATTCAACGGAACAAGGAGAAAAAACTAGGGGAAAAAAACAGTAGTTGTATTTAGCGGCGGTAGTTGTATTCCAAGAAAGTTGTATTTAGCCCCCCCTGTAAAACGAGGTTTTGGCGTGCATTCCGAACCCGGGTCTTCCGAAGGTTTTGAGCATGATCATGATGATGTCGCTGATGCCGTTGCTCGTGCCAAAGTCTTGGAGCTGCTGCGTGCGGGGATCATGAAGCACAAACATGGCAATGGGTCGGCAATCGCAGTGTGGGTGGCTCCGGAGCTGCTGAGCCAGCTCCGGAGTTGAGCTTCGGAGCCAGCCGGAGACACTGTCAATCGTGACCGTGGCCCGGAATGGGGGCGATGGCCCATCGGATGGGACATCTTGTTATCCCCAGATTTATCGGTGGTGCCTGTCTGCCGCCAGCGCTCTCTGTCAAAAAGAGAAAGCAGTTAGTGCGTCGGACTGCGGTCGCCATGCTGTTGGAAACTCTGATACTGAGCAACCGCCCCAGAAAGTGAACCTTAGGCCCAAGTTAGGGTACTCTCTTGCCAAGAGTTCTTGGCAGGAGTCTTGCCAGGTGTTGGTGGAAACACCCACGGCATGCACCAGTTGGGTATCTCCGACCCGGTGCACGAGAATCAGGGCTCGGAGTCCGAACTGCGGGCTCGAACCTTTCACTTGTTTTGTGAAGGTTTTTCCTTCAGTTTTTGCTCGGAGTTGCACTGTACTCAGACTGTCATTTAGTCCCGACAACAACGTGTTTCCAACAGGCAAGCTGCACTTCAATTGTAATACACTAGTGTTTTTTTGGGGGGTCTGCGACCCCCCAATTCCACGCCGTGTATCGTTATATTACAATTGAACTCAATTGTAATTGGCCCCCCCCAGTAGCCAATTCGGATTCGCCTGTGCTCTAGTAGCACGGGTGGTCCTGGCTGTGACGAGCTACGAACAGCCGCCTGACGAACCAGACTCACACCGCAGTCCTGTCTGCAGACACTCAGGTTCCACGCTGATGATGGTCCGCCTTATGTGTCCGTGGCTTAAAGGACCGAAACACGGCGCAGACGGGACCAGTGCGGTGTTGAGCACATACCCATTCCCAGCACGTTCTTGCAATCCCCCAGTAGCCAATCTCCTTTGCCCTCGCCTCGCGCGTTTGGCTTCCGTACCTTTGCGTTTTAGCCTTCTCAAAGTCATGCGCAATAGGCCCACGATCTGTTTTGTTTGTGCGTACGTGTGTAAACCCTGTTTAGAGTGATTTAGCACAGCACGCTGCCATCCGACACTTTTTGATTTCAAAAAGCAAGCTTGTTACCATAAGAAATTATTCCGCATCCGAATCTTGCTGGGTGAGTTCTTAGCCCTCGAAGGAGTTTCTGCTCTTCGTATTGTCTGACGAGAACTGCCTAGAAGAAAGGGAGAAGTAAGAACACGTCTTTGTAACTGATAGCACTAGCGCAAGGGAATGTTGAGTGACTGCCTTAACCCGGGGAAACGAGCTTGGGCGAGGTCACCCACCGCAAAAACTTGAATTTTTCTTTGAACCGACCACACCCTGAAGGCTGTGTGGAGTTCTCTAATTGACTTTTCGTGGTGCATCAACTCCCTCAGTGAAACTGTGAGAATGCTTGGTGTCGGTCACAAACAGTCCCGGATATGGCTGCCAGTATTCCATGATGAAAGTGTACACCTAATAAACAACCCACACCCACACAGCCCTTGCTGCTTGCTCTGAGAGAACCCATTGAACAAAGGCCACCCGGAGATCCTGCAATCCCGGAAACACAAGCGAACTTCGACTCTAAAAACACACCAGTCAACCACAGGGTGCACAGATCACGAAAAACGACCCACTCCACACAACTGAAATTGACATGCCGCCCGGGCTACTGAAAACGTGTGAGTTGCAACAAACGGCGACGCGGGTCGGGCATGTCTCTCGCGCGGTAGGCGCCATGCCCGCAGCAGAAGGCGCCACGAGCGCACCTCGGAGTGGCTGGTCCAGCAGTGGGACGACGCCGAGCGACGGGCCTGCCGCCGCAGGGCTTTGGAAGGGGGCCCGCCGGCGGTGCTGCCCGGTGCGGTTCCGGAGGATCGAGCCCGCACACCGCGGCTCTCAGCAAGGCGCCGCCGAGCAGCCGGCGGCGCCAGCCGCCGACGAACCGGTCGACACCCGCGGCCGGTCAGTCGCTCCTTCAGCCCGGGAGGGCCGGGGCTCGAGGTCTCAACCTCGGCTTGTGCTGCACCGACGATTCGGACCAGGACTCCGCCCCGACACAGGCGACTTCCAAGCGTCGAAAACCCGACGCTCGCCCCGCAGCCTGCCGGTCTCAAACAGTCCCGGACATAGGCTAGTCATTCCTCATAATGAAAGTGTGATACCAAAGAAACACAGGATAGCTAGAACCAAAACAGGAGTTACGCCAGGTAAAAAGCGAATGATTGAAGGCATTGGGGAAACCGCTTCCTCGACCTATTCTCAAACTTTAAATGGGCGTGAGCTCGGGGTTACTTCATAAAACCCTGACGTAGAATCCTGGTTCTAAGTGGGCCACTTCTGGTATCTGGTAAGCAGGGAGAGCTGACTTAAGGTGTCCGAGTGATCGCTTATCAGATCCCACAAAGGGTGTCGGTTCATACACCCACATAGCCCTTACTTGCTCTCAGAGAAACCCCATTTAACAACGGTCACCCGGGGACCCTGAAGTTCCGGAATCTCAAGCGAACTTTGACTCTAAAAGCCCATCAGCCAATTCCACAGGGTGCACCGATCACAAATAAAGACCCAAAACAATTTGACATGTGCCCGGGCTACTGAAAACGTGTGAGTTGCAACAAACGGCGACGCGGGTCGGGCATGTCTCTCGCGCGGTAGGCGCCATGCCCGCAGCAGAAGGCGCCACGGCGCGCTGGGACCGCACCTCGGAGTGGCTGGTCCAGCAGTGGGACGACGCCGAGCGACGGGCCTGCCGCCGCAGGGCTTTGGAAGGGGGCCCGCCGGCGGTGCTGCCGGTGCGGTTCCGGAGGGTCGAGCCCCCACACCGCGGCTCTCAGCAAGGCGCCGCCGAGCAGCCGGTGGCGCCAGCCGCCGACGAACCGGGCGACACCCGCGGCCGGTTCAGGGTGCGCGTCGCTCCGACGGCGTTCAGCCCGCCTCCGGAGCGGAGGGGCGGGCTCGAGGTCATCGACCTCGGCTCGTGCTGCACCGACGATTCGGACCAGGACTCCGCCCCCGGCACCGACGACTTCCGAGCGTCGAAAACCCCGACGACAGCATCGCCACGCAGCCTGCTGGCCCCGTTGGAGCCTGCCGCATCGCCCGAGGCTTCCCCCGTCGCCGCAGACCCGGAACCGCCGCCCCCCCCTGCAGCCGGGCTGCTGTGGAAGCATCGCGCGGAGGACACCGTCCGCCGGCTGTTCGAACTCGCCCGCGAGCCCTTCAGCAGCGAGCAGCGGGCGTGGGTCGGCGGCGTCGTGGCGCGGCTGCCGCCGGCCTGGCAGCACGAAGCGCAGGTGCTGCTGGAGGAGGACCCCGTGTGGGTCCCGGGAGAGTGCCTGTGCCGCACCTTCGCGCTCCTCCAGGACAAATCTGGCAGGTTCCTCGGGCCGTTTAGGTTGATCTCCTCGGCGAAGGTGTTCGTCAACGGGGTCGAGACGTCGAGCGACCGGCTTTTCGCGTCGCAGGACCCGAATTCCAGCCCGAAACGGCAGTATTGGGTGACGGGTTTCGCCCGGGCGATGCACAAGGGGAGCCTCTTGAACACGACGGAGCCGCCGACGCCGGTCCGCATCGAGGTTGCGAGGTCGCTGGTCATCGAGTCCGGGCTCTGGAGCGGGAAGTGGTTCTGCTCCCGGCTCCACCAAAACTGGTACCGGATCTGCCTCTCGGCCCTCGACCGGGTGTCGCGCATCGACGGCAACCCGGGCCTGAGCACGGCCTCCTTGCACCCAGCCCTCGACGCGCTGCAGCAAGCGCACGCCATCGCGAGACCGCTCCCGGGGAGAGAAGGCCTGGACTCCGACGACGGTGAAAACGCCAATGCCGACACAGGCAGCGAGCCAGGTATGTGAACGCCGGCGTCCAACGAAAGCCAGGCACACCTCTTTCCCTGCTTTCGTTCGTACTCTCTCTCTGTCTCTCTCTCTCTATGGGAAATACAATACAAACACAATCTGATTTGTTACACCAACGTGTGTTGTTTTCTCACCCAGGACTTTGACCTGTTGTGTTTGTGTGCTTTGATCGTGTAACACGTGTAGACCCGCATGACCTCACGTCCGTTCAACACGTGGTTCGGTAGTTACATCACTTGGGAATCCCTTCTCTCGTTAACTCGGGCTTATTGGAACCGGCAGTATTGCTGTTCTCGTAGCTTATTCGTTGTGTCTGCTCTCAAAGCTAGACCACTGGACTGTTCTTGTGCCGCAGAAGATGCGCTTGGTGCCGTGACACGAGCCTGCAAAGTGAAGCCGCAACACAGCTTTTCGGGAGGGGCGTTGCGGTTGTTCCTGTGGTCTTGTTGTGTGTACATGACCCACCCCCCGCACGCCCAACTTTGTCCAGATTTCGTTTCCGAAGCTCTTGACCTCGTGTAGGAACTGGAGCCGCGCGCATGAGCACACCACCCGAACCTACAACAGAATAATTCGGGTAGATTGAGGCGGATCGTTCTAAGATTGAGTTTCCCGACAGAATAGCACGAAGAGCCTTGTCCGGTTAAAATTTCCACTTCTACTCTATTTGTGCAGTCTATCGTCACAAATTGTTGCTGCGTATCAAATCAAACTTCTGCTCCTACAACTGCAGCCTGACTAGTTTTTCCCTCTACTCTATTTGTGCAGTCTATCGTCACAGATTGTTGCTGCGTATCAAGTCAAACTTCTGCTACAACTGCAGCCTGACTAGTTTTTCCCTCAAAGACGATCCACCTCCCACCAAAACAGACGAGTTGGACCCGGGCCGCATGGCGCTTGAAGCGCTTGTTTTCCAAGGCGCCCGCCTGTACAGCGAGCGGCCAGCCACGGAGGTGATGGGCGCCTACATGGACCTCCGCCGCAGGAGGCAGCACCTGCGGAGCATGACGCCCAGCCTGCCTCGGTCGCAGTCGGCGGACTCGACGCCGGCCACTCGGCCGGCCGATTTTCTGTCCCACCCGGAGAGCTGCATCCAGCCCGGGGCGCCCAACCGCCTGGGCCCCCCGCCGCAGCTGAAGCCGCAGGCTTCGCAGAATTTCTCGCTGGACGAGGAGGACGCCGGGCTCCGGCTCTGCCTGCGCGGCGCGCTTCCGAAGCGGACCCTCGCCCTGGCGGCCCCCTGGGCGCTGACGGCGGACGAGCTGGCGGAGTTTGCCCTCCGGTTCTCACCTGACGGCGCGGCAGACCACTGCGTGCTTAACTACCGGCTGTTCTGCGGGACCGCCGTCATTTCGGTGCACGATTTGATCGCGCGCAGCGGCGCCGCCCGCGGCCCGTCGGCGTCTTCGTCCCCCGCAGACGCCGCCGCCGGGAAGGGCGGCGATGAGTCCTACTTTTTCGTCGGCCTCGTTTTTTCGGTCGCGCACCGGGCCATGCAGCTCGCGGTGCTCACCTTTCGCCGCTTTTCCGTCCAGGCGGTCGACACGACCGACCCCGCCAGCGGGGGCGTCGCTATCTTCCCGACTGGGCCTGCGCGGCCTCCTGGCGTGTCCGCGTCCTCATCGCTCCTCGGCCCGCACGACGAGCACTGCTTCCCGCTCCCGCACGTGGGCCCATCGCCTCGCCGCTCGCGCGGGCAGCCCGGGCCGCCGGCTAGCCGCCGGCCCCGCATCATCCTCCCCATCTTCTGCCCGAAGACCGAAGCTCGGTACCCCGAAGTGCCCCGCAAGTCGGCACCCGCCGAGCAGCTGGGTGGCGACGCCCGCCCCGCCACCCGCGTTGCCAACTCCCAGCCGCAGGCCGGCGGCGGGCTGCCCCACAAAAGGGCGGGACCCCCCACGACGGGGCCGGCGGCAGAGCCGGAGGTCTCGCACAGCCACGCCCGACGGGCCCGCAGGCTCGGCGTCCCGCTGAGGCTGTCCATCCCTGGGAAGGCGGACGCCGCCACCACCCACTCGTCGAAGGCCTGCCGGCTGGAGAAGGAGGGGGGACGGCGGGCCATCTTCGCGAAGGAGGCGGCGGACGCGGCAGCCACCACCACCACCACCACTCCCCTGGGGAACCCGTCGAAGGGCGGCCGGCTGGAGAAGGAGGGGGGAAGGCTGGCCATCTTCGCGAAGAAGGCGGGCGAGTCGCCGCCCGGAAAAAGGGGCCAGCAACCCCCCCCGGTTAAGGCGAGGGAGAGGCCCCAGCCGGAGGCACCGAAGCAGCGGGAGCAGCCGCCGCCGCCGCCGCCGGCGTCGCGCTCGCCGGACAAGCGGCGGGCGCAAGCGAAGGAGAGGACCCCGGCGGCGGCGGCGGCAGCCGCCGCCGCGAAGGAGCCAACGAGCCCGGGCGCTTCGAGCTCGGGGCCCGCGCTTCACAAACGGGGGAAGGCGGGCTGGGTTAAGGACGGCCCGGCAGCAGCACGGCACGCTGCGGTCGCGCCGGCGGGGGGGAGTCCTCATTTGAGCGCGTCGCACCCGCCGCCGGATGCGACGCGAAGGGCGAAGGAGCAAAGCATGTCGCAATCGAGGGAATCGGCTGCTTCCGACGCTTTGTTGCACTCGCCCGGCAAGCGGGGGGTGCCGAGCGCGAAGGAGAGCGCAGCGAGGCGCGGAGCTGTGGCCTACTCGGTGAAAGATCCACCCCCTGGGAGCACCGCGCACCCGAAGTTGAAGGAGAAAAGCATGTCGCAATCAAGGGAACCGGCTGTTCCGTCTGCTTCCGACGCCTTGTTGCACTCGCCCGGCAAGCGGGGGGTGCCGGGCGCGAAGGAGAGCGCGGCGCCGGCAGCGAGGCGCGGGGCGTTGGCCACCTCACCAAGAGATGCGCCTTCTGGGTTCGCCGTGAACCTGTCGCACCTGAAGCCGAGAGAGAAAGCGTCGGTGGACGCTGCGCGGAGCAACCGGCCCGCCCCGGTGCCCGCCGCCGCGCGGAGGCCGGAGCTGCCGCCGGGCCCCGCCCGGCCCGCGCTGCCCCCGCCATCGAAGCGGCGCGCGTCGCCGCGCGATGCGTCGCCCAACCGCAAGCGGCCGCACCACGCGCACGCAGAGGTGCCCGATGCGAGGCAAAAGCCGAAACTGCCTCACCAACAACCCTCGGCTCAAAGCAAGCCACACGCGAAGCAACAAACACCTGCCGGTGATCTGTATTTTGCGGTGAAACCGTCCGGCGCGTCGACATCACAGCCGACGCGTCGGCCCTCAAGTGTGGCCGTTCAAGTCCCGAGAACGACGATAATCCTCAGCGACGACGACGACGACGAACCATCACGTCAAGGTGCTGGCGAAAAAAGACCGACTGGGAGTTCTGTGTCAGCTTCGGTTTCTCCGTCGGATCCACCCCGGGGCCGCAAGCGCAAGGCCAGTGGCCCGGAATCGGGAAGCGACGACACACCGTCCGTTGTTCGCAAACGCAAAGCTCACGAAATGGAATCGAGCACCTTCCCCATCGCCGGCAGCAGCCGCCCTGCCTCTGAAGCGGCGCTCTCGAGAACGAAGCCGGTGCAGGCACAAGTCTATCGTATCGTGGACCCACCGCAAGTCTGCCAGGAACCTCATTCCGAGACGAGCAACCGCGCGGCTGAACTGGAATCGGGCACCTCCATCAACACCGACAGCAGCCACCCCGACCCCGTATCGGAAGCGTCTCACCCGGGGACGGAACCAGCGCCTGTTCAACTGGTTGGTGTCGTGAAACCGCCTCAAATCTGTCAGGAACCTCCACCCGAGACGAGCAGCCGCAAGGCTAGCGAAGGATCGGGCACCTCCATTAACACCGACAGCAGCCACCCTGAATCTGAAGCGTCACTCACGGGAACGGAACCCGCGCTTGTTCAACTGGTTAGTGTCGTGGAACCACCTCGGGCCTGCAAGGAACTCCCGCCCAAGACGAGCAACCGCAAGGCTGGTGTCCTGAAATCGGGCACTTCCGTCAACATCGACAGCGGCCACCATGCATCTGAAGCCGAGCTCAATAACATTGAACCAGAGCTTGCCGAACCTGCAGTGATAGACGTGGACTCCTATCATTTACCTTCGCCGGAGTGGTCGGACTTCTCTGTCCTGAGCGGCGGGAGCCCTGCAGGGGACAGCGCGGACCCGACAGTCGCAGTAGGGAACGGATCAAGCTCCATCTCCAACATCAGCTGCACAGAAGACACCGGCCTCAGGGGCCCGAGCACACACGACTCCAGCAACGAGGCTGCCAACAAAGGCGAGGGCAACGCCGCTGGCAACAGCGACGCCGGCGCCAACGGCGCCGCTGCCCGCAGCCTCGCCGACGAGGAAGACGCCGCTCGCAGCAACGGCGCCACTGCCGACGGCACCGCCGACAACGACGCCAGCGATGGCAAAAAGGAACCGACGCCGAAGCTCGAAGAAGGCGGCGACGCCCAGCCCACGAAAGCGGCCGCGAAGGAGGCTCGAAGCGAGGCGCCGTTCGTCGGCACCTCGCACACGCTCGGAGCCACCGGACACGGGAACGGCGCGGCCGGAGGAGACGAGGATCAAGAAACTGAGGGCCCACCCACAGCTCCGTCGACCCCGGCCGCGAACAGGGCCCTGCGCGAAGCCACCGGGAACGGCACCGCCGGAGAAGGCGAAGAAAGCGAGGACCCATCGACAGTACCAGCACCCCCGGCGGCAAAGAAGGCCCGATGCGAGAAACCCCTGGTACAATTGACCGACAACGGCACCGCCGGAGGCGAAGAAAGCGAAGCCCCGTCAACAGCTCCAACACCCCCGACGGCAAAGAAGACCCAAATCGAGATATCCCAGCGCAGAGTGCTCGAGAACGGCACCGCCGGAGAAGGCAAAGAAAGCGAGGACCCATGGACAGTTCCAGCACTCCCGCCGGCAAAGAATGCCCGAAGTGAGAACTCCCTGCACAACGTTACCGAGAACGGCACCGCCGGAGAAGGCGAAGAAAGCGAGGACCCATCGACAGTTCCAACAATCCCGACGGCAAAGAATGCCCGAAGCGAGGAACCCCTGCCCACAGTTACTGAGAACGGCACTGCTGCTGCCGGAGAAGGCGAAAAAAGCGAACCCCCATCAACCGCTTCAACACCCCCGACGGAAAAGAAGGCGCGAAGCGAGAAGTCCCTGCACAAAGTTACCGAGGACGGCACCGCCGGAGAAGGCGAAGAAAGCGAGGATCCATCGACGGTTCCAACGATCCCGACGGCAAAGAATGCCCGAAGCGAGAAATCCCTGCCCACAGTTACCGAGAACGGCACCGCCGGCGAAGGCGAAGAAAGCCGAGCCCCGTCAACAGCTCCAACACCCCCGACGGCAAAGAAGGCCCGAAGCGGGAGGTCCAAGCGCAAAGTGCCCGAGAACGGCTCCGCCGGAGAAGGCGAAAAAAGCGAATCCCCATCAACCGCTTCAACACCCCCGACGGCAAAGAAGGCGCGAAGCGAGAAGTCCCTGCACAAAGTTACCGAGAACGGCACCGTCGGAGATAGGGAAGAAAGCGAAGCCCCGTCAACAGTTCCAACACCTGCGGCGGTGAAGAAGCCGCGCCCGGACCGAAACGAGGCAAGCCAAAGGAAGGCAGCCAGCAGAGTGCTGCCACGGGGCAGCGCTTTGCCCCCCACGTTGGCCATCAGCCCATCGCTGCGGAATGACGCGGGGGGCGTGTTTGTGGGATCGGTGCCCGTTGCACACTATAGCCCCGCGTTCCCACCGGGGAGGCCGCATATCCTGTTTACGCATCGCGTCGACGAGTGCTGGGACGAGCTGATGTACAAATACCGAATTGGATGCGGGAATCGCATGGCAGTCGTCGCCATCAAGACGCGTGCCGACTTTGAATTTTCCGTGCGGTCCCACTTCCAGTGGGCCACAGTCCTCGTCGTCGACAAGGACTTGTGCAGCGGATTCTACCCGGGGGCTGATGCGGTGAACGCGTTCCTTCAAACTCTGTCATACCGGCACATCGTCGTCGACTTATGCCCTTCAAGTGACGGGTGGCATTCTGCCACACCGCAGCACTTGTGGTCATTGATCTTCAATCTGCCCTTTGACGCGGTGCACGTGTTGGTGCCCGCTTTGTATTTGACGAGCGAACGTGTCGTTCACATCTCCGAGATGCTCTATTTGCAACACGAGGTAGAGACTGTTCTTTCAGATCCCGCGGCTTCCAGCGAAGCGAAGGTCGACTCGTTCAAGGACTTCAGACGGCGACACATCGTGTACGGGACGTAGCGGCCGCAGAGAAGCTGTCGGCCGCTCAACGATCAGTCAATGCTGCATCTCAGGGACCTTTCGTGTCACCGGTTCAGTTTACATGTCCGTGCTCCACATGGACATCCCTAACACAAGACATACCCAGGCGAACTGGAGAGCGCCAACCTGAAGTGAACCCGCCAGGGGATTAGTTTCCGTTTGCAGATTTAGACCGTCGGTCTAAATCTGCAAACCGGACTTGGCCGGGGGAAAAAGAATTGCTCAAAAAACGGTGTTCAAAGTAAATATAGGCGGGGGGTGTGGTGTTTGTAGCAGTGCTGAAGGTGCTGGAAGGCTGCTGAGCCTCCGCTGCTGAGACCCACACATGGTAAAGGGGGGCGGTATTATTTTTGCCCAAGTTTTCCCGTGAAAGTAAAACTTATTGGTGATAAAACGTTCCTATTATTAGGCTTTTTCCAATAGCTATCAAGGGCGAGTGGCAATTTTTTTTGCGATAACCAATTTCTGCTTCCTGGAGACAGTATTTGTTCCAGCTAAAAAGAACGTTGGCAGCAGTTTAACCAAATCACATACAGGTTAAATCGCACAAACAAGCGCCTGTTGTTGTACGCAGGTGCAGATACACGAAAACCGCGGACCTATTATCATGGAAATCATAGGATAATATTTTTGGAGCTCGTCCCCATATGGTACAAGCCGCGGGATTTTTGGACCAAGATATCTGTCCCAACTGGCACCGACACGACACATAACCGACCAGAACACACCGCCAAAACGACCCCTATATATAACCGGTCTAAATCTGCAAGACCCAGAAATCTGCGAACTAATACCCGCCAGAGAAGTAGCTTCATATACCCTATGTTGACCCCATACAACATCCAAAAAAAAAAAAAAAACTATAGTTATAGCAGGTGTGGCCCTAAAGCGTGAACGTGAATAGAGATTTTGCCCAAACACATTTTTTTGCACTTTTCTTTTTGCACTTTTTTTGCACCAGGCTACAGCCAGGCCTCACGTTCAGCATGCTAAACGTACTGATCTCAACACGTGAATTCTTTTAGTTTCTCTTTGTACGTTATCAGCACATATCTTCTGTCCAAGATGCCACCCGAAGGCCACCCAAGCAGGCCCATGCAGGTCTTTCGAAGAACTGGTGGAGGAGGGAGCAAGCTGGCTTGGATGTCTGCACATGACAGGCATACCCGTTTCTTCGGGCATACGCGAGTGGGGGAATTGGCGTTTTTTTCGGCTCGCTACGCGAGCCGAAGAAGGGGATGATAAATACTCCATTACTTCGATGACCGCCATAGAGGACCGCATATGACATGATCATTCATCTGAGTGCAAGAGACAAGTTACCACAGTCCGGAACGCAAAACAGACATAGCATGTCGGCTCGATTTCTTCGTTCGATGAAGAACTATTCAGAAATGTTTTGTGACCAAGCTAGGAGCCTCTGAAAGTATTAGCTGTATGTTGGCAAGCGTTGACACAACACCATTCGAGTTCCTGTTGGAACTTGCGCCTGACAAACTTCCAATTGTGATGATGGTGATGATCTTAGCGGCTGTGCTGGTACAACCTCCTTAGCACAGACGACAGAAAGAAAGCGAAAGCGCGAAGAGTCCGACATTCCTCAGTCCGGCTACGATCCAAAACGGGTGCAAAAAGCAGGCGGAAAAAGTGCAGAAAAACGTAAATAGGATCTTGGATTTTGCCCAAAAAGAGCGTAAATAGGGCCACACGTGAGTTATAGCCAGCGGCCGGGTGTTGCGGGTGGGCAGCGGTAGTGGGTGGTTGTGCAGTGGGTGGGTGGTGCGGTGGGCAGTGGTGGTAGTGGGCAGTGAGTGGGTGGATGATGCTACAGTACGGTTACTGCACCTTTGGATCATCGTTCTAGCAACGTACACCCTCAATTTTGGAACCTGCTGCACTGGCCCATTAGCTTGGCAAAAATTTCCGCGCCTGCGGCGCTGGCATTTTTGGCTTGTGTATTGTTTCGTGTCTTGTTGCCAAGAAGACCGCAGTTGTCCACCCTGCTCTCTGTGGTGGGCAGTAGTGACAACCACAAAGAGGAGCACCCTGTCGGGTACATGAAAGTGCACTTGACTCGCATCAACTTTGCCGCAGTCCCTGTGGACTACAAAGCGGCTATAGCGATTCTTGCTGTTTGGATACCTGCAGCGCTGACCCAATAGCTTGAAAAAATTTCCGCGCCTGCGGCGCTGGTATTAGCTTATGTAAAGTTACATGTCGTGTTGCCAAGAAGACCGCAGCTATCAGCCCTGCTGTCGCAGAAAACCGCCAGGCGACACCTTCTTCACATGGCTTTTTTGCTTCCCGAAGGACAGTCTCTGGGGTGGACAGTAGTGACAACTACAAAGTTGCCCCAGTCTCTGTGGACTACAAAGCGGCTAGCAATTCTTGCTGTGTGGCGCTACCTTCGATGAGCAAAACCCACTTGCACGTGCCGCATTTCGTCCGAACACCCCTCAACACAGTGTCGGTCTGAGCTCCACACGCACCAAGTGCCACGAGGACCCCGAAAAGTGCTCTGTACAACATTTGGTAGGATTTTACGTGGGGCTCAGAGCTCAAGCTACTTCCCTGATACCCCAGGGGACTTTGGAAACCCGGTTTCCCGGTTTCAGGAACCGGGTTTTTCCGGTTTCGGTTTTTCAAAAAAATAAAATAAGGGCAGACTATTTTTATTTTTTGATCCGCGTCCCCCGACCCTTGAAAATTTTCCGCGCGCGCGCGCAAAAAAAAAAAGTTCTTTAAAAAAAAATAGTTTGGCAAGTTACCTGGCCTGTGGGTTCCTGTGTGGAGGGGGGTGGTCTTGGTGGCAAGCGGTCGGGGGGTGGGGGCCCGGAGGGGTACGCGCCCCTCACTTTGATTCTTCGGCGACTTACTGCACTGGGAAATAACCGTCGTCTGCATGTGCTCAGGCTTTTTGTTGTACGGAGGGACCAGGTGAGCCTAGCGTAGAGCTGCTGCCACCCACCGATTAGTAGGCGTCTAGTCGTGGGCCTTGCGACTGCCTGGGAGCAACCGTGTTGTTCGGCGTACTCGGCCAGAATTGGTATCGTACCCACGTTTCGGACGGGACGTGGGCATCGGCCGGAAGCCGCTTCTGCACTTCTTCCACGAGAAGCGGATGCTTGCGGGGGCCTCAAACGTGAGGCGTGAAACTTCTCCATGACGCCTCTCGTCCACGACAGTACCGCACTTCTCAAGAACGCGGCCCATGGCGTCCCAGTAGCCGTCGTGTTTGGACTCTTTTGACGAGCTTCGGAATGCAACCTCACTGGGGTGAAATGTGAGGAGTTCAGCCAGGTGGCTTTCGGTTGGTGTGCGCAGGGGGTTCACATCTCCAGTCACGAACATGTACATCGTCTTGAGGATGGTACCCGGAACCCCAGAAGACTTCCAGACCTCGACGAATTTCATCCTCGTGGCCCGGGTGTGGAACCTTTTCCCCGTCCCGATGCACGACTTGAACGCCTTGGCGACATCCTCCTGTAGGTGGCGGTCGCTCGGTGGCAGCTTGAATACCAAGCCCCCCAGCGTTGTATTTGTGGACACCGAAGGGGAAGCTCGTCTTTACCCCGTGGATCTGCTTGAACCGAGCACGGCGATCGTCAGAGAGGCTGGGCACGGTGTCCAGTGAAAACGGCTCGAATTGCCTCGGCGAATTGCCCTACCAGCTCTCCCCAAGAAGAAGACCCCTCCGCTTTCACGATGGACTGCTCCAGTCGCAAACAGGGTTTCTGGATGGAACTCCCGCACTGCGTTGCTCAGTGCGCTGTTGGTTTTGCGCTTGCTGCGTGACGATACGGGTACACACCACATCTCTCACTTCCTGCAGTTTCGTGCAGTGGATGCTGAGAATACCTCAGCTCTGCAACCCACGAAGACCAACACATTTCTCAGGCTACTTTCTTGTTCTTGCAGGTTCTGAAGGGTGCACCGGGGGATGTCGGCGGTAGGCGCTGGGCAATCACCTTGTTGGTGCCCTCTACTACTGCAACAGCTGCACAGAAAGTGGGAGCCCATCAAGTTTGAGAAGGGTCTTGGCCACTTCCTGATAGAACGGATGCCCTTTTTCATCGACCAGGAGGGCCCTGTCAAATTCTATGGGGTAGTCCTGGACTAGCCTGTTGAACAACACTATCCACGACTTCGGTTCACCCACTTGCAGCGGCTTCACGCGGGCTTGGCTCTTTTTCACAGGTCGAAGGCGTTGACAGGTGTTCGCTACGGGAACTTTTGCTTCACAACGTGAGTCCATGGCCTGCACAGACATCCCAAGAGAACCATCTCTCCACACGCTCCTGCTATCAGCCCTAGCCGACACCACCACATCCTCGTCATACTCGGCAGGCGTCTGGAGGTGACGGTCTTTTATGATCTGCTGAAACATCTCCATGAAGGACAACGACAGGTCGTTGATCTCAAGGAGGTGTCGATCCTGCACTGCACCATTCTCAACATCGATGGCACAAAACCACAGCAGTGTCCCTTCCCTTTGCTTGTGCCCTGTTTTTGCATTAGCATGCAACACTCACTTAGTCAAGGTGAAATTTGCCGGCGTCACAGCTTTCGTGGTGCTGCAGCAACAGATAGGTCAGGGGGTCAAAACAAATTAGAGATTCGCTTCTAATCCGGCGTTCCGCCGACGTGTCGTTGTTGGCCCCACGAGCGGGGTTTGGTGTTTCCGCAGCCGAAGCTCGGACTTCAGTGACCATCTGGAGTCCCCCCATGGCACCCTGTTGTGCCCTTCCCACAGCAAAAAAGAAAAAATAATTTTTTTTTCAACTATTTTTTTTTCCACGGTTTCCCAAAATTTTCCGCGCGCTAGGACGCGGATCAAAAAAAAAAATAGTCTGCCCCATTTTGTAAATTATGATTTCAAGTGGCCCCTGTACTGTACAGTGACTGCAGTTACATGGCGCGTCACGGTGTGTCACTGCAATTCGAAGCTTTTCACTTACCATCTCCGTAGTTTGATAGACGTGCACACCACCACCGCAAGCTTATATCTCACCACCCCCCCTCCGTCCCCTTGTTTGCGTGCGCGGGGCGACGGTTCCAGGCACTCAGACACCCACAGGCACCGCAGAGCCCCAAAACCGGGTTTTTGGCTGAAACCGGCTTTTTTGCTCGGTCAGACAAAGAGCTAAAGTCCCCTGACTGATACCCGCAAAAAAAAAAAAAAAAAAAAACAGTCGAGTGTGGATGCGTCACCGCAAAGGTCTTCGGAAAGGGTAGCGAAAGGGCGAGGGCATAGTGGAGGGTGTCTTCTTGCTAGAACGCAGTGCCGCCGCCTCCCTTGCGGCACTGCCTTGTCAATATTGTCTTTTATTTTTAGCGACAACCAATTTCTGCTTCCCTGGAGACAGTATTTGATACAGCCAAAAAGAACGTTGGCAGCAGTTTAACCAGAACACACGCAGGTTAAATCGCACAAACAAACGACGTTCGGAGTGCCGTGGGAAGGGAGTGCAGCTTGTCACTGTCCGCGCTTTCCCGGGACTCCTTTTTCTGGAAGGGGAGGGGAAGGGGACAGTCCGCACTAACCTTTTCGGGGTTTCGCCACAGCAGGGCGGTATCCTTCCAACGTATCCGCAGGCGAAAGTTTCTGCGAACGTGAAGCATTATCGGGCGGGTGCCCAGGATGGAACAGCGACATTCGCGCTCATTACGACGAGTTGCCAGCAACGAAAGACAGGCATCAAAAGAACAAAAGAAATGTCCCCGGTTGGTGTTGGCGAAAGCCAAAAGGTTTGTACGAAGGCACCCCGACCCCTCTCCCGTAGCACACTTGGCCCTCGCCTGCCCGTAATCCCCCGACCTATAGAAAATCCCACTTTAGAGGTGGGTACCCCCATCCGGGGGTCCATCAACCAAAACGAATTCGTGACAGGTCTGGGGGGGAGGTTCAGCCTTTTCTTTTACATAAGCGCCAGCTTGGAAGGAAATGCTCGACAATAGCTGCCAGACAAAGAACCGAAGGGATCCCAAGTGCTGTAACTACCGAACCACGTGTTGAACGGACGTGAGGTCATGCGGGTTTACCCTAACACGACAAATCACACAAACCCAACAGGTCAAAAGTCCGGAGTGAGAGAACAACACACGGTGGTGTAAGTAGCGAAGAATAAAGAGTCAAAGCAGCTACGTCGAGTATTTTCTGCGTAAATTTAGTACACTTGTACTGAAGGAAACATTTCCGGAACAACGGTCGCACATGAAAATGTAAAGACCCACGAAAATAACGCTAGAAAAATGTGGGTAATCATGCCTACATCCCCCGTACTACCCGCCTCCCAGCCTCAATGGTCAAGCGGAGACCCTAAAACACCGAACCTCTAAACCACAATAACCGCTAGAAAAATTCTCTAGCGGAGTATAACTCTGAAAAAGTGCCAATGCGGGGAACCAACCCTGAGAGTTTACATTCCCCGTGCACCCGATATATTTGCCTCTATTTTCACCATCATTCAGTTGAAGCAGATATTCCGTTGTTTCGTTTATTATCGCAAACCCCAACTCCGGACATGCTCAGCCCTTTACGGACATGTCAAAATATTGTTCTTGTGTGCAGATGTACAGAGCCTGAGTGTTGACACATGGCGACGTGTCTTGCGTTGCTCAGCGTAGTGTTGGAGTTCACGGCTAGCACCAACCACGCACGTGAGCAGTGTTCTGTTTAAACATTAAAGAAAGATCTCCCTCCCAGTAAGCAATTCTTGCGATTCGAGGGCGTCTCCACCTCTTGCCACTCACGGGACTTCAACCCTCTTTTCAAAGTTCTTTGCATCTTTCCGGGGTGAAGGGATACCTGCGGATTAGCTTATCATTCCCAAGGCGGGCGACCCGTTGTGGTGCATTATGGTACTGCAAAGAAGCGAAGGGAGCCTGCCACCGCGTCTGCGGGGAAGGTGCGGAAGAAGATGCAAGAAAAAGTTTTGCACCACAAAAAAAGCACGCCCAAGGCCCACTTAACCCAATTGTCTCGGGGCTGTCTTTGTTGTGGTGGCGAACCATCTGCCCCAACGGGTATTTCGTCTTGCCTGGCCAGTGGTCGATCACTGCCGGACGAAGCCGACGACAGGTACGTCGTCTAAGCGTGCGAGTCAGTTGCCGATTCAAAGGTGTGGCCACAGCGTCGACTGCATGAGGCGGAGCTTCATCACAGTTTACGGTAACAAACGCGCGTTTATCATTATTAAAAAGAGACGGTTGACAGCGTGTCGTGTTTTACCTATCAAACACGCGTACGCACAGACAAATGCACACTGGCTGCAGGCATCTCCACGGCTCACCTGACCTGGGCTCGCAGCGTTGGCATTCGGACCGAAAGGCCGCACTCTCCCGCCCCCTGTTGGCCACGGACGTCTTGAAAGCGACCCTCGCAGTTGACGCACCATAATAGGGAGGAACCCCGCCCTCTCTGGTTTCTGGTTGTTGCGTGCGAGCAGCTCGTCTCTTCAGCACGTGATTCTCTTCTCGACGCCACCCTTCTTTCAGTGGAAGCTGAAGTTTCCCATCAAGACGCCAGCCGCCGCCGTAGGCCGTGCAATTGCCAAGAAGAAGAGAGCCCGCGACGCGTCAAGACGGTTCTCCCTCGCGAAACGGGCTCGCCCGCGCTGCCAGATCGGCCCCGGTTGTGTCAACACCGACGCCGTCACCTTCGGTGACGGGGCCGCGGCCCGCACCGCGCCTCCGACGGACCGACCTACGCCCGCCTTAGAACTACGTGGCAGTAGTGAGGCGACCGGAAACTCCTCGGAGAGATGGTCCCTGCACTCCAACTCGTCTCTCTCTCTCTCTCTGATTCTCTTCTCGACGCCACCTGCCACAACCGCCCATCTTGCCGCAAAGAGTTCAAGATCAACACCGGTTGCTACCGCAGCTGCCCCCCGCCCAAAACGTTGAGGAACATTGTAAAAAACAAAGAAAGAGGAAACGTCAAAATCAAAAAAGAAAAAAGAAAAAATGCAAAACGAAGAAAGAGCAAAGGAAAGCGCCAGAGCGGACCTCGACCCCACCCACGTTTGTCCCCTGCAGCTTGCGGTTACGCGGAAGAGAACCGTTTGCCTGGCAAAAACGACCGAGAGATCCTTTTTCTCCGACAGCATCATGTGTTGGTTCGAAGCGTTTTCCTTTCTTTTTCGGAGATTCGCCCTTTTTCACTATCGAACCAGTCTGTGCGGACCAGGAGGTTCGCCCATAACTTTCACGCAGGTGGCCAACGCCTCTGTGTCGAACGCGTGGGTTGCGCGCGTCTGTATCTTGTACATGTAGCCCGCGGTTAAACGCCTTGTCTTTAAGCCAGATCGGTATTCAAGGAATTCGTGAGCACCCATTGCGAGGGCACATGTCTTCGGCGAACAGCAGTTTCCAAGTTCACCAGCGAGACTGGCGGTTAGACTGGCATTTTGAACCGTATTCCTAGCAATCCGTCGAGAGCTCGCACCGTGTCGGATGGAGGAACGTTTTCGGAGACTCGCCTTGCTGAAGATCTACGCATGAGACGAGCAGACAGGCCGCACGTATAAATTTCCCTCTGGTAGCTGCATGGACGAAACCAAAGCTTTCTTGCGACGGAATATGCCGTATCATGTAATGATGCTGATAGTGTCTCAATGCTTAACCGACAGGACCAGCTCACCAACCCCGAACTCGGAGTTGACCTCCCCCGCCTCCGTCACCATCATCATCACCGTCGCCCAAGACGTCATCAACGGGGAATATCATCCCCGCTCAATCAACCCACCCTCGCACGCCAGCCGGCGAGCTCAAAGACGCGCCTCCCAGGAGGGGCGGAAGCGACCCTGCAGGAATTCTCCGTCGGCTACTCACTCCTGCATTAGGAGAATGCTGCTACTGCAAGTTTCACTGGAATACAAGAAAAGGGGGAGAAACAAAGTCTAACGTACGATGGGGTAAGCCTCCCGAGATAGCCACCATGTGTGAGAGAATAGGCTATTCCAGGAGGTCACGGGGGGACGGAGGGTGGGAACCCCAAATCTCCCGGACCTCGCCACTGAAGCGGCGGAAACAAAGCTAGTGATAACCCTCGCGGCGAGGGTAACAGGGGCCGCACGGCCTCGAATACAAACAGCAGGGAGGGTAGGAGGAAAATATTTTCCCCGCCAGCCAGCCCAAAGGAACCTGAAGTTCGTTCGTAATGCCTTGTGGAATTCCACCCACTGCGGAGAGAAGGTCGATGTTGCCGGGCCGCCGCACACCCGACGACGGTGGGCGCCGAACAATTCTGTCTTCCCGTCTGCTGTGACACAGAAAGTGTCCCCATGCCGAATTGGGGGGATGTCCCTGCGCTGGGTACGGCCGTCGATCTTCCGGACGAACCGGAAGAGAAGGCCGCGTGAACCCCTCGATGAATCGCAAGAGGCCCGCGTCCCCGACAGGGAAGAAACGAAGATTGAAGCGATCGCGGCAGGCCGCGAACAACTCGACGCACGATCAGGAAATGGAATGTCTGACATCTTCCCTGCCACCGACCCGGAAACAGATAGCACGGCCCGGAAAGTCTGTGCGGCGAAAGCGAGCAGGAACAAAACTTGACCTGGAAATGACCAGTTCGACATCATCCTCATCATCGTTGACTCTCCCGACGGACGAAGTCATAACGTAACACTAGCCCGTGGACAGCGCTTGCTTGCCTTGATGGCACCTGCACTTTACAGAACACAATGCTTAACCGACAGGAGCCCACTGCCCACGTCGGGGGGAAGGAGAGGCGGAGTGTGGCGGGGCCGGGGGAAACGTGTGCAAGGGGGGCAGGGGTGGACGTCCCGCGGAAGCGACGGGGGTGATCAAAAATAAATACACCACCCCCGCCGCCAACCCCCGCCTCCTCTCCCTCCCCTCCCGACACGACTTGAGTTCCCCCAAAAAAACCGATAAACTGATAACACCACCGCGTCTATCGCGGACACACACGGAAAGCCATCGAGCCCACACGGCCCTCCCCCACGAAGGGGAGCAGCCCCCCCCGCCCTCCTTTCGACGACAGCGAAGAAGCAGCAGAGTCACTCGAAGCGACACCGCGGAATTCTGCGCAGAATTCCTTTTGCCGTCTTCAAGCGCGTTGAGCGGGCGGCACCGTCTCGGAGGGAGCCACGGGCTCGGCCAATCCGGCGAGGAGAATAAAAAGTTCAAAGCGCTCGCCGAAAAGAAAAAACACCAGACTGCACATCGACCCGGTTGGTTGCCGGCAACACAAGAAGACCGTCAAAAAGACACCAGACTGTACATCAACCCCGGTTGATTGTCGGCAACACAAAGACCGTCAAAAGACACCAGACTGTGCATCAACCCCGGTTGATTGTCGGCAACCCAGAAGGATGAGCTACAACGCCACGGACGACGACTCTGCGACGGACTGGGGCGGCGGCCGGCGGGAGCTGGTGATCGTGTTCGCTGCCTTTTTCGCGTGCATCGTGCTGGTGGCCGTGTTCTTCTGCCAGTGGATCCAGCGGCAGAGCGAGTTGTACATGGACACGTGGTTCTGCCGGTCCGAGAAGGACGGCTGCCTTGACCCGTCGAGCTGCGTGACGATCGAGCGGGGTCCCTGCGCGGCCTGCCAGCCGCTGGAAGACACCGACTCCGCGGTCGGTCGGAACAACTCCACCTCGCAAGGCTTTAGCTCCTTCGTCCCCCAGCAGCCAGGCGGCGTGCAAAACCACTACTTGCCGGGCAATCAGGCGGTTGTGCGTGAGGTGCCGGGCGAGGTGGCCGCCGCGGCGCTGAGGGCGACGCTAAGTGTAAGCCAGGGCAACATGTCGCTGTCGAGCTCCGTTGCCAATCACAGCCACAGCCACAACCACAGCCACAGCCAGCACCAGCACGGCGAAGGGCTCTCGGGCTTCCCGCCGCCCCCGCTTGTGTACCCGCCAATGGGCGCGCACCGGCAGCCCTCGCGCGACGACGCCCTCACGTACAGCAACACGTGCTCGCACGCCGCCGCCGCCGACATATCTGACCTCAGGTGCGCGCCGCCTTGTTTTTTTTTTGTTACAGTGCTCCCCCGAACTTCACTTTTACTGAGGAAACCCAAAAACCTGGTTTGGTGTGGTCGGTATAGCCAGGGGGAACTACGGGGGAACTACGGGGAACTGACCTTGGGGTGTCTTTTTTTTTTTGTAGTGAATTTCTTCAAACGCCACGCACCGGCGCCAAACCGGGAGCTTTGGAGTGAGCAAAACGGTTCCTCTTGCTCGGGCTTTCAACAGAAGGGCCAAGCCTTCTGAAAAATGGAGTCTTCGGGGTGTCGGGGGTGGTGCTTTCGTGACGCCGTGGCATGAAGGATTCGTTGGAAAGTAGACTCGAACGCTATCGTAGGACTCGCAGAAGTCGGTTGGCTCACGCTTGCAGGAACCTAAGTAAAGCTCGCTACCGGACCCCCTCAACGTTCCCCAAGAGGACTGAAGGAAAAGATCAGTTGCTACCATTGCGTGCTTGTACTGGTCCTTGAAAATAATCGCGTTATCGTGACGGATGGCAGAGGCCTGACCGATCGAGATATCTTGGACAGCCCACAGGTAAAATTGGCAGCACGCAATCAAGAGTCCGGTGATAGACGAAAGGATGTGCTTGAGTCCAACTTGTGTCTGCATGGAAGGGAAGCTGATTAGAAGTTACTTCTTGATAAACTACATGCCCTCACCCGAAGCATGCCATTTAAGGCTAATGTTGTTGTGGGCAAGATCTCTGGAACAGAAGGATGCAGAGCCCGAAGAACGCAAGGCTTTGCCGTGTCCGAAGTCTCCCTCTCACCAGCGAAAGAAGCAAACAAGCCAGAGCCTCTCCTTGCGCGCCATTCCGACACTCCAATCCCTCTTGGGTTTGGGCAAGAAGGTGATCCGCAATCACGTTCAGAAGCCCAGGTGGCGTTTGCATCAGCTCCTCTACTCCTGGGAGAAACCGGAAGCTGTCCGGAGATGGTACCTGCATTCCAACTCGTCCTCTTGGGAAAGGCCAGTCGACGGCTGTATGCAAGTGGGCGGGGGTCTTGGGACTGCGAAGGCGTGACTACCCCACAAGAAGGACTCGCTGTCTCTCTGTTCTGCCCCTGCCGCCATAGCCATCTTATCCTCGGCCAAGCACCAGTTTCTCCTCCTGCAACGCAACCTTGCCTTCGGCATGGCCATTATGACTGTCATTCTGGTTATCAACCTTACTCCTCGCGCGGGTTGCCGTCTTCGACCGCGACCGCCTAATACAAATAATCTGTGGCGATTTGCGGTGTCGCGGTTATCTCTTAGTACGTGATGTGTCATGCTTTCGCCTCTTTAGCTCGACTTGATCGGCGCGCTCAAGCGCGCGTTTGGTGCCTCGCTTCTTCTTCGATTGCTCGTCCAGGTTCATCGGTTGCTGCACCGGCGCTTTCACACGCCGCACTTCACTTTCTGGTGCTCGTGGCACACCCGCTCACTCCACTCTTCGTGCTCCGTAGCGTTGAACACCGCCCATCTCGCCGCACGCTCCGCCCTTTTGGGAAAAGATCCATCCCCCACCCTCGCCGCTGAACTCGTGCCGTCGTCAGCTGTGTCTCGAGCACTTCCATCGTCTCCGAACCACCACCTCGTACCCCGTGAGGCACGGCGGGGCTCCCACCGTTTTCAGCGACCCTATCTTCTTCAGTTGGCAGAAGCGGTCCGTCGCCGTTTCGCTCCAGCGCATCCCCGACGGTTTTTAAAAGTTTTGAGAGTACCCTCGCACGCATGCTCAACGGTGTCTCGTCCGTCGTCGCTCCGACACTGCCCGGAAGATCCAGTTTAGTGCACACTTCAAAGTCGACGGCGAGCTTCGCCATCGAGACGTCACCCGCCACCGACCAGCACATCCCATCCAGCTCCCGGAACCACCTCTCCTCCGACCGCCGCGAAGGTCTCCGGTCCCGCGATCGCTTCGAAACCCGGCCGGCGCGCTCTGATAGAACATTTCCTGCTCTCCTTACCGCAGCTGATCCTGTCACTACCTGTCAAACCGTGACTCCCAGTCTGTCCTTCCTTCTCATCCTATTCCTTCCTCTTCGGGGCACGCATAGCACATGGCCGCTCTGCGCAAGGTGGGGCCGTAATACTGCACCTTTGTAGCTCTTCCGCCCAGGCCGACTGCAGAAAGTGGTCGCCACAAAGGAATTACCCCCCAAAATTCACTGATTTTGGCCTGGACCAGGTGGCTTGTCTCCTGGGTCTTTGATCTTGATACGCTCGAATTACCTGAAATTGTCCTTATTTTGTGACGAAAAAGTGCAAAGTAGCTTAGAAATGCTCTCCAGGACCCAAGGCTGCATCCCTGAAGCACTCAGCGAAAAAACAAGAAACGAAAAAAAAAAAGACACCCCCCCCCCATGTTGAACTACGGGGGAACTACGGGGAACTGGCCCACCGACCACACCATGGTTTGGGCTTTTTTTTTTTTTGAATAGTACATCTGTACTGTTTGCCTTATCATTTTCATCACCTTTGGTCAGTTGATGCTGATCGTCCGACGCTTCGTTAATCAGTGCAAGCCCCAACTCCGGAAATGTTCTCTCCCCCGCTAGGCTCTCGCGTCTGGCGCAGGCTATTAAATTCTGGGGCACCCGAGTCTTCCAAATGAGGGGCTCCGGCCCCGGTACCAACGGGAAAAGGTGAGGAATTCCTCATGAGGAATTCCTCACCCTCTTTTTTCCAGCCTCTTTTTTGAGGAATTCCTCGCGCTTTTTCGTTAGCGGGAGCACTGGTTGCATACGCCGTACCTTCATTGAGTCGCGGTCGCCGATCCCCCAACGGCCAGCATCATGTACTTGATGCGACGCGGAACAAGTGCTGACAGCACAAAGTGGCAACTCGACCGGTCGGGGGGTACACCTAAGCAGGGCTCGTGTTGTAGCCGTGTTGTGTACAAGGCTTCGTGGGGGCCTGGTCAACCACCTCATCACAATAGGCGCAAACCTTTCTCGACAGTGATTGTACAGTCGCGATGCCGGGATGAACAAGAGAAAAGTAAAGCAAGACCTGCCCCCTGCGCCTGTTGTCTCCGGCTGCTTCGGCAGACGACACATACTACTACTACTGTTGCATAAGCAACCTGCTTTGTAGGAAATGCTTGAGGCAGCCTGCCTGCGAAATCTCGACGGATGCTAAAGGGGGTGAAAACAACACAGCTACAAAGTGGGTCTTTTGTTGAACGCTTACGCGTAGTATCCAGTCGAAATGAGCACAAAGCAGTCCCTGGAGTATTTTAGTAGACTAACAATCTTGCGGGCGGTCTGGGTTGTAGTGTGGTATTGTGCAGACTAAAAAGACGTAGGCAGCGAGGTTCAGTGGTTGATCAGAATTCGACACGGGGAAAGCACACACAACCAAAACGAAGCGCCTGTCTTGTTTTGAGTTGGTCCCCTTGTCGTCGGAGAACCTTCGACGGCACTTCTTGTCAATCCCTCCCTAAGCGAAACCTGAGACGAAGAACGAGGTGCACACAACACCGCGGGGGCTAGCCCCTCAAGGTTTCATACCGCACTTTGGGAGCCGTACACTCCCCCTTTTTACCTTATGCTAATTTTGCATCCCTTTTCTAGACAACATCGTCATCAAAGAAGACTTGATGCTAGCATCAACCGTGCATGAGGCAGCGTCCTGCCTAAACATTAAGCTAAGATTTTCTCCCTAAGGCACCCATATCGCCGGCCAACCGGTGGCCTTGAAATGCCGGCCGTCCAAACCACAAACAACGCAACACAAACTCAAACACAACCACAACCAAACAGCGATAAAGCGAGCGATACGGCGACCGGCTAAGTTCGAGACGACACCTCGCAGCGGGAATCCTTTTTTAGTACTAACAATCTTGCGGGTTGCCCTTCAATGTATTGTGCAGGCTAAAAAGACGTAGGCAGCGTGTTTTTGGTGGTTGATCAGAATTCCTTACCTGTATTTTCACAGGGTAAATACAAGTGGGAAAGCGATCACCCGGCACGCACAACATGCGGTGAAACGAAGACTGTTGGCCGGGGTTAGGGCTTATGCACAATCAATCCGCCGGTACTACCCGTTGGCCGACGTGCGAAAATGCTGGATGGGAGTGACTGGTCAAGAGAAATGTTCACCCGACTGTCACCCAAGTTAGTCTGATGTGGATAAAGGCTTGCGGGCTCATATCATCAGACACATCCGTCTTGAAAATAAAATAAATAGACGAAGGAGTCGAACACGTGTGCGAGGCTTAGGTGTCACCCAGAAGTCGCATTGAGGGAGAGATGTGCCTAGCCTTGAGGATACCACACAGCATAATCCTGATGTGCTGGAAAGGGCCGAGAGGTCCAAGTACGTTTAGAGTTTAAGAGAGCAGGTCGAGGGGCGATGATTGTGTGGCCAAGCCTTCGCCCTCGCGTTGTAGTGCATTTTCGGGGTCATCTTGACTTTTTGTCGGGCATGAGTCCCTCCTGAGCGACTTGGTGCGGTATTCCCTCGACGGAAACTCGCGAGCGGAATTCTGACCGATTCTGATCACGAATTCCGTGTGTCGCTAGCTCTCAGCAACATTTGTTAGAAAGCCAAAACGGGGGGATGATTTCGGACAAAATTATTGCGGCCGAAGTATGGTGCTTTGCACGTGGGTATGCGACGAAAACCCCCCAGGCACCCACCTCAAGTCCAGTTTCTCTGGGTTTAGAGGTCCTTGTTGATGGTTGTTCAGATACGGCTGTGACATGCATTGCACAATAATGGACACTCAAGCGAGCTTCGTTACTTCACCGCCGTAGGTTCCCCTGCAGAGGCTGCCCTGGAGAGGCTCCCTCAGAGTCCCTGGTTGTGCTGCTGCTCGTATTAGCAATGATGATGTGTCATTGGGTAGCAATGCACCAGTTGTCTTTGTGCGTCACTGTCCGCCGAGCATTTGTCGTGGTGCAACTCTTGTGACGGATGCAAACGAGACGCTGCCACAAGGGGGAGGGGAGGGCTTGGAAGATGGGGTATGCGGCCTATGCAACGAGAGGCATCGGTTCACTCTGTCAAAGGACAAAACCACACATGCAACAATTGTGGGCGTCTGGTGTGCTCGTCAACACCATCCAACGATTGTGATGACACGCATGCACAATAATGGGCACTAACGTCCGGAAGGAGCAAGCACCAGACGCCCATGTGTGGTTTTGTCCTCAGACAGAGTGTCCTGCTTGCTCCTTCCGGACGATAGTGCCCATTATTGTGCATGCGTGTCATCACAATTGTTGGTGGTGTTGACGAGGGCTACATACCAAACGGATACGGGCGGTATTCACCGAAAAGCTGAACGGTGAACTCCGCTCCGCTGCGCTGCCGGCTTCTACGTAACCCCCCTCGTTTGTGTTTTTTACCTGCTCAATGTAGTTTTAGCCCAAGCAGTTCAAAGAATTCATGCTAAAATACACGTGTTCGCGATGCTAAGTGTGCAAGGTGGTACAATGTCTGAGGACAAAACCACACATGGGCGTCTGGTGTAGCCCTCGTCAACACCACCAACAATTGTGATGACACGCATGCACAATAATGGGCACTATCGTCCGGAAGGAGCAAGCAGGACACTCTGTCTGAGGACAAAACCACACATGGGCGTCTGGTGCTTGCTCCTTCCGGACGTTAGTGCCCATTATTGTGCATGCGTGTCACAATTGTTGGTGGTGTTGACGAGGGCTACATACCAAACGGATACGGGCGGTATTCACCGAAAAGCTGAACGGTGAACTCCGCTCCGCTGCGCTGCCGGCTTCTACATAACCCCCCTCGTTTGTGTTTTTTACCTGCTCAATGTAGTTTTAGCCCAAGCAGTTCAAAGAATTCATGCTAAAATACACGTGTTCGCGATGCTAAGTGTGCAAAGTGGTACAATGTCTGAGGACAAAACCACACATGGGCGTCTGGTGTAGCCCTCGTCAACACCACCAACAATTGTGATGACACGCATGCACAATAGTGGGCACTATCGTCCGGAAGGAGCAAGCAGGACACTCTGTCTGAGGACAAAACCACACATGGGCGTCTGGTGTAGCCCTCGTCAACACCACCAACAATTGTGATGACACGCATGCACAATAATGGGCACTATCGTCCGGAAGGAGCAAGCAGGACACTCTGTCTGAGGACAAAACCACACATGGGCGTCTGGTGTAGCCCTCGTCAACACCACCCAACAATTGTGATGACACGCATGCACAATAATGGGCACTATCGTCCGGAAGGAGCAAGCAGGACACTCTGTCTGAGGACAAAACCACACATGGGCGTCTGGTGTAGCCCTCGTCAATACCACCCAACAGCTGTGGCACGCATGCGCAATAATGGGCACTTGCGTCCGGAAGGAGCAAGCATGACACACTCTGTCTGAGGACAACACCATCATGCAACGAGAGCCCCCGCATCGCCATGAAAAGAGTGAGCCAGTGTGCGAAGAAGAAGGTAGAAAGGAGGAAAACAGCGGCACATTCTCAAGGGAGGAGCCCACCTTGGCAAAGTGAGTTCTCACTCGACCACGCCTCCTTTGCGCAGGGTGTGCCCAGATCTTCCGCATTTCCGCAGCAGGATAAACTCCTCGGTTAAGGAGAAAAGTGTCTAAAAAACACTGCACTCCTCTCCGAGGTTTGAGACAGGGTCTGCCCAGTACCCTACCGTATAGAAAATATGCCCTTCCCCCCCCGGGCTCCCATAGAACCAAATGTAAGACGATTCTCACATTCAAAAACAAAACCTAACGCTATCCCAAGCAACTGCAGTACGGTAGAGGCCCTCGAAGGAACCGACCTTCGCTCCTGATAGTCTGACGCATAGCCGTCGTCGGAAATCTGTTTGTCCAAGAGAGACCGATCTGTTCGTGAGTGATACGATGATCTGTTTACCTCCTGAACATAGCGGTGGTGCCAGCGCTCTCTTTCCGAATTCACCATTCATTGTACCACGAGAGAACTAAGCAGGTAGCGGTGGTTCAGTGGTTGGCAAAAAAGGCGCCTGATCTCAGCGCCAACTGGGCCAACCGCCGGTAGGTTCAACGGTCTCTTTTGGCTGAAATTTCAAGGCTGCATACAGCGTATTTACTCTGCACATGCCGCACTTCTTCAAAGGGCTTCGCACTTACGATGCAGTCAATAGTATTTGCATCGGAGCCATGTGACCATGCAAAGGAAAGACCTGAACAACCTTTTCGGGAGGGGAGTTGCGCCCACCACATCTCCCCACCCGTTCCAGAAACCGACTTCAGCAGCCATCGTATTATACTAAGTCATTGCGGGAGTGAAAAAGTGCGGGAGTGACCACTCTCGCATTGCGGGAGCGCCACTCGCATTCAGGACTCCTGCATTGAGGGGGTCCCACTCCTGCATTGGGGGAGTGCCACTCCCGCATTGAGGGAGTGAGCCGACCGCACAAACGACCGCAAATCCACTCCCGCAATCCGGAGTGGGAGACCGCGGTGTACCCAACTGCAACCGCCCCCCACCTCCCTCCTTTTCTATCCCTCGCGGCGCATTTGGAATTGTGGCCTCAAAAGAGCCGTGAACAAGCTTTTGCCCAATTTCGCTGCTACGTCAGCTTCCCCTCCTCTCCCTTTTAGAACAGCGGCGGCAGGCGTCCGCCCGTCATAGTTTTTTTTACATAAGCGCCAGCTTGAAAGGAAATGCTCGACGACGCTGCCCGACAAAGAACAGAAGGGATCCCAAGTCTTGTAACTACCGAACCACGTGTTGACGGACGTGAGGTCATGCGGGTTTACCCCTACACGACAAATCACACAAACACAACAGGTCAAAGTACTGAGTGAGAAAACAACACACGGTGGTGTAAGCGAAGAACAAATCAGATTGTGTTTGTATTGTATTTGCCCCTTCCCTTACCTCTATATTTCCTCCCTTCCATTCGGAGTCGAAGCAGCTACGCCGAGTATTTCTGTGCGGACAGCTGGTTGGTCACCACACTGTGCGCCACATATTCCAGGCCGAAAGGCCTGCAATTTCCGGGTCCATCATGCGCTCCGCCATCACGTTCGACGCTTCCACGAGCTGCCGCACGCCGCTGTAAAGCCGTTTGGTCGGTTCGACCAGTGCAACCCATCAGGCTTGGAAGGATGGTCCGTCTTCAAGACAAACCAGCTTTGGCTTGTGTCTTCTTCAATATGTGGACTTTAGTCTGACATTATTCTGACTCGGCCCTGTTCCAGTCTGTTGACGGTCCCTCGATGAGCCGCCGTGAGCCGAGGAGAACAGTTGATTGGCCTTTCCGTTTGTTAGGGATTTTCCTGCTTTTGGCGTTTCGCAACTGGCAGCCCCCTCAGGCAATGTTGTCCCTGGGTCTTTGAGCCTGAACCTGTTTAACGCTTCGACGACTCGTGGGAGTACTGGCGGACAGTAGAGGGTTCTGCTGATAAACTGGCAAAGGTGTGACTCTGGCAGCGAGCGAAACGTAAGAAAGCACCTGTACCACCATTGCTGCTTCATCTCGGAAGGGAGAGTGGCTTTGGCTCCTGGCCACGCTGAGCGGACTTTTGCTGGTTGCCGTTTTGGTTATCAACCTGTTTTGAGAAAGCAGCCGTCGACGGACGTAAGGTATCCGTGGCTTAAGGACCGAAACACGGTCCAGATCGGATCATGTTGAGCATAGCTATCCCCCAGGCATCTTGTTAAGAACCATCCATCCATCCATCAGCCGGCTGACCCCCCATAGGCTATTTTCACTGTGGAGGGGATAGACGCCACCTGGCACACTCTAAGGTGGCCACCACGGTGGGCGATCAGAAAAAGAAATTCTCGTTTATCCGGCCATCCGGCCAAAGTGGCTGATCCTTAACAAGAGCGCTGCTATCCCCCCCCCTTCGTTCGTGTGTCCAATCGTTGCTGTGGCGATCACAGAAGCGGGACCCAGCGACAGCACGTAGCTTTACATCTCATCTAGCCAGAACACTCAGGACTGGAGGCGCGCAGGTGACCCTGAGCTGGTATTCGCCTCCAGAGCGCCTCCCCGCCCCCCTTGCCAAAGTGTCGGTTCCCACGTTAAATGATCGGCGCCCACGCTCGTGCCGATGCAAGACACACCCGAGCGGAGTACTGGCCCCCCTCGCCCTCCTCCTGCTGCTGTGGGTCTGGCGGGCGCCGGGTGACCCGGCGCCCTCGTTTGCAACAAAAAACCACGCATCTCCTATTTTGTTCCTGTTTGTCGGTACTCGTTGTAATTAAGCGACACTTCCGGCGAGCCCGTCTGCACGTGATACTTACACAGCTGGTATGCCTGCGTGGCATGCACCAACGAGCAGAACACCACATAGCTACGTGGTACCCCTAGCCAGAACTCTGGTGTTCCCATCCGCTGTACAACGTACAACGTACAACGTACAACGTACAACGTACAACGTACAACGTACAACGTACAACGTACAACGTACAACGTACAACGTACAACGTACAACGTACAACGTACAACGTACAACGTACAACGTACAACGTACAACGTACAACATAGCTACTAGTACCTCCTGCTGAATGCTGCATCCGCGCTGGGCGAAAGGCGATCCACAAAGTGGTGACACGTGTCGGCTTTGCGATGCCATGACGTGGCGCCAGCTATAGTTCGGCCGCTTGCGTATCTCCTCGGCGCTGAACGGCCGCGGGAAACGCTCACGACCAGAACCCGGCTTTGTGGCGTGGGATCTTGACAGTGGCGCTCGACTCATAGACTCTGTTGAGACGGGCTACCGCCCATCAAACCCGCCCAATTTCGCTGGGTGCCTCGCAGCAGTGTCACAAGTAGCGACGGTCCAAGGCCTCGGGCATCATGAGTATAAAGGTCAAAAAGCACAACTGGACTACGTTCCATGCTGCTCTCGGCCTTTTCGTTGGCGCCGGTCATGTGTGCAAGGGTTTCGACATCTCGGGTCCCTGGTTTGCCCGTTGTTTCATCATTCGCGGGGCTTAAGTCCGGAAGTATTGTGTTTGTTGATTACTCCGTTTCGTTTCGGTCCTGTCATCTCTTCTGTGCCGCACACAGTTCAGTCTCGAGAAAAGAAAGAAGAGGAAGACAAGAACGGTGCTCTTGTCGGAACATTTTTTCTCGAACCTCTTCTGAACATGAATGAGACGATCAAGGTCGGCAGCATGCTATCGCGCAACCTAAAAAAGGTCGACATTTGATTACACGCACGCCTGGCTTTAACCATCGTAATAGGAATCTTCTCGCAGGATCTCTCCAGCATCAACCGAGCCAAGCCAGTGTGGAAAGGAGCAGTGAAAAACAGAAAATGAGAAAGTAGAATCGCACGTCGACAGTAGGCGCTCAGTGTCTAATTTGAGGTAGAACCTGGCTGCAAATAGGCAAAAAACAAGGGGGAAAGCAAAAAGATCGGACACCACCGATCGTCCCTCGACGGCAACAGGACCACGTCCGAAGAAGACACGCCACCGAACTCGGCAGTGACCTGACTGCGGGCTCCGCCGGGTCGCGCTGCGTTCGTCCCCTCCCGCTGGGGGGGGGGAAAGCGTGCGCCTCGGGAACGGACGATGGCGGCGCAGCGGTCGATCGACGTGATGCGGAGCGGGGCGGGCAACCCGCATAGGAACCCGCTGCGGAACCTGCGCAAGCGCATGGCCGCAGCCGAGGAACTGCGGAGCAAGGACGGGCTCGACGCCGCACAGAAGAAGAAGCTCCAGACGCTGAAGGCCATGCAGCGCGAGGCTTCCGCCCTCGAGAAGCGCTGGCGAGCCTGGGAGAAGAAGGCGAAGCGCGAGTGGCGCCGAGCGATGAAGCGTGACAAGAACAAGGTCGCCGGCATCCTCCTCGCCGCCTTAGCCCGCTTGGACTCGGAGCGACGACGCGCGGACGTAGCGTCCATCACCCAGGCCGAAAGCCCACCTGACAATTGGAACGCCACCTGGAAAACCGCCCACACGGACAACGACCTGGACGACACTTTGTACCACACCATAAACACCACCCCGCCATGTTCCCCAGTCCGCCTTTCCGATGTCCCTCCCCGTAGGCCCGTTCGTAGGGAAAAAGTCTTGCCGATCGCCTGTCTCGACCGGGAGACGGTGCGCCTGATCCACGAGTTCATCCCGCGCGCGTACAAAATCGCGCCGCCCCCGCCGAGGGCGCCGCTGTACCTCGAAATCGCGGTCTGCCTCTCGATGCTCGCAGCGCTGGCGGGCGTGTTGCTCGCGTACTTCCACTTCCCGGTGCAGGCGGTCGTGGTAGAGGCGGCGCTCCTCTGCGGGCTCGCCGCCGCGTACTACTTGGACTCCTCCCACATTTTCCAGCTGATCGCACACATTTCGATGCTGGCGGTTTCCGTCTGGCTCGTCTGGCGCGGGTCACGAACCGACACCGTGTGGATGGGCGTCGCGAAGAGCTTCCCGTCGCTGTTGATGGTGGCGCTGCACTACTTCTCGTCGCTGTTCCTCTTGCTGTCCTCGTACCTCGTCGTCGGCTTCATCCCGTTCGCCGGCCCGGTTGTCTCGAACCTCCTCATCCACACCTATTTACCCATTCAATCCTGCTACACCATCCTTCTCTCCCTCATGCACAGCACCACCGAAGAAGTCACCCTATCCAACGGCCTCTCCTTCCTCTACAAGCAAAGCGGGCTGCTCGTCGCCTCGCCGAAAGCGTCGTACACGACGTGGACCTGCCTTTTGCTCACCCGGATGCTGCTTGTGACACATCCCATCCTTCTCGCCATCATCATCTTGGCCTTGACCCTCGTCGCGAAAACCGACGAACCCGCCACTCCCGCTGAATCGCCGACGTGCGGCGCGGTTGCTGAGCAGCCGACCGGCGATGACTCCGACAGTGACGCGGACGACGCGCAAACCTTCTGCGGCGCCGCGCTTCCCGAAAAACAGCCGCCGAGTCGCGTCCAAGTCATGCGGCAGTGGTTGTTTCGCGGGTACCTGTAGAAGCGAAGAGAGGTTCCGGGAGGTCAGATCCTGATCAGATCCGGATTGACGCAGCTGATGGGCGCAGCTTTGGCGCCACATTGACCCCGCTCCACCAGCTAAACGATCCACAAACCTGGTTTGTGGCATTTCGTCCAAGTAATGCGCAGCTGTGGCGCCGCTCCACCAGCTAGTCGAGACACAAACCTGTTTTGTGGCGTTTCATACTGCTGTGGTTTCGAAAGGTACCCGTGTGAGTGCAGAAACGCACGAGGTCAGATCGACATGACCCCTCGCCGCTACTTTTTGCCGCCGCTGGAAGTACTTGACTCTGGCGTGTTCCATGAAATGAACGGCCCGCCAACGGGAGGTGGCGAGGAAGCACTCAGCAAGCACTTTCCGTCCACGCCCTCGTCTCGCAGCCACGATCCGGATCTGGTGGCGCGATGCTGGGTATCTACTTGTGGTGCTTTCCGCCGCCCCCCGCTTCAGGCATCCCAACAAGCGCAACCTAAAAACAACGCTAGCATAAAAGAGCTGCTAGCGTCGAAGCCACCTGCCCTTTCTTTTGCGCGAAAGGGTTTCTGTGCCCTGGACAAACCCCTTCTCCGTCCGTAAGAGGTTGAGTGATAGTTATCCTCTCCACACTTTTCGGAGGAACCGAATTGTAAACCTCCAAAAAAAGAACGCTGCGCGACCAGCAAAGTGCACTGCTGCTCGCGTTCTGTGCGCGTGTTGTAGACCTGTGTTCACGTGGCGCCTTCCTGTGTGAAAGGCATCCACGCCTCCTTCAGTTTCGAGCAACCGCTGATGCTCCCGCAGGTTGCGAGTAGGGGTCCGTGTTCAACTGAAGGGCGGTGCCTCGCACAGCACCTCGCGACCCCTTCGTTGCCAGCTTCGCACTCGCCGCAGCACTCTGTGCGTGTGTGTGTATGTGCGCGCTTCTTTTTTTGTATAACATGCAGGGTCAAAACCTTGTGTCTTTTTGGTAAACGCTGCCGCGGGGCCGACAGTGCCCAAGAAAAAATATTGTTTTTTTTTTTTTTTTGCTCAAATTCATCAAAAGTCACCGCAGTTTTTGTTCCAAATTTATTTTTTTCGAAAACCCAAATTTTTCCAGAAAAAATGGGTGGCCATTTTTTTTTGTGGGAACGCACGCCCGAAAAGCGGGCGTGGCACCCGCTTCTCAACTCCAGTTTCGACCCCAGCTTCTGAGGCTGGACTCCACCGTACAGGAGCCCCACCACGCGCGAATCGCGCGTTTTTTTGTATAAGCACCTGCTTCAGGAAATACTCGAGGAGACTGCCAGATTGCGAAATCTCAAAGGAGGTAAATGGTGTGGTACTCATCGGCATGCCGATGACTCCCCACTATCGCAACCATATTTCAATCTCAAACGAGGCAAATGTGCTGCCCACACGAAAACACACAAACTCAGTCTGGGTTTAGTGGCGGGCGTAAGCGTTCAACAAGAAAGACCCACTTTGTCGTCATATTGTTTTCTCCCCCTCTAGCCTCCCGTCGAAAAGAGCTCAAGGCAGTCCCTCGAGTATTTCTGTATCGCACACGGAGCAAGCGGGTGCTCCGCTCCGTCTGCCGTGTGCACGTCCCTCCCAGTCGACGCGAAAGCGGTCAGCGAAACACGGCGGAACGCACGGCTTGTGGCCGACGGTCCTTTTTCTCAGCTCCCCTTTCTAGTGCTCTGGCAGTTCTCGAACAGTCCTGAGCAAGCACGTGGCACCGCGCCGATCCGACATTGGATGCAACACCAGCCAGTATCATATATTCAGGCACGTTTAAGTTAAAACGTCACTCAACAGACAACGCAAAAGCGGTCAGCGAGACGGCGGGGCGCATGGCTTGTAGCCGACGCGTTTTTTCAGTGCCCCCGGCAGGTTTTACGTAGTCCTGGGCGACAGATGCAACTCCAGCTGGTGGCATTTTTTAGCATTGTGAAGGCCAACTAGACGTTGGCAGCGTGTTTTTGGTGGTTGATCACAAGGCTTGTAACCGACGGCTCAGCCACCCTTTTTGGTGCCCCCAAGGGCAGGTCTAACATAGTCCCGAGCAAACAGAAGCATCGGAAACCTGGCGACAGATGCACCCAGGCCGACCTGACGTTGGCAGCGTGTTTTTTGGTGGGGGCTGATCACAAGATGCAGAAGAAGCCCTGCAAGACAATTGAGCGGTATCAGAAGGCAATGGGCCGAAGGTGAAGGAAAACAATACCCAACGCAGCGCTTTGCCGGCTCGGGTCTGAGACGAACAGTCTAAATGCGCACGTGCAGCTCCTATTTGATAGGTACAACACGATACGCTGCCAACCGTCTCTTTTTGTGTCTAACAAATGCAGTTTGTCAAGAGCAAAAATCGATCGATGGCAGCGTTCTGTCCTCACATCCGCTAGATGAACAAAAACGCCTGTGAAAATTCCTGCCGTCCATCGCGACGCCATTGATCTTTCTACTGTGAAGTGGAAGGACGCTGCCGCTTTTGAGTGGCCCGCGGACGAGTCGAAAACGATGAAAAAAATACGTCGTAAGTGCGCAAACAGTCCCGGACATGCCTAGCCATACCCTGGCGTCAGCCTTTTCTTGATCGAAGAAACAACGGTCAAACGGAGACCCTAAAAATCCCAATGGAATCTCAAACGAGCTTTAGCTCTATTAATGATGACAAATGCGTTGTTGTGGACCAGAAGAAAATGCACGAACAGAGTCCTGGGGTGTGTTCTGGACGGGGAGCTGGCGGGCGGGGGGCAGGGTCGGCAGCCGGAAAATGGCTTGCTTCAAGAAGTGTCTCGGGAACGACAAAAAGTCGGGCCACGAAGATGAGAAGAGGCACTTCGTCGTGGGCGAGGACCGGCACACGGACAAGACGCTGAAGAGCTTCTGCAATAACCGCATCGTATCGAGCAAGTACGAGCTCTGGAACGTGTTCAACCCGCGGTTTTTCGTGTACAAGAACATCTTCGAGCAGTTCCACAGGACGGCCAATCTGTACTTCATGTTCATCTCGCTGATCATGCAGATCCCGGGAGTCTCGCCGTTCGGCAGATTCAACGTCTTGGCCACCTTGATCTTCGTCATCATCTGCTCGATGATCAAAGCGGTCTACGAAGACTTGCAGCGGCATAGGGACGACAGAGCAAAAGACAGCACCTTGGTCAAAGTTCTCGTCGGCGACGAGTGGACCGGCGTTTGCTGGGCGGACGTCAAAGTCGGGCAGCTCGTCCGCATGGAGCACCAGAAAGACGAAGAAATCGTCGACAGCGGCCGCTCAGGTAAAAAAATGAAAACAAAAAAAACAAAGCATCCCTCTTCTCCTTTTTAGAGTTAGCGGAGAGAGAGAGAGAGAGAGAGAGAGAGAGAGAGAGAGAGAGAGAGAGAGAGAGAGAGAGAGAGAGAGAGAGAGAGAGAGAGAGAGAGAGAGAGAGAGAGAGAGAGAGAGAGAGAGAGAGAGAGAGAGAGAGAGAGAGAGAGAGAGCAACGCGCGAGAGTCACCTGGCAACAACGCGCCCACCTGATACCCTTGCTCCTGAGCACAACACCTCCATCTCCAATCTTCTCCGCGCCGGGAAGCTCCCGCACCGGCCCAGAGCTCAATCTTTTTTCAAAGGGAGCCAAGGGCCAGAACAGGATTTTTGACGCGAAAAAAAAATGGCGAGGGGGTGAGGGCCTTAAAGGGGATATTTTAGCGGGCGAGGGGTCACCTCGCGACGAAACACCGGAGTACGTTTCTACTTATCATTCGTGCATGTGACAGGAACATTTCCGATAGATGAGAAGCCAACGAAAAACTGCCAATCCAATAACAATCCTCCAAAGAGGTTTACCTTTATACCCTGTACGCGCGAAGAGTAACAATCAATAGCCAAGCGTGGACTCCCAGCCTCAACGGTCAAGCAAAATGTTTTTCCCCCGAAGAGCAGACACCCTGTGTGTAAATTCGTCAAGCCTCGCAGATTCCCTCGGAAGATCCGTGAGACTCTGAACCACCAGACCCTGCAACCCCACAAGAGAAACGCGAACAATCATGCGGATTGCCCCGCAGTGTATTGTGAAAGGTGAAATAAAGCCGTCGACAAGCGTGTTTTTGGGGCGGCCTGCCCAGAATTTCCCAACGCAGGTGTTCCCATTCCGTGCGATCTTATCATCGTGGCGACGGACGCGGAGACGAAGGGGGTGTGCTACGTCGAAACGATGGACCTCGACGGCGAAACGAACTTGAAGCCGCGCTCGGTGATGTCGCTAGACCAGGTCGACTTGCCGGGGGAAGAAGGGAACATGAAGAAGTCGTACTTCCTCGACGCGAAGACGGCCAGCCAGGCGCCGCTGCACGGATCGAAGGTCGCCTGCGACGTGCCGCAGGCGGACCTCAGCAAGATCTGGGGCACGGTGACCATGAACGGTGCCGAGATCCCGGTCAACCAGAACAACATCCTCCTCCGAGGGGCGCGCTTGTGCAAGGTGAATGCCATGGTCGGCATCGTCATGTACACGGGGCACGACACCCGCCTGGGAATGAACATGGCGGCACCCCGCCCGAAGGTATCCCGCATGGAAAGACTGACGAACCGCCGGATCATGTGGATCGCGGTCCTGCAAATGGTTATGTGCGTCATTTCCGCCATCGGATTCAACCTCTGGCAACGGAACAACGGCGACGCGTACTATCTCGACTACCCGAGCGGAGACGCCGGCGCCGGCGCCCTCTCGTACTTGACCTTCGTCATTCTGTACAGCAACTTGATCCCGATCTCGCTGTATATCTCAATCGAAATCGCGAAGTACGTGCAGGGGCGGTTCATCGCGCATGACTTGAACATGTACGATTCCGAGAAGGACATCTTCGCCAAGGTCGGGACCACCGACATCAACGACGAGCTCGGCCAGGTGAGCCACGTGTTCTCCGACAAGACCGGGACCCTCACGCAGAACGTGATGCAGATCTTCCGGTTCTCGTGCGACGGCATGGTGTTCGGCGCCGGGCAGACGTCGATCTCGGCCGCCCAGGCCGAGCGCCACGGGCTGCCCGCAGAGGACCCGCGGCCGAAGCAGGTCGTCCGGTCAACGACGTGGCCCTTCTACGACACCCGCATCCAAAACTGGGACGACGGGTCCGTCAACTGGCCGGCCTCGCTGCCCGAACCGGCGGCGCAGCAGACGGCGCGGTTTGTGAAGGCTCTCGCCGTGTGCAACACGGTTCTGCCGCAAAACGAGGGAGCCCTGCCCACCCACGTCCGCGGGATCCCAACCGGGAAGCTCGAAGCCGAGTCCCCGGATGAGCTGGCGCTGACCATCGCAGCGGCGGAGTTCGGCGTCGCGCTCGTCGACGGCGACCAGAACACGAAGCACGTCAAGTGCCACCCGGACGTCGTCCGCTTCCTCAACTTCCCCCCGCCGGGCACTCCGCGCACTCCCGACACTCCCGGCTCCGAGAACGGGGCCAACAACAACAACGGAGGCCTCGCCGTGTTCCCGGCGTCGCCCAGCGACAACGAGTGGGTCGACGCCCGTTACAAGATCCTCGGCCTCATCGAGTTCAACTCCGCGCGGAAGCGAATGTCGGTGGTCGTCCAGATGATCCTGCCCAGCGGCGAGGGGGACATCCACCTGATCACGAAGGGCGCCGACAGCATCATGATGCCGCTGCTTTCGCACGTCGAAAAAGGGTGGCGCTCGATCGCGAGCGTCGGCGACTACGTCGACGGCGGGAACACGTGGGCGGACGGCGCGGAGGACGAGGCGGAGAAGGAGATGCGGAAGGTGTGGCTCGAGGACCACAAACACCGGACGCTGAAGCACTACGACCAGTGGGTCGCCTCCGGGCGCGGGGCCAACGGGGAGAGCTTTTTGAGGGAAGCCGGGTTCAGCGGGGCGCAGCTTGACGACATGGCTGGGTGGTACCAGACGAAGTGGTACTTGAAGGAGGGGAACGCCGCGAAGATTACCGGGGAGATGGCCGACCAAGGTCTCCGGACCCTCTTCATCTGCGAGCGCAAGATGTCCGAAGACGAGTGGAACATCTGGGGGCCCGAGTGGGACCGCCTGCAGAAGATGGTCTGCTCCGAGGAGAGCAGGGAGGAAGCCATGTGCACCCACGCCGAAAAGCTCGAATACGACCTCGACCTCCTCGGCGTCACCGCCCTCGAAGACAAGCTGCAGCTGCGGGTGCCGCACACGATCCAAGCCATGCGGGACGCCGGCGTGAAGGTGTGGATGATCACCGGCGACAAGAAGAACACGGCCATGAACATAGGCCACGCGTGCTCCCTCCTCGACAAGGAGCTCGACGACCCGTTGGCGGACCCGCCCATCGAGCCCATCGATCTGGACGCGGAAGGGATTGACGACCCGCAGGTCATCGAGAAAATGCTGGACGATGCGGTGTGCACTCACTATATCTGCAGCTCCCTTACTTGCTCCAGGGCGTGAGTGTTGGGATAGGGTGGGTGATGTGTGTTGTGTGTGTTGTGCTGAGTGCAATATGTGGGATGGGTGTGCGGTTGTGTTATGTGCTGAGTGCAATACGACGTGTTGTGTGATACGTGATATGGAAGGTGATGTGTGTGATGAGCGTTTGTGTGTTGTGCCGAGTGCATTGTGATGCTTTATTTACGTGATGATGGGTGCCGTGTGGCCGTGATGTGTGTAGTGTGGGGTTGTGTGTTGTGCTGAGTGCAATATGATGTTGTATTGGGAAAAATAAATTCCCCCTGGTGGAAATGGCTTACGGCGCGTGACCAGAAAAAATCTCGTTTTTTTTTTGGCAGGATTCCGTTGTGTTTACACAGGCCGGAAAAATATTATTTATGTGGGATGCGTGATGTGGATGATGTGGGCAATGTGGTCACAATGTGTGCGATGTGCTTAGTGCGATGTGTCCTACCCTTTGAGCCTCGAAAGCACCCACCTCAACCACAGCTTGAAAAGGTCGAAAAGTACGAGGCGGAGCAGAAGCCGTTCGCGGTCGTGGTAACGTCAAGCGTGCTGAAGCACTGCTTCGCGGTGAAGGGCAGAAAAGCGAACAAGACCTCGACCAGCGACGAAGGCAACCCCGCGGCCGAAAAGGTATGCTGCAGAACCGCGTCAAAAGACCGCATCCCACACAGGAACATGTGGCAAAAAACTCGTTGCAGAATCTCAAACGAGGAAAATGTGCTGCAGCCCACACGAAACCCAGGTAAATCGGGTTTCAGTGCCGGGAGTAAGCGGTCAACAAAACAGGGCCCAATTTCTAGTTGCACTGTCTTCCCCTCCAGCCTCGGCGAAACAAGCACAAGGTCGCACCTCGAGTATGCACGCACTTCGTCTCGGGTGATAGTCAGTCTGCTTGGTTTGTAGAATGCGTTGACCCGTCCCACCCAACACAGCTGCACAGCATTACAGTGGAAGCGAAGTCAGTCATTGTAGCGCGAGCTACACCGAAGGAGAAGGCGCAGGTGGTCGACATGATCAAGAGCAGAAACGACTGGAACGTCACCCTCGCCATTGGTGACGGGGCGAACGACGTTGCCATGATCCAAAAGGCACATGTCGGAATTGGAATCAAAGGTCTCGAAGGCGGGCAAGCCGCGGCCCAAGCAGACTTTGCCATCGGTCAGTTCAGGTGTGCACACGCGTGATATAAGGGCTGACAACCATGAATCTGTACAGCCTTTGTCATTGCGGCTTTGCTTGTAAATCTACCCGACATCTACATTTAATTGTGTTTTCCCTTCAGTCAGTCAAGGCTTCGCTCCTGATTGCGACCTTGCTCCCAATTACCACCTCCAACACGACAACATAGCAAGTGTACACTCTTACTGCTCCTACGAAAAGGAACACAACACAGGGAGGCGAGGCAGGCGCTTCGTTTTGTTTACGTGCCGGTTGATTGTGTTCCCGTTACCCTTCATTTCCAGGTTAGGAATTCTGATCAACCACCAGAACACGCTGCCTACGCCTTTTTTAGCCTTCGTACGTTGTAGGGGCAACCCGCAAGATTAGTTGGTTAGCACGGAAAGAAGAAAAATACAACCATCCTTTACAGGTTCCTGCATTGTCTGCTCTTCGTGCACGGGCGGTACAACTACCGCCGGCTCGCCCTGTTCTCGTGCTACTTCTTCTACAAGAACGCGACGTTGGCGTTCACGCTCTTCTTCTTCAATTTCTTCAACGGCTTCTCAGGCCAGTCGCTATACGACCCTTGGGCCGTGTCCAGCTTCAACGTCTTCTGGGCATCCCTCCCGGTCATCGTGGTGGCGTGCTTGGACAGAGATATCGTCGACATCAACAACTTTGCGCGGTTCCCGCTTCTGTACAAACACGTGTGCCTCCTCCCCCTCCCCCCCCCACCTTTCATACCCTACCTAGCATCAAACATGCATGAGAGGCAGTGTCCTGCCTAAACATTAAACTAAGATTCCCCCCCCCCCTGTTGGTCGGATTCTTCCAAGACGACTTGATGCTAGCCACCAAACAACTGCGCGCAAGACAGACAGTACAGCCCAAACTTAAAACCCAGAGCTAGGTTTCGAGTTTTGGATTTCTGGAGACGCCCATTTTGGGTTTCTGATGTTTTTCCTCAAGAAACAAGGCAGGTGATCCTGCCTTGTTTTTGCATTCTGCAGCCATTATTTCAGCCTAGACGAGCATCGAGTTTTGGGTCTCGTCTGTGCGTCCTTCGGGATCGTCGTCGGCAACCCAACAACAAGCAAGTTGTGATTTCGTAGGAATTGGCTGCTAGCTTCTGGCCTCATCGCACTCGGTTTTTGCTTAAGTCTTCGGTCATTGCACTCAGATCTTGGCTTGGGTAATCGAGTTCGCCACGCCATCCGAAGTAACCATCATCGGAAAGGGAAGGAAAGAAAGAAGTCAGACAGAACCCTGATAACTTGCTCACCAGCCTGTTGACCATGTCAATGGGCCAACCAGGCGAGACCACATTTCCATCCACCCCCCTTCCTCGCACAGGGACGCGTGAACAGCGACTACACGATGGAACGCCTTCTTCAGTGGTTCATGATGGCGATCTTCCACTCGCTGATGTGCATCTTCATCCCGCTGCTGGTGCTCGTCGAAGCGAACATTTACGACAGCGACGGGCGGGACTTCGGGATGTACTTCCTGGGGGTGCTCGTCTACACGAACGTCGTCGTCGTCATCACGTTGAAGCTGTGCCTGCATGTTGCGAGTTGGACGTGGGTGCACCACCTGCTGATCTGGCTCTGCCTCGCAACGTGGCCCATCTTCATGGCGGTGTACCCGGTGCTGTCGCCGTCGTTCTTCGGGATCCACCTGATGGACGGCCTGTTCGTGGAGTGCATCAAGTGGGAGCAGTTCTGGGTGCTGCTGATCACGACGACGGTCATCAGCCTCGGGCGTGACTACATCTGGCGCTACGTGTCGTACAGAGTCGTTCCGCTGCTGCCGCCGTCGGAGTTGGAAACGCTCGTGCGCGGGAGGACGAAGGAGCCGGGCTGGAAGCACATGTGCTCGCTGCGGCCGATGTCTCTGCTCAAAATCGTGCAGCTGATGTCGCTGCGGCTGAAGGAAGACCGCAAGCAGCACCGGAGGGCCAGCCTCACGCCCGAGGAGCTTGCCGCCAAAAAGCGCGGGTTCGACCACCCGTTCGGCTGCGCCCGCCCCAAGTATGCGTCTCCCCGCGCCAGCGGGCCTCCGGACGAATAAGCCTCCTTCCTCCCCCCCTTCAAGCACGCAGGTCCCCCCCCCGCGCTGTCCGCCTCAAAGGACCGAACCTGCCTGCTGTCAAACCTCCGGCTCACCAGCACAAAGGGGTTACCGTCACCCCGAAGGCTGCTCACTGGGCGTTGCCCGAAGTTACGATCGAACGGATGCGTCTGCTCGGGCTTCGAACCCCAAACACATCCATAACAAGCACGTTCTTGCCGCCGCCCCAAAGCCCGCGTTGTACGGGGGGGGGTACCACCGGCAGATCGAAACGCTGCTTCCGAGGCGAAAGGGCGGCTTCCTTCCCCCCTTTGCATGCACGCAGGTCCCCTTCCCGCGCTGCTAGTGACGGTCCGCCTCAAAGGACCGAAACATGGTGCAGATGGGACACGTGCAGTGTTGAGCATAGCTCTGGCACCTCGCTAGGCAGCGCATGCAGTAAACGTGTCGATAAGGTTGCCTGCTGTCAAACCTCCGGCTCACCAGCACAAAGACCCCGAAGGCTGCTCACTGGGCATTGTCCGAGGTTACGATCAAACGGTTGCTCAACGATGCCTCTGCTCGGGCTTCGAACCCCAAACACATCCATCACAAGCACGTTCTTGCCCCCCATCCCCTCTGCCAAGCGGCACCGTGTGGCAGGCGCTGAGCGTCTTTGCGGCCGCCCCAAACCCCGCGTTGTACGGGGGGGTACCACCGGCAGATCGAAACGCTGCTTCCGAGGCGAAAGGGCGGCTTCCTTCCCCCCTTTGCATGCACGCAGGTCCCCTCCCCGCGCTGCTAGCGACGGTCCGCCTCAAAGGACCGAAACATGGTGCAGATGGGACCCGTGCGGTGTTGAGCACATAGCTCTGGCACCTCGCTAGGCAGCGCATGCAGTAAACGTGTCGATAAGGTTGCCTGCTGTCAAACCTCCGGCTCACCAGCACCAAGGGGTTACCGTCACCCCGAAGGCTGCTCACTGGGCATTGCCCGAAGTTACGAAAGTTACCAAACACATCCGTCACAAGCACGTTCTTGCCGCCCTCCGTGTGGCAGGCGCTGAGCGTCTTTGCGGCCCGCCCCAAACCGTTGTACGGGGGGGTACCACCGGCAGATTGAAACACTGCTTCCGAGGCGAAAGGGCGGCTCTGAAACCAGTGTGAGACTTAGCTAGCTATTTGGCCAGCTGGCTGTTTTCAGCTATAAATAGCTAAAAATAGCTAAAATAACTGACCAGACGAATGCAACTGTGTTCATGTCTTTTTCGTCAGAAAACCTCAGGTAGGTACCCAAAAAAGCAAAGAAATTGCGACGCTGCAGCTAGTGTCTCTGAAACCCCTGCCGGGGTTCGGCCATCCCATCCCCCTCTCCGCGAGGTTCCGCGCTGATGGTCCGCTTACGTGTGTCCACGGCTTAAAGGACTCTGAGAATTCCCATTTTGACCATCGCGTCTGTCGTCGTTCCCAGAGCCATGACATCCACCGATAAGTGCAATTGACGTCATCCTCCGGGTTGGTCGGATTCCCAAGGTTCGCGCGTGCATGTCCAGCGTGTATGGGCGAGTATGAGTCTCTCCATCGTCGTGCCGAAAGAAACTTAGGTTAATTAGCCCTTTACGGACGGGGGACATACATATGTCGAAACCCCCAGAACCCGAAAGCTGGTGCTCAGACTCTGCGCCTCCGAGTGGAGACACATCAAAAAGGGTCAATGTTTGCTGCTGTGGAGAGATGCGTCAAGAAACCTTCCATTTTGGAGAACACTCTTCGGTTTGCTCCAGAATTCCCCGTCGGCTACTCACGGGATGATTTCCTCCAACTGGTCCCTCTGAAGAAAGGTGCACCCGTCCGGGGTGAAGAATGGAGCCAACGAAAAAGTGCTCGTGCAGCCACAGCTCCCCTTCTTTCCGTTTTGTTTTCTTTCTTTTTCATCTTTTAGCATCTTCTTCGAAGAAAAGTTAGTGGTAGCATCAAGGCAGTGTTCTGTCTCTAAAAAACCGACTACGCTCTTCGCAGCAAGACACCCCGGGGGGTCGCGAATCCTTTACCGTCTACTGACTCTGCAACTCTGTTGGTGCCTTTGGGGACTCCTTGGCCAGTCGTCTCGCGAGTTCGTCGTTTTTGCACCGGTCGCGACGGAAAGACAGGTCCCACCTCAACACCTCAGCACGGCCTTCTGCGCTTCTGTAGGGCGCGGTTGTCTCTCGTGAGCTTTGCGGCGGTTCCTCATTCGAAGGAAACCCGGACGCGAGGTCACCCGGCCCCCTTCCCTGGCTGGGGCTCAGTGTGCAGAGCTTCCCACAACCAACACCCGAATAACGAAGACTGCGAGTGCCGCACATGCTGTCGATTCATCGTGGGAATGCTAAGCGCGTAACGAATGGCTCACTAAAAAGATGTTGGGCACCGGATTCCGAAGGAATTGGAAACCAAACCCACGCATTTCTTCCTTTCGCGTTCAATTCATCGTCAGCGAAGATCGTCAACGAGTGAAACGCACAAAGCATTCCCTTTAAAGCCTACACGGTGGAAGCCAGCCTTAGAAGCTGGTGTTGAAGCTGGAGTCGAAAAAGCGGGCGTCACGCCCGCTTTTCGGGTGTGGGTGCGCACGCGTTTGGCTGTAGCACATCACGCTTTTCCGGTGTGACTTCGGTCTAATCGTTCACAGAAGCCATCTTCCCGAATAAGAGAAGAAAAAGAGGGAAGTACCTCTCTGACGAAAGAAAGAAACCGAGATGCTTGCGGAGTGCTTACGCCCCCTCTGTTCTCTTTCTTTACGAAGTGGGCTGGATACGAGACAGGGATGTTCACTATGTTGGTTCGTTGCTAGCATGAGTCGCTAAGTTTGGGACTGGGCTGAGCTAATCGGCAGGTATCCCTCTGCTGCGGCGAAATATCTCCCGGAGGCCGACAGCGAACGAGATGGAAAGTTACAAAGGACCGTTAAAAGAGGTTTGCGAGTTCTTGCAAACCGATGCGCGCGGCAAGAGTTTGAGATGCGTTCAAAACTCAGCCTTTGCTCTTTAAACTGGGGGGTGCTTCGTCTGAGCCTATTCGGATCGTTGAGGCTAACACACCTTATTCGCTTCGCCCGTTATGCAGCTTTCTCCGCACGCTACACACGGGCTGCCACCCGCACAGACAGCCCCTCGACCGCCGTTAGCATAACGTTGTGGCCAAGCTGTCTGAGCACATAAGGAACCTCCATCGGTTTCCATGGGACACGGACATGTCGGTTTGTCAGGAGCCTGCGTACAGGGTTCATTCTCCGCGTTCCACACAGAACACTCTCACGAGCGCGCACCACAGCCCGTCTCGACGGCTTTTACTTTTTGGGATATGCACCTGCTTTCGTAGTAAATACGCGGGGAGGCCGCCAGTCGTGAGTTACGAAGGAGAAAGGGGTGAAAGAGGTGCATCCTCAATCCGGAGACCCTGATCTTTGGACCTCGAAAAACACGTGAAAGGCACATACCGCACCCTGCCGACTTGGCTCGACTTGTGACGACTGCCGCTTCTCGGTGCGCCGCTCGGTGGCAACGAGCGAGCGAGGATTCTGAAAGCAAGCTTGTCCTTGACTGCTACACCAGCAGCGATTGCAACCGTCACGGGTTGCACGAAAGGGCGCCGAAGTGTGGCCCGGTGTTGCCTGCTGTCAAACCTCCGGCTCACCAGCACAAAGGGGTTACCGCACCCCGAAGGCTGCTCACTGGGCATTGCCCGAAGTTACGATCGAACGGCTGCTCAACGATGCGTCTGCTCGCCCCACACACATCCATCACAAGCACGTTCTTGCCGCCCCCCATCCACGTTCTTGCCGCCCCCCATCCTCTGCGAAGCGGCACCGTGTGGCAGGCGCTGGCCGATAATCGTCGGCATGCCGGCGATTCGCAAGGCAACACGAGCCACGGAGATCGTGTAAGGCCGCTGACGGCTGCGCGCAATCGACGGTGGCTCTGACTGATGCTGATGCTGCACTTGGTGGCCTGTTGCGGCCATCACGGATTGCGCGAAGATCGCTCCCTCCCGCGGACTCAGGACAAAGCGAAGGTCCTAAGGTCAACTGTCTTCATCGTGGTATCAGCACAACCGCGTTCGTCGGCTGCCCCCCCCCCCCCCTACCAGCAGCATTCTGGACGCCGCGCAGGAAGAGAATATCCGGGCCGAATAAATGTCTTCGTAAAAAGATTTCGGTTTCGCATGGCTCTAAACCCAGATTCACATCCCCTGTCCGCCGTTCGCACAGCGTCCCCCTCCACGGTCTGTGGCAGGTGCGCCGGTGCTGCTTGGTCTCCCTCACGTTGCGGTGCGGCTGTGTTAACAATGCATTGTTGGTACTACACATTAGTAGTTGGCAGCGTAGCGCACAAACAAAAGAAATCGAAGAAAACTCGAAGCTGGCGGCAAGCATGCATGAGCGCGCGGTCTTCTGCCTCCACCTTTGAGCTACACGGCATACTCCAGCACCGGGGTCATCAGGGAGTTAACTGCGTGGTCAAGAGTGTCGGGCGTTGGTGCATACACCCGCAAAACTCCGGTGTGAAAATCCAGCGGACACACTCGCAAAAACAGGTGATCCCACTGGATCCACACCGAATTTGCGGGTGTCGCACTGGATTTGCGGGTGTGCCACACGCGCAAAATGGACCGCACAGTTTAGCTCCACCCGGGTGCTGGGATACATCGTGTGCTATTTCCCGGGCCATCCCAAATACCCCTCCCCTGAAGGTGCAGCAAGGTAGCCCTATGCTGCCTTAGCGTGTTGGCACCCATTCGGGACCCCCTCGTCTATCCTTTTGCCCACTCCTTCACCGGCAAACGAGCGAAACCGGAACCTGTCAGCGTGCGCATTGGGCAGAACAACGGCGGCGTCAACGAGGAAGCCGCACGCACCTGCAGCAGGATCATCGCCAAAAGGTTTCAATTCTGGATGGAATGAGGAAACGACTTTCAAACAGGTTGGCAACCGATGATTCAAAGATAGTCATGCACGGTGGAGTCCAGCCTCAGAAGCTGGAGTAAAGCTGAAGCATGCGTGCCACCCGAAAAGCGGGTTCGCCACTTCGCCACACCTGCCCGAACCGTGGGTGTGCCCCGCTTTTTTAGTACTAACAATCTTGCGGGTTGCCCTTCAATGTATTGTGCAGGCTAAAAAGACGCAGGCGGCGTGTTGTGGTGGTTGATCAGAATTCCTTACCTGAAGAATGACACAGGGTAAATACAAGGGCGAACCCGATCAACCGGCACACACAAACCAAACGCCGCAAAGCTTTAGGCAGCAGTTTCTGGGGCTTACACCCGTTGCACACCCCTCTGCGACGCTGATGGCGATCTGCCTAATGTGACCGTGCAGATACCACCGTGCGGTGTTGAGCACACAACTACCCCAAGCAGCTTCTTACAACCCCCTCTCCCCCTGGAGCTGGTGCTATTTATTTTTGTTTTGTCGTCAGACCACCCGGATTCATCTTGAAAGTATGCTAATACTGCAGGGAATAGTTGACTAGACCTCTTGAGTTTGTGCTGACCACGATTTGGGGAGTCGGGAGAACTTACAAGGCCAAGCGGGACGGTACGCTTGCGGGGTTTGCCTTCTCTCAACACGCCCGGACCCACCTTCAGCGCGTATTCCACCAGAGTTGGTCCCGCACGAGAGAGCTGCTTTGCGTTCTCCACCTGCAGCCCACATGCGTTTCAGCAAGCGGGGTGTCTCATCACCCCCGGTTACTTTGCCGCTGTCCCCTCTTTGCATTTGGGTTAATGCAAAGAATCTGTGGCGAGAACCGGGACCTGCGTTGTGCGCGCCCCATGATCTGAACACGCAGATATATCAGGCGATATACACTACGCGGCCCAGTGGTATCGGAAGGGTGGTGAGACACCCGATTCGTACACCAGCTTCAGCTGTGGCTGGACCTCACCGCAGGCTAGCACTGCGCGATGCCGCGCACACGCGAAACTCACAAAGAACCGCGCCGCCGGCGAAGCAGCCCATTCGCATTTCGGGTGCGACTGGGGGATGCCCTCTTCAATTCCAGCCTGGACTCCTCCGTGTGCTGAAGCGGAGTAAACGGGGGTACCGGACCAGAAGCGGGACGCTTCAGAAAAGCTGTTCACGCGCATCGCCGGGCGTTGTTGACCGAAACGTCAACCAAGGCCAATAACTTGTACACTTTTGCACCCCCGCCCCCGCCGAACACACTTTCGTCCCCCTTTTCTTCCTTTTCTTGCACCCTTGGCATCTTTCGTTCCCTACCCATTATGATATTCCGTCTTCGTCACTCTCATGGATCACGGAACAACAGAAACGAAACCTGCACGAACATGTGCTCTGCGTAGATGTACGCATGTATTACATACCCCCGAAACCAATAGAATCCACAGGAATCGGTGTCGGGTGCGCACAACACCTCGTTTCTGCCGACCTAACACGCATCCACCCGGATGCGTGTTAGGTTTTATTGGATCCAGTTAACATTTATTGGATCCAGTTAAGATCGTAGCCATTGCCCCCAGAATCCCCCCCCTATCCAAACTCACACCCGCTGTCCTGTCTGCAGACACTCAGGTTCCGCGCTGATGATGGTCCGCCTTACGTGTCCGTGGCTTAAAGGACCGAAACACGGCGCAGACGGGACCAGTGCGGTGTTGAGCACGTATCCATTCCAAGCACGTTCTTGCAATCCCCCATCCAAACGACCCATCGGTGAGCTTCAACTTGGGCTGGTCTGCGTTCACGAGCGAAACCCAAGGCGGAGGACGAGGTGGCGCACGCACCGGTTCCCTGCCAAAACTACAAACAAACCAAGGTCGCAAGAGACCAATTTGATGGGCCCCCACAGGGATCGTTGCACACAAAACGCGAAAACCAGAGAGGACCTGCAACCGTTATCAACGGAGTCTGGCACTTCCCGTTCCTCTCATTTTTTTCTGAGAAAGTGCACATCAGACGTGCACGAGAGGCAGTGTTCTGCCGAAGCATTAAACTATTCCGAGGGATAAATGGCCACGATCTTGACTGATCACGCAGCTACAGATACGAATGACACACAAGCGCCTGCTCTGTAGCAAACGCCGGACCGGCAAAAAGGTTCGGGTTTGCACAAACGCCGGACTGGGCAAAACGGTTCGGGTGTGCGCAAACGCCGGACTGAGCAAAGTGTACGCAGTAGGTATTAACTACCTCCGAGAACCCGCCGAGCCCGGCCTCCTTGTTGCCACCGAACATGCACCCACCAACCACCTGGCACTCTTCTGGAATGAATTGCGGCAACAGAAATTGCGAAATAAACAGGTTCACGCTCCGTGTAGATACACGAGTATTCCACACCTCCGAAAAGAGGTGTGGAACCGAGGTGTCAAGAACCTCGTTTTTGCCGCCCCACGCGCACCTGCTTCACTACAGATCACAAAGCAAACTTTCACTCTAAGACATCCCGGGACCATGACCTTTTTGTGGGTTTCTCTTGGGTTCCCCTGACCAGCCTTCGTCAAAAGAAGCACCGACCGCCTCCGAGCATCCTTATCCCTTTTTTTTTTTTCGCAACAGACGGGCCCACTCCGTTCTTCGGAGGTCACCATTTGTGCGCCCAACCATGGTGAAGAAGACGAACGAAAAAGAAGGCCGCGCACAATTCCATCCCCTGGCAACGGGCGGAGAAAAAAAAAAGTGAACGGCAACACGAATCCCCCTCGCAACCACAGCCAGCCAAAAGAGCAGCGTCATGCAGTTTGCTCCGCCAAGGAGGCAGTCGGAATCGAGTTCCAGCGCACAGCACGTGGCACCATCGATATGGAGTTAAAATAGTCCGGACATGGCTAGCCATTACTCATAATAGAAGTGTACGCCAAAGAAACAACCCGCACCCACACAGCCCTTACTTACCGGGTTTGCGGGTATGCGGGTATGCGCGACGCGAGTGAGAGTGTCGCGTGAGTACCTTTGCTTACTCCTTCCTGCTCCTCTTCCTTGCAGGACCTCCTGCAAGTTTGTTGGGAGGGAAAGGAGAGGAGGACCTCCCCGTCACCGACCCCTTTTTCAAGCAGGACCGAAATACGAATCAGGCAGGACACTGTGCGGTGTTGAGCACATGGCACGTTCTTGTAACCCCTTCCCCGCATCATCTTCTTCGAAGAAGACTTGGAGCTGGCATCAAACATGCACGAGAGAGACAGCGTTCTGTCTAAAACTAAGATCCACCCCCCCCGAGCTGTCGCGCAATAGGTGACAGCCCGTCTTCTTGGCATCGTGACCTTTTCCCAATTCTATTTCTTTCCTCTTTTTTTTTTTTTTGTTTGTCGTCTTCTTTTTTTTTCTTCTCTTTTTCGATAACAAAAAAAGGCGGAACCAAACGATTATCGGCGCCACCCCGCACGGAATGGGGATCCTGCCGAGTAAGAGATGTCCGTCGCCCCCCGCTCTCCCTTTTTGACGCGCTCCCAACGAACTGCGAAGACTGCGCGCGAGCGCGGATACCCCGAAGAGGTCACAAGCCAGCCCCGGACACGGCTGGCCATTGCTCATAACGAAAGTTCACACCCAAAGAAGAAACCCGCACCCACATAATAATTATCCCTTAACTTGCCCGAAGGGAACCCATTTTAGCAGATTGTCGCCCGGTGATCTCTGACACATCCCGGAATCTCAAGCGAACTTTAACTCTAAAACCAGGCCCCCCAGGCAACTCTGTGTCGTAACGGTACGAGTTCGGTTTGCGTGGGATATTTGACAGGAGTTTTGCTTTTGAGGTCCCAGCTCGCAATCGCGCGAGACGCATCGGGTTGCGAACTCGACCGATGAAGCCGCGTATCACCTGTCATCTCTGTCTGTGAGTCCCTTCAGAAAGGTTGACCCACACACATCAAGACCTCTAAAGACCAGTCCCCTCAGAAAAGTTGACTTCCATCAAGGCCTCTACGTATTGGGGACACTCGCTTTAGGTTCGGAGCTAGTGCTTAAAACACACACACACACACACACACACACACACACACACACACACACACACACACACACACACACACACACACACACACACACACACACACACACACACACACACACACACACACACACACACACACACACACACACACACACACACACACACACACACACACACACACACACACACACACACACACACACACACACACACACACACACACACACACACACACACACACACACACACACACACAACACACACACACACACACACACACACACCACACACACACACACACACACACACACACACACACACACACACACACACACACACACACACACACACACACACACACACACACACACACACACACACACACACACACACACACACACACACACACACACACACACACACACACACAACAGTCTAGCCAAGGGGAAATCGGGGGAGAGGGGAGAGAAGGGCTGGGGGGAGGTGGGGCAGGGGGAGGGAACGCCCGTTGCAGTTTTTTTCGGTTCTCGTATCGAAAAAGAGAGAAAAAAAAAAAGAAGAAGAAAAAAAAAAGATGAGAAACCCGATGATTGCGTTCCGCTACGGCTACAACGCCGCCAAGGCGGTGGCGAAGGCCGCCCAAGCCGCCGCTCCCGCGGGGGCGGGCTTCATCCGGCTTTCGGAGCTCCCGCCGTGCTTCAGGAAAGCGCCCATATCTGAGAAGGAGATGGCGGTGATCATGGTGTGTGTCTACTCCTCGCTGCCCGTTTTTCCGCTTGCTTAACAAAAATTGACGTGGGCAGCATTTAGATTTACATCTGAATGCCACCTCAACGCAAAGCAAGTTGTCGACAACTAACAAGTAAAAGAATAAAACAAAACTACGCATTACTTTCGGATGGAAATGTGGCACACGCCACTACCAGCCGGCAAACATCTTACCACTGAAGCCAACACCCACGGGCATGCAGACAGGCTGCCATCGCCGGTCCTGCTCGCAAGATACCACGAGCGAGCTGACAAAGAAGCTACCACTTGCCCGTAGAAAAGCCACCACGAGCATGCAGACAAGCTAAGGGGGCCACTTTCTTGCGACAAGCAAGGCCATGCACACGCAGGTAATGAGCGTGCGAACGTCTACTTCTTCGTCAAGAGAGCCGCGAGCTCGTCTCTTGCCCGTAGAAAAGCCACCATGAGCATGCAGACAAGCGAAGGGTGCCGCCATCTTGCGACAAGCAAGGCCACATGCACACGCAGGTGCTGAGCGTGCGAGCGTCTACTTCAAAAGAGCCGCGAGCTCTTCTCGGGGGGGGGTGTGTGTGCCTACTCTCCCCCGCCCGTTTTTTTACATACGCGCCAGCTTGAAAGGAAATGCTCGACGATGCTGCTCGACAAAGAACAGAAGGGATCCCAAGTGCTGTAACTGCCGAACCACGTGTTGAACGGACGTGGGGTCATGCGGGTCTACCCCCCTACACGACAAATCACACAAACACAACAGGTCAAAGTCCTGAGTGAGAAACCAACACACGGTGGTGCAAGCGGAGAACAAATCAGATTGTGTTTGTATTGTATTTGCCCCTTACCTCTATATTTCCTCCCTTCCATTCGGAGTCGAAGCAGCTACGTCGAGTACTTCTTTCGGATGGAAATGTGGCAAATAAACGAAGATCATTAACAGTCGGTTCGTTTTCCACCTGCCCTTTTACGCAGCGGCACGGAGACTGGAGCTAATCGCAGCACTAGACGCACACCAAGGAGGAGAATATTATCATGGGGGGGGGCTTCGCGAGGCGACACTGTTGACCGCACCTTAATTGAGCTGCGGTCGCCGTTCCCAGCATCATGTACTTGACGCGACGCGGAACGAAGTGCTGCTTAGCAGCCACTGACCTGTGATGCCAAGCACGGCTGCATCCTCGTGTTGTAGCCGTGTTGTGTATAAGGCTTCGTGGGGGCCTGATCAACTACCTCATCCCTAAAGGCACAAATCTTTCGCGACCGTGATTGGACAGTCGGGATGCCGGGGGCGGGTCTCCATGACGATGAGAAAAGTAAAGCAAGACCTGCATGCGCCTGCTGTCTCCGGCTGCTTTGGCAGACGACACATACTACTACTACTACTAGTCTCGGCCGCGGGGGCAACTCGCGAGGGAGAAAGGAAGTGCCGAATCATCTGGTGATTCCTCCAAGTGCGCACCGGAGACAAACAGTACGTGGGGCAAGAAGCGATTGAAGCACGACACGACGCGTGCAGAGAGGTAATCTGTTGCGGCCTGTGCAGTCTATCGACAGCATATCAAGTTCAAACAGATACTACTACTACTACGTAACAACAATTGATTGTAAACTCGAAAAAGAACGTTGACAGCGTGTTTGGCAGATTGGCCTAACGATCGTGTTCATTCACTCAACAGGCTATCTTCACCGCACAAACATATCCTTTGTATGTCGTGTCCAATGCGTGAACCTGCAAAACGACCGGATCGAATTGAGGTTCGCGGAAAGAGAATTTGCGACCCTTCACACGCACTAACAACACCGCAGTTTGGCGGAGCGGAAGACTACGAGCTGAAGAAGCGAAGAGCGTGATTCAATTCACCTGTTTCCGCACAGGGCACGCATCGCCGGCGTGCACGAGGTGGGTGGCGATCCCATAAAGACGAAGGGCATTGGAGCAGCGTGCGCCGCGCAGTAAAGTAAAAGGACGCGCATGAACAGAGAGAGAGAGCGGCGACGCAGAGATGAGGAGTGAAGAGCGTGATTCCATTCACCTGTTTCCGCACAGGGCACGCATCGCCGGGTGGGTGCAGAGCCGGTCCCACGAGAACAGGGGCGTCGCAGGCAGTACGAGAAAAGGGGAGTCCCGTGCGGACAGCGAGAGACAGCGGCGACAAGAGTAAACGGATTATCTTGCCGACGGCTCACGACATCGGTGGCAGTCCACGACGGGACGGTGCCTTTTGGGCCCACGTGTACCAGGCAAAGGTACCTCCTGCTTGCTGATACGTGTCCGAAGACTCCAACCGACGCTTTTACGGTGGACGGAGCAAGAGATGCGAAAATTGGCCGCGCGTGGAGTACTCCAACCAGCGAGTGGGCCACGGAGAAAAATAGTACTGACCGTGCGAATCCAACCGACGCTTTTACGGTGGACGGAGCAAGAGATGCGACAATTGGCCGCGCGTGGAGTACTCCAACCAGCGAGTGGGCCACGGAGAAAAATAGTACTGACCGTGTGAATCCAACCGACGCTTTTACGGTGGACGGAGCAAGAGATGCGACAATGGGCCGCGCGTGGAGTACTCCAACCAGCGAGTGGGCCACGGAGAAAAATAGTACTGACCGTGCGAATCCAAGCGACGCTTTTACGGTGGACGGAGCGGAGAAAAGTGAAATTCGGGGTGGTCTGCGCGGTGCTGTTTCGCTGCGGCAGTCCGATGGGGGCTTTTCCTGGGGGTCGGTGGGCGTTTGCGTCTTGGTTCGCCCTCCCGACGCCGGTTCGGATCCAGGAGTTTGAACGTTGGTTGCACTTGTAATACATTGTTCACATCATGCAGTTTTCCATCTGCAAGAGATGCGAAAATTGGCCGCGCGTTGTACTCCAACTACCACGGAGAAAAATAATACTGACCGTGCGAAACGAGGCGGACAAGTGGCCCCCGTCGTGTCTGGCCCTGGCGCCCTGTTGCTGATGCTGCTTCTTCCGAACAGTAACCGCCAGCAGCAACCTTATTGCAACAATTCTTGTCATCTATCCAAAGCTGGCTGGTGTCGCGTGTGATGTGTATCCGTTCGCAGCATCACTTTTTTTTTTGTTGCAGAAGCGCCTGCTTTGTAGGAAATACTTGAGGAGGCTGCCGGTTGCGGAGGAGGTACCTGTGCTGAAGCCCACGAAACACAGGTAAATCTGGGTTTAGTGGCGGGCGTAAGCTTTCAACAAGAAAATACCGCTTTGTAGTTGCATTGCTCCTCCCCTGCTAGCCTCGAGTATTAGAAATGAAACCTCGCTTGTGACCCCCGGGTACCGGGGAGTTAAAGTCTACGGGAGATACTCGGTAGTCGAAACGTGTGGATACAGGTGAGGGTTGCATGGTGGAGGCAGTGTCGGCGGTTTCGGCCACCATCCCCAAAACGTGCATGCGATGGGCCCCTCCCCAGCATTGCGATATTTTTGAGTACATAGACCCCTTTGAGTACATGGATGGTGTTGGCTGCGCACTGCACGAAACTTGCCAAAAGCAGGTGAGTTCCGCTAGTGCGCACTTAACAAAATCTGGGCAGAATGTGGGTTCAGCGCCAGGCAGAGTGAACTGGGCCGCTCTCGTCTCACCTTTCAGCCGCGGTGTGTCATACGTCTAGGATTCACGAGCCCCAGCAGCAAAGCGCGAACGTGTTGCTGCACCACGAGCCTTGTCTTCAGCGCGCGAGAACACTGCGCAGCAGCCGGCAGGGGTTTGCTTTTCACCGTGTACGCAACGTCGTAGGCGTCCTTCTGGCGAACGAAAACACGTCAAACCCTTACCCAGAAGCGTCGTGAAAACTTTCCACTGGCTGGTTGCCCATTTTCGTGCGCGCAAACAAAGAGAACAGAAAGCGCCCTTGCGGTTCAGCCCGCGAAGTCCTTCGTTTCACCCGAAGATTCTTTCCTTCCTCCGTCGGGATGCTAACACGGCTGAATGCATCGAGAATGGGCATTCAGCTCTTTGTAAAACCAACGACTGACGAAACTAATATTTCACTGTTTGAGCATGTCACTTATAAAGTAAAGGTGGTGGTGACGACGGCTGCTAGTAGGTCGCTAGCAGGCTTACTCCACATTTCCCGCGTGTTGGCTTCGTGCATGAAGACACAAAGCGCAACTCCTGGCACTGCGACAAGGCGCCCCCCACCCCCCCTCTCTTTTTTTGAATAGTGCATTTGTACTGAAGGACACATTTCCGGAGCAACTAAGCCGGTCCATCCCCTCCTGATTAACCACGGTGTAGTGTGGTGCATCGACAGCTCCAAGCAATTCGATGGAGGTCATGGTGTACTGGTGGTGCACCGTGATAAACAGCGGCAGGTAATCCAATGCAGTTCCACGGGATAGGGGTGGACTGGCTAAACAGCAGTCGCGGATGAAATAGAAAACGAAGTCAACGAAAAATGCGAATCCAGCCCAGATAGGTTTGTACCCTGTGCACGCGAAGAACAAGAACCTTGGGGCTCATCCTTTTAATCCTCCGAGGTCAGTTGATGCTGATCCGTCCGTTACTTAGTTTATCAGTGCAATCCCCAGCTCCGGAAATGTTCCTTCTTTTCTTTTGCTGGCTTCGCCACGGAAAGACGAAGCCAGCGTTTTTCGCCGCTTCTTATTTGGTTCCTTCACACTCACCTTTCGCTAACATCGAGAATCGCGGATACCACTTCCGGACACAAGAGTAATTTGAATTTCACTGCATTGCTCCTGCCATTCGCTCTCCCGGCACCGCGAAGCAGCCTCGCCACGTGCACCTGATAAAGGTACGCACAACTGCGGGTGTCTGTCATCTCCCGTGGATGCCGCAGTAGCACCGCCACGTGCACCTGATAAAGGTGCCACGCACAACTGTGGGTGTCTGGTGTTTTTCTGGGCCCGCCAGCCGGCGTGCGGAAGGGGACGATATTCCCTGGTGACGATACTGATGATAGTGCTGACGATGGCGATGATGATGCATGCTCATGATGCTGCTGATGATGATGATGAGCGGGCGCTTCTTCTTTGACGACATCGACTCTGTTTTCGACAGTACCTACCGACTGCAAGGATAACACCTCCAACCTCAAGGGGACGAGACATTTGGCTACTGTTAGGCCCCTCAGTCTTGGCAATTCAGAGAGAGGTGGACAGAAGTCACGCTCACTTCCGAACCCTACCCTCCGTGTCCCCACAACCCCTTTCAAAAAGCACCGCGAAATCGTTGTGCGAAGCGCATTCCGCAGCTTCAACTTTTGCTGCAAGGAATACCGCCCGAAGGAACCCCAAAGGACGAGAACACCCCAACTGGCTCGTTGAAGCCGCGTTCACGGTCCTTCTCGCCCACCCTCTCCCCCTCTCTCTCTCCTATTGAAGTGCGGTCGTTGCGATGGAGGACAAGAAGAAAGTTTCAGTCATCGTGGACGGATCCCGAGAGATTGAAGACAAGCCCTTCGACTTCAGCGAGTTCCAGGTTTGATGTGCATCTGTGTTTTGTGTCCTCTCCGCCAGTATCACAGCTCGCATTCGGCGAACTGCTGCCGTTGCACTCATTGCAATAGACAAAGGGCATTGCCTAGTCGCAGTTGCTCAGACATGGCTGTATGCCTGTGCTCGTAGCTCAGGTAGTGGCTGTGGCGAGCTCGCTCACAGCCGTCTGACGTCGTGCCTTTTGTGTCCGTGGCTTCAAGGACCGAAATCCAGTGCAGATCGGCACGAGTGCAGTTGAGCACAAAACCAAGCGCGTTCTTGCATCCAACCCCGCCAAGTCTGAGATGAGCGCTAGGCGTCTAATTGCAGTTGGTGCCAGCTCTTTCGGGTCTTTACGAACGCTGCTTTTCTAGCTGTGTCCGCTGTATGTGAGGAGCCTTTCAATAGGCATTCGCTCCGGGGTGGCAGTCCTCCTCCGCCTTTCACACAGGATGAGTTCAACATCGATCCGAGCGGTCCTTACCAGACCAGAAAGACCAGCATTGTAAACGGCATGAGCACCGATCGGCTGATTGACGAACACCGCAAAAGCATTGCGCACTTGAACGAGGAAACCGGCAACGCTGTCGACCTCGAAGCACTGGCCGGCGTCACGCTGAGCCGGCGGCACACCCTCAGTCAGGAAGAATACAACGACGGCTTGGTATGACTTCCTCTCGCGTTTGTTGGTTGCCAGTTTTCTTGGAGTGCCGAATCCCAGGGCGACCTTCGCCGAATGGGGTTCTTTTTAGTACTAACAATCTTGTGGGTTGCCCTTCAATGGATTGTGCAGGCTAAAAAGACGTAGGCAGCGTGTTTTGGTGGTTGATCAGAATTCCTTACCTGAATACACACAGGGTAAACACAAGTGGGAAAACGATCAACCGGCACGCACAAACAAAACGAAGCGCCTGTCTTTTTTGTAGTATTTGAGCCGGTCCGTCCCTATCTCTTGAAACTGCATCGAAGTGCCTGCTGCTGTTTATCACAGTGAATCACGGTCCACGACGGTCTATCGCGAGAACTGGCTCAGTATTGTAAATTTCTTCGACTCCGGCAAGGCAGACGTCTCCCAAAATTCAATCTTAACCCTTTACCGACCGGGGGGGGGGTTATTCTGAGGAAACACGGTGCACTAGTCAAGGACTTTTTTGACTTTGACTAGTGGTTTTACTAGTCAGTGATGACTTGCGCCTACTAGGCATTCCTCATTCAAGGAGAATAATTGCAATCATCGATCCTCATCACGACGCAAGTTCAAAAGATTTCCCATCCTCTTCAAGATAGGTAGCCGGAAGGCTCTCAAACTCGTTTAATGCGTCAGTGTAGTGCGCGTGCAGCCTAGGACATTTAGGAGCATCACAGACCTGCTATTGGCTCGCTCTTCCGCGCGCTATAAGTCGCGCGCAGTCCCCTTAAGAAGTAGTGCGCGTCTCGGGTAAGCAGCACTTTTGACTAGTAAAATGACTAGTGCCACTAGTAAAAATGACTAGTGCACTAGTAAAAATGACTAGTGCACTAGGAAAAATGACTAGTGATTTAGACAAAATCCACCTAACCTGGACCCAAGTCCTGGGTGTTTTGAGAGTTTTCGAGGGGTTCCACGGCACTACCGTGACCACCGGTGCCCAGACACCACAAACCACCTGGGCAACCCCAGTTTTCGCGAGACAGGCCGAGTTGCGAGGGTTTTGGTTCGTTTCTTGGGAAAGTCCCTGAGCTTGTATGGCTTAGCAAACATAGTGCAAACGACAGTGCTATCCCTGCACGGTGAGGTCAGAGACATGTCGTGACAGGTTTCAGACACTGGAATAATGCGGGCTTCCGACCACATTCAAACTCTGGTCCGTAGATTCGGCTTGTCGTTCATGGCGCTCCTATCGCCTTGGCATCGCACCGGACACAGTGCATTTACAGTAGTGGGTTCCCTAAAACCCACGATTCTTGCCGAGCTTCCCAACATGAATGTGCAACAGGTGCTGGCTTTGTCCGCCTGTGAACTGTTTGCATGCAAGGCTTTGTGTTGCGCACATTCCACAAATAGTGTCGTTGCTCACTGCTATGTGCTCCGCTTTCTAGTGTTGGAGGCACTCTCCCATTGCGTGCTTCCTCTTTCACGCCGCCGCGGAAAACCAGTCTTGTAGCCTGTGGCGCGCGCGTTGTGTGCCAGTCAACACGTCGTGGTGCTTTGTCCAGGCATTTCGAATGCCTGGAAGTCACGTTTCTTTGTCGTTTCGGGACGTGCTAACGACCATTGAGCCCACCGATCAACTGCTCAAAGCTTTCGTCGGGTGGGACACCAGCAGGTTCTGGTTTCTACTCGTCGGGTCTACCGCAATCGCGTAGCCGGTGTACTATTTGTGAAAGCAGCTTCTTTCGCATCTTCGGTTGTTCACAACGACAATAAAAATCACCGCCTCGGATTAGCTTGAATTCACAACGCACTGTCTATCGGGCATTGAGAGCTACTAGTAGTAAGTGCGGAAGAGCATGAGGCAGGCAAGCTGTATAACGCTCCCAGTAGGCAACAAGTTCCCAGAAACTCCCCGTCCTCGGCTGTGGTGCTCGCTTGCCTTCATGGCACTTGCACTTTCTAGAACTCAATACTCAGCCCGATTCCTGTGGGGGAAGAGTCGGGGTGGCCCACCAAAAAAGCGACCACAGTTCTGCATGTTCAGCCGCAAAACACAAACCGACGAGTAATCGTAACTTATTCCTGCAGAACTGGCTTTGTTGCATGACGCTCGTGGCAGACATGACCCCCAGCTTTCGTCTATCGCACAGTAAGGAATCGCGTTGGGAACCGCATTCAGAAAAATATTGGACCGGAACTTCTTTGGGCCGGAATTCTTTTGGACTTTTTAGAGTTAAAGTTTTGGGCTTTTGGAGGTTCTGAAAGTTTTGGACTTTTCCCTGGGGTTTTCACTTTTTGGCGGTATTTTGAAGTCTGACCGAAGCAGCTTTTGCACTCGTTTCATGTTTCCGTTACACCAATGATGGGACCGGCAGATTGTGCGAACATTCCAAAGCTTCCCGAATTCCGGGCCGCAAACGCGTCCAAATTGGTTCAGGTTACCTTTAGTTTCTGTTCGTCCTTAAAACTCGTGGTTGCACGATCATGACTATGGGCGTAGCCTGGGTCGCGTAGACAAGCAGCTCGGGTGAGCATGGCGGGGCGACTCATGAGATTGCCCCCGTCGCCGACCACGTGCCGGAACACGACGTCCGGGACCGGCTATACTTGATCAACTCCTTGAACGCCAGCAGCCCGCTGTCGTCGGCATCCACCGTCAAAAACGCGCGTGACCGCCACTCGGCGGCCAGGACGTCGCCTTCACTCAGCGACGCTCGCTTCACTGCGAGCTCGCCGAGGTCGAGTCCTTCCGCGGGCATGCCGCCGGCCCTGCTCCGTATGGCCCGGCGACGCCGCGTGCCGCTACGCTCAGCGACTCGCCACCTTCTGCGTCTGGCTAAAGTAGCGACCTCCAAGTTGTAGGGCGCTGTTAACGGACTTGGGCGCGCCCTTGACTGTAGACACCACATGTATCATATCTTATCGTATTCTTGGATTCTAAACTTCCTTGTGGGCGTGAACCCTACTGTAAAATATTTGAACCGGAACTTTTTTGGACTTTTGGGGGTTTTGAAAAGTACTTCGACTTTTTCCCGGTCCAACATTATTCCGAACACGGTTGTAAGCGCAACGGTAGGGTACAGTTGTGCCGTGGGACCCTCTGAAATCTACAAAATAGCCCAGATTTCGGTTCGGAACAGGTGGATTTCTACTACGACACTAGTCATTTTGACTAGTGCACTAGTCATTTTTACTAGTGCACTAGTCATTTTTACTAGTGTTTTTACTAGTGCACTAGTCATGCTTTTTCACTAGTAAAATGACTAGTCAAAACATCTTTTTCACTTTTACTAGTGCACCGTGAATTGCCTATTTTCGGGTACACTTCGTCCGGGGTGTATCAAGCCGCCGACAGCAAGATTTGTGGCATCCGAGGAGTGGAACTAAGCGCATTTTCGTCGATCTTTTCATTGCGGCCATTTGCCGCAACAGGTATCCAGGCTTTTTGCCGTGCGAAAGCTGTTCCAGGTCGGCAGGGTGTGAAGTTGTTTCCCGCTATTCATTGGTCCTGCAACCATCGTCGAGTGCGCTATTGGTTCGCAGTGTTCTTCTCGCCTCTCTCCGGGTTCGTTTCGGTCGCTGCCTCCCATTCGTGCTGGTCTTGTATCAGGCACTCATGTCATGTTCGGCGTGCAGGGGGGCCGGGCCGAAAGTATCGTGTCCGGTTGGCCAGGCGTTGCTCAGCCAGCCACCTGGAAACTTTACGAAAGAATGAGAGTGAAATAATAAGCTCTGCCACGGAAGGTATGAAGAGAGACGAAATTGGTAGCGTTCGTCGATTTTGTGGTCCTGCTTGGTGTGAAACCGCCCAAAGCAGGGTGCAGGGCACAATGGCACACCACACTGCTTGCACATGTATTGGACGTCCTTGCGCTGCACGTGGCACTTGCAAGTCGTCCGGCGGTCCAGGGGCACAAGGTAGTGGAACCCCATGCCGGATAGAGCAAGCATTAGTGGGACACTGGTATAGTAGTTGTCGAAATACAGCCAGTGCCCACGCTGTGCGTACTTCCTGGCAAGGTGAAGCATCTCACGACAGCCTTAGTCGGGAGATCTGTCTTTCCGGTAGCTCGCCATGCAAGTGCACGCCACAACGCGATGTAGGCGCATTCACACCCCTTCTGCTCGTTTCTCAGTCTCAGTGTCACCCCGGGTATGGACCCGAATTCGCGCCTGCTTCGGTGGTCGTCGTACTGCTCCAGGGAATCAACGACGGTGCACGTGCGAAAGGTGTCCGCAGGCAACTTTCTCAGGAAGTCATCCACAGGCCCCATACCCTCTGTCCACCCATCTACCGGCTGCTGAGGCTTCCCAGTCTGCTTTTCAGGTTTCTGCGCACGGGAAGGGGACTTTCTCGGCTTCACCTCTTCCTCATCCGTCGACGAGCTGTCCGACTCTGTCTCGGACGATGTGCTTTCTGAATCGCACACTTCATCACTGACAATCACGCCTTTCCTGACCATTTTTTGCAGTTCTTTTGTTCAGTCCGCAGTTCTGTCCTGCTCGTTTTTTTGGTACCGGTGCTGATATTTCAAAATCCGTGTGTGACTGGCCCAAGAAAACCTCCCAGTTTTCTGGGGACACCTCGAGTTCCAGCCGTGAAAAAAGAGGGGGGGCAGGCACTCTTTTTTGTCGGCAGTTGCTTTAATGGAAAGATACGCTAAGAAATCTTTAAAATACGTCCCTTGGGTGCCGGATTAACCACAGGGGCACCCTTCGGGAGCTACTCATGATATTCGCTGCATTATCTACGCATATATGCGTAGATGGTCGGTAAAGGGTTAAGGGGGGGGTTTGTCTCCCTTCAAGGATATATTGCGCACCCACAATAATGCCACACATAGGAAATAGGAGCGTGCGCTAAAATAAGTCTAATAGTCGGCAACGGGCAACAATTATACACGCACAAGTACGCGTGCTGCCGCTACAGCAGATCCGATACGCACACTAACATACTATACTTTGAAGGAACCTTTACGACAATGGTCACTCGGAGACTATAAAACCCCGGATCCCTAAGCGAACTTGCACTCTAATAACGGGCGCAGCACTAAGCCCGGGAACACAACACACAATTCACAGGAGCAAGACAACTACGACAAGCTGCGCGGCTACATGTTCAGGAGTGACGAAGAAGATGAGGCGTGACGTTGTTTCAAAGTCTTGCAGTCCAGTTCTTGTGGAGTCACCCACACGCATGCACACCCTACACAAACCAGCGGGCCGCCACTGCCACTGCTTCCCCTGGCGCGGCAGCATTGCAGGGGGTGCCCGCTTGCCGCCGAAAACGGCTCCTCCCCCGGCAGACGAGCAGCCGGTTGCACTTTCCGTCGTGCACGGAGGATGCTGCAGGGCCGCGCGTCGTGCTGGGGGCTACCGGCAGCGACCCCGCGCCTTCCGCCGCCGCGCACACGGCCTTCCTTTCGAAACCCCTTTTTTTTTCATTCCGCTCTTCGGCCCAGAATTCTTTTTTTTTTTTTTTTTTTGAGCTAGCCAAGGAATTGCTGACTTACACACGGTGAAGTCCCGCCTCAGAAGCTGGTGCTAAAAGCTGGAGTTAAAAAAAGCGAGTGTCACGCCCGCCTTTCGGGTGTAGATTCACACGCGTTTTGGTTGTAGCACACGCCTGCTTCTGAAGCAGACCTCGCGTTGTAAAGATCGAATACATACAGAAAGCAACAGCGCTGCCTCTGGAAACGGCGAGCGAGCAGGGCAGAGCCGAAGCCTGATCCGGTGTGACTAGCTGCTCAATACGTGCAACACGGGAACCAAACAAGCGAAAGCAAAACCCGCCCAGTTTTGGCCCATCTGAAAACGACTCAAGCCTTAGAGAAGATCTAAGCATACAGAAAGCAACAGGCGCTGCTTCTAGTAACGGCGAGTGAACAGGGCAGTGCCCAAGCTTGAACCGGGGTGACTAGCTGCTTGATACGTGCACCACCACGAGAACCAAACAGGGGAAAGCAAAATCCTTTCCAGTTTTGGCCCATCTGAAAACGACTCAAGCCTTAGAGAAGATCTAAACATACAGAAAGCAACAGGCGCTGCTTCTAGTAACGGCGAGTGAACAGGGCAGTGCCCAAGCTTGAACCGGCGTGACTAGCTGCTTGATGCGTGCACCACCACGAGAACCAAACAGGGGAAAACAAAATCCTTTCCAGTTTTGGCCCACCGAAAAATGACTCGATCCGGAAAAGCGTGAAAGTGTCGACGCGCTGGCGCTTTCTTGGGTGGATGATAGCGAAAGGGTGAAGACACGTTTTTTTTACATAAGCGCCAGCTTGAAAGGAAATGCTCGACGATGCTGCCCGACAAAGAACAGTAGGATCCATAGTGCTGTAACTACCGAACCACGTGTTGAACGGACGTGAGGTCATGCGGGTCTACCCCTACACGACAAATCACACAAACACAACAGGTCAAAAGTCCTGAGTGAGAAAACAACACACGGTGGTGTAAGCGAAGAACAAACCCACTTCTGTTTCCCTGGAGACAGTATTTGTTACAGCTAAAACATGTGCTTGCACCCTGCAAAGAACGTTGACAGCGGTTTAACCATAAATCGCACAAACGAAAAACCACAATAAACGCAAGAAAAGAGATGGTCACACGGTACCAAGAAGACAGACAGTCACCTACTCCGGCACCATATATGAGGGCTTACCGAAAGTAAGGTATGTGGATAATGGCCGAAACCACCAATGACCAACAACGAAGGTACCCACCGATTCTCTTACCTCGTGTAACCACCACTCTTACGACACTCAGAGCACAAAGGACATCTCCCCATATTGACGAAGGTCGCCCGGAGACTGTAAACCCTCGGAGTTCCAAGCGAACTTACTCTGAGAAATAGTGCCCACGCAGCGGTGCCTGTTCTTTTTTGGATCTGGAGTAGGAGCAAGTCTTCCACCGCCTTCCCCACCGTCGGGGTAGACGGTCCTTTTCGCTCGGCACAGCCTCTTGCAGCCACGCGCAAGAGAACCCTTCGAGGAAGGGTGCAGTTAACCCTAAAAATTCTTAACACATTTCGCAACCAAACCCAAAAGAAAAAAAAAAGAAAAGAAAATCCGAGAAAAAATGGTCCGAAAAAAAAAAACCCCCCGAAATGCGCAAAAAAAAAAAGAAGAAAAGGAGCCTCTCCGGTTTCAACAAAGAAGAAGAGATATTAACAAACGACAGACCTCGCGCGCAAGCAACCCGATTTATTAACAACAACCAGCCCAGCAAACAAGTCATCGGTTATTGAGTGCCGGCACACTGGAGTGTCTGCAGCCGAAAGGCTGCTCCGCACGGAAGGTCCAGGTGACTGGCGCCGCCTCCCTTCCTTGCAAGCTGCTGAGCCAGTCTACCCCTATTTTTATTTGGAAGTGCATCGAATTGCCTGCTGCCGTCTATTGCAGTCAAGACGAGCGGAAGAGGCGAAAGCATGATACATCACGTGTGAAGGGATACCCGACATCACGTGCGAAGGGATACCTGACATCACGTGCGAAGGGATACCTGACATCACGTGCGAAGGAATACCTGACATCACGTGCGAAGGGATACCTGACATCACGTGCGAAGGGATACCTGACATCACGTGCGAAGGGATACCTGACATCACGTGCGAAGGGATACCCGACATCACGTGCGAAGGGATACCTGACATCACGTGCGAAGGGATACCTGACATCACGTGCGAAGGGATACCTGACATCACGTGCGAAGGGATACCTGACATCACGTGCGAAGGGATACCCGACATCACGTGCGAAGGGATACCTGACATCACGTGCGAAGGGATACCTGACATCACGTGCGAAGGGATACCTGACATCACGTGCGAAGGGATACCTGACATCACGTGCGAAGGGATACCTGACATCACGTGCGAAGGGATACCTGACATCACGTGCGAAGGGATACCTGACATCACGTGCGAAGGGATACCTGACATCACGTGCGAAGGGATACCTGACATCACGTGCGAAGGGATACCTGACATCACGTGCGAAGGGATACCTGACATCACGTGCGAAGGGATACCTGACATCACGTGCGAAGGGATACCTGACATCACGTGCGAAGGGATACCTGACATCACGTGCGAAGGGATACCTGACATCACGTGCGAAGGGATACCTGACATCACGTGCGAAGGGATACCTGACATCACGTGCGAAGGGATACCTGACATCACGTGCGAAGGGATACCTGACATCACGTGCGAAGGGATACCTGACATCACGTGCGAAGGGATACCTGACATCACGTGCGAAGGGATACCCGACATCACGTGCGAAGGGATACCTGACATCACGTGCGAAGGGATACCCGACATCACGTGCGAAGGGATACCTGACATCACGTGCGAAGGGATACCTGACATCACGTGCGAAGGGATACCCGACATCACGTGCGAAGGGATACCTGACATCACGTGCGAAGGGATACCTGACATCACGTGCGAAGGGATACCTGACATCACGTGCGAAGGGATACCTGACATCACGTGCGAAGGGATACCTGACATCACGTGCGAAGGGATACCTGACATCACGTGCGAAGGGATACCTGACATCACGTGCGAAGGGATACCTGACATCACGTGCGAAGGGATACCTGACATCACGTGCGAAGGGATACCTGACATCACGTGCGAAGGGATACCTGACATCACGTGCGAAGGGATACCTGACATCACGTGCGAAGGGATACCTGACATCACGTGCGAAGGGATACCTGACATCACGTGCGAAGGGATACCTGACATCACGTGCGAAGGGATACCTGACATCACGTGCGAAGGGATACCTGACATCACGTGCGAAGGGATACCTGACATCACGTGCGAAGGGATACCTGACATCACGTGCGAAGGGATACCTGACATCACGTGCGAAGGGATACCTGACATCACGTGCGAAGGGATACCCGACATCACGTGCGAAGGGATACCTGACATCACGTGCGAAGGGATACCTGACATCACGTGCGAAGGGATACCTGACATCACGTGCGAAGGGATACTTGACATCACGTGCGAAGGGATACCTGACATCACGTGCGAAGGGATACCTGACATCACGTGCGAAGGGATACTCGACATCACGTGCGAAGGGATACCCGCGACGCCTGCGATGCAGATTATCGTCACAGATTCTTTGCATTCTTGCCCAAATTATTACAGTCTATCAGCAGTCTATCACAGTTAGTCACCTAGTGACTAATGCCAGGCCTACCAGCTACAGATGTTCTGCAGTAGGCATCAAAGATGTTACGTTGATCAAACACACACTACGTTGAAATTCTCAAACTATCACAGTCTATCGTCTTCTTGTTGCGTTGGTGGGGAGTCATTTGCGTGCAAACGAGTACCACGCTACTGCCAGCTTTTTGCCACGTGACTCCAGAAGGGTCACTTTTGCTGCGCTTTCGTCGTGGGATCGCAGTCTCTCAGCAGTCTGTCAGGGTGGACCGGCTCAGTTGCGGAGTTCGTTCCCACGAGGCCTGGGGGCAACGAGTCGCCCCCAGACAGCTTCCGGAATTGAAATCTTTGGTGGTGAAGCCGCAGTAGCGGCAGTGAAATTGGAGAAAAAGAAACCTAATTCCGGAGGCAATCGTAGCCTGGCATTTGGAAGGGTTTTGTTGCAACGGCGCAGAATGTCTCCAAGTAGCCATTTTGACCTTTGACCACACTCGTTGGGGGACCTCAAAGAGTGTGGTCACAGTGTTGGCGTACCACGCTGAGAGAAGATGCGGCGCAAGCCACCCCGGCGACAACGAGATTTCCCCCCCATCGGCGAAGGAAGCAACGCAGCCTCTTGTCGTCGTGTTTGTCGGTTGCACCGGAAAAAATACCGAAAACGCGCCACTCCGCCTCCACACACCGTTTCAGCTGCACGCGACTTGAACGTTGACATGGAATCTCCTGGCCAGTCAAATGTGCGACGAACTACCCCTTCAGTTCCTCCTGTACTAGAGTTTCACCTTTATCGGCCCGAGGGGTCTTTTCTTTTTCAAATGAACACTTGCGTTGTGTGTAGGAGTGAGAGGGGAGGCCGCCAGTTGGACGAAATGAGCACCCATTTCCGAGTGTTTCTTTTTGTATAAGCGCCTGCCTTGCAGGAAATTCTTCGAGGAGGCTGCCGGTGCGAAATCTCAAAGGCCGACGACTCCCCATCGCAACAGGAGTAGGTGAGATGACGAGCAGCGGCTCACGTCAAAGAACAATACCACTATCGCAACATGAATACAAATCCCAAAGGAGGTAAACGTGCTGTGGCCCACACGAAACACAAGTAAATTTGGGTTTAGTGGCGGGCGTAAGCGTTCATCAACGTCGAAATAAGCACACTGCAGTCCCTTGATGGGAGAGGGATATTCAGGCCCCAATTCGAAGACTTGAAAGTACACCGAACGACAGGTTGGCCGTACTAACCAACACCGGCTCTGTGGGTAAAAACTGGAAAACGAGGGAACGAACCTGTAAGAGTGCCAACGCTACTCTTTCTATAACGTATATATAAAAGGTGTCACGGGATAAACCGGCAGCCGCTGCTTAACGGCTTATCAAGTGGGCGGCCCTGAGATTACCCCCTCAGGTGACACCACTTTATCTTTAGCCATGCTTCAACTTTCTTTGCAGGGCAGGATATTCCCCTCTTGCTGCAATGTAGCCGGTGTTTCCTCACGGTTCTCTTCATCCGAGCCTCAGTTGCATCTCTGTCTGTCTCTCCAAGTTCTCCGCACCACGCACCCAAGGAGGCACGGCTAGAGAGAAAGGAACTAACAATCCCTCGACGGCAAGGTGCAACACGACAGCGATGTGTTTTACGAGTCCGTGAGCCATGTCCCCTTGTTGGAGGGTAGGGAACATGCACCCCTATGAAAGAGCGTCGGCTCCGCTTCATCGCGGTTCTTTTTCCCGAGCTCAGAGAAAGCCAACGGACGCGAGAAAATAAAGGGCAGGATTCTTCGTTCTTCGACAACGAAAAGCAAAAGAATAAGCCAAAACCACCCACTTCTTGTCATTTTTGATACATACCTGCTTCAGGGTTCCCAGCGGAACCGTTTTTTTGGAGACTTGGCTTGACACCCTTCTTGCCGGCCGGTGCCTACGGCTCTACGCTGTGTGAGTGCCCTTTCCCGGCGAGCTACGAGGAACTGAACAGAAAGAGTGCCAACACTACTCTTTCCACACAGTATTTAGTTCAAAACCCCCAACTGCTATCAAAAGATATGCCGGCTGCCTGGGCATGCTGATCCATGTGGTCCATGTACTTAAAAGTTCCCTGCTTATCGGCTTTATCACGCGGGCGGCCCTGAGATCACTCCCCCCTCAGGTTACACCACTGTTTTATCTTTAACCTACAGCAACGCTCTTCTCCGGGCATTTCAGTGTCCCTAGGCGCGTCTGCGGTGCGAAGATAAATCGCTCTACTTGGGGAGACGATGGACGGGTGCGGGCGGGGCTGTGGGGTTCCTGCTCCCTGGGCGCCGGTGCAGTTCGTTCCATGCCGCCGATGTGTTGCAGTCCGTTGCCACGGGGATTCGAACACTTCTCCGCACCGATGCCTGCGCAGCTGCGGCGGCGAACGTGTTCGAGCTGCTGTTGAGAGAACAGTGGGACTCTCTGTGACACCCCCCCCACGACCCTCCCCAACGGAAACACGGTGCAGACGGGACCAGTGCGATGTTTGAGCACATATCTATTCCAAGCACGTTCTTGCAAACCCTCCCCAACGGAAGCGGGGGCACCCCGCTTTAACATCCAGGTTTTTAAAGCGAGGTTAAAAAGTTCCGTAATGTAAAGAACCTCGGTTGAGCTAGGTGTCAACAGGGTCTGTTTTTGTTCCAACTGAGAACGTTAGCCCCGAACTAGTTTCTTGGCGCCAGCACCTGCTCCAGTCAATACACGACACCACGGAGACAGAGGTCTACGTAATCTAGACTTCTCTGCGATGCTGCATAATTCCCGCACATCACTACAGCTTTTACCCGCTACTTCAATACCCGACCCCGCCTCAACAACGGTCAACAACCAGAGACTCGTAAATGCTGCTTCTTTGGGCTCAATAAATTACTGACAAAACAGTTTATATAGGCGAAGGAGCGCGCTGTGGCACCACACTAAGCTCAGGTGCATCTGAGCTTAGTGCCGGGTGCTGGCATGGAAAAAAAGACCCATGGAGTTGTGGCGGGGGGGGATTCCTTTTTTAGCGTGCAAGGGGGTTTTTGTTAATAGTACATCTGTACTGACGGGAACATTTCCGGAACAACGGTTGCACACTGAAAGAGAAACGAAGCCAACGAAAAAGTGCTAAGGGTGCTCTGACTTTTTTTTTGTTTCTGGTCCCGCGTGCGTACAGATTTCTGAGAATTGCCAGAAAAAAAGATAATCCAAGAAAAAGATAATTTGCACAACAAGTGACCACAACGTTACAAACTGGTCGGTTCGCCTCTGTCTCGTCGTGCTGTGGAAGGGTTCTAAAGCACGCGCTCTCAGTGTGTTCAGAACAGGACCAGGCCACAGCTACAGAGAACGCTGTGAACGCTGTATGAACGCTTTGGAGGCTATCAAAGCCCGTCTTGGGACCGCTCAATACAGCAGACAACCCGTAGTTGTATTAAATGAGGATACCGCAACCGAGCAGGCATCTCTTCTTGCGTACGTCCAGGAGAAGTTTGGTATCAGCAGTCCTATGGTGAGCAAGGAAGAAGCAGAAGGCAGCAACAGGGTCATGGAACTCTGGAAGGCCCACGGTGGAGCAAATTCATCCCCGCACCTTTTCAACCTGCGGAGCTGCGAGGATACAAGCTGTCCTCTCATTGTCGACAAAGCCGACCTCCTCGAGTGTCCAACACTTGCATTGCTGAGGAAGATTTGAGGGGGTGTTTGACAAAGCTGACATCGGTCACGAGGACACCTTCGGACCGTCGCCCGCTGCACCGAGGCGCACCAATCGGCCTTCATCAAGATACAGAATCTGCACCAGCCTATTAAGTGCCCAATGTGCACCAGATTTCGCGGAATCTTCCGGGCAAGTGTATCCCAAGCCAAGCTTAGGGAGACAATGCTAGTGAGATCAAGCTGTCATCCGTGTTTGCCACCAAGGGAGGGATGTCGTGTACTGCCCATGTCGAGTGGACCTTGAACCTGACGACTCTCTACAACTGAAGTGCAGTACGTTTCAAAAGATCTGTGATCTGTGTCGACAACGTGGACTGCACCCTGCGAAACTGTTGATCAACGAGTCTGTGCTCAGAAATCCGCCACATCGCTGTCTCAGAGTCAACCACGACAGATGCGACGCCTTAATGAAGCAGAGGCTCAGAGAAACCCGACTTTATATGCCCTAGTTTTTTTGGGCTATTTATTTTTTTTTTTTTGCGTGCGTGCGTACAGATTTTTTGGGGGGGCGGGGACCAGAAACAAAAAAAAAAGTCAGAGCACCCTAATACAGGAAACCCCCCTCCAGAGAGGTTTATACCCTGTACACGCGAAGACCAAAGTTTATCAGTGCAAGCCCCAACTCCGGAAAATGTTCCTCAGGGAAACCCCTCGGAACGCACCTTACCCCGAGCATTAATTATATTTCTTCCTCTCCACCCCCAACCTCAAATGCGAGCTATTCTCCCCCGAAGTCTACACGAGCATCGTCTACGCAGCGTCAGGAAGAACCCATCGAGACGCAGGCAAATGAAGTCGGTCGAGCAGGCGACAAGGAGAATCACGCCTAGCACGCGTCTGAACGTGACGAGATAAAGAGGCGAACGCACGGCACTGCATGAGCGAAGAAATACCCGGATCTCCGAGCGAACTTACACTCGAAATAACCGCGAAGGCAGGACAGATTATCGCCGGAGATTCTTTTGCATTCGAACGAATGCAAGCTATTCCCCCATTTCCATGCAAATGCCTCAAATGTTTACTGCCGGGTTATCATAATGGTTGAGTGACGTAAGGTGGCATCGATGTTCTTTCCGCGAAAGATGAGTGAACGATCAGAAGAGTCAGATGCCGACCGCAAGGACACAGACACAGGTACGCCGACAAGTGCACTCAGCCAAGTACCTGGCAGTTTCATCGGGGGGAAGGGGAGGTGGAGGGCGCTGGCGTACGATCTCTTTCCCCTGTTCTTCTTTCCTTTCTCTTCGGGGTGCGGGGAGCTCTCTGCCGCGGATTCTTTCATTTTCTTGTTGACCTCGAGTGTCTCCTGCTTCAACCTCACTCCTTCGGATACAGTGACGAACCTGCAGCGAACCGTTAACCGGCCACACGGCTCGAACCTCACGGTCCTGCTGTCAAGATGTACCGACGCACTTTGTGGGATCGATGAGCGATCCTTCAGCCAGGCTCTCGGTTTCATCCCGCGTCGCCAGTCCTGCTTACCAGAAGTGGCCCACTTAGAACCAGGATTCCACGTCAGGGTTCAATGAAGTAACCCCGAGCTCACGCCCGTTGGAAGTAAACCTTGGCGGATGTACTGTTTTTGGGCGCAAACTCCGGAAATAGCTATTGTCTCCCAAGAGAAAGGTGGTTTTCTTTCACGAGTGTTTTCGGGTATGCCACGAGTGGCCCCCCACTTGGAAGCACGGAACAACGTCTCCCCCCGTGCGTTACGCGCCGGTGTCGACCCCTCCATCTTCACAAGTGTGCAGGTAAGTATCCAGGTGCTACTTCCCTTTTTAACACTAACAATCTTGCGGGTTGCCCTTCAATGTATTGTGCAGGCTAAAAACCATAAGCAGCACCACAAATTCACAAAGAGAGACGGCCAGACGGTACCAAGAAGACAGACAGTCACCTACTGCGATGAGCAGGGCCTACCGTAAGTAAGGTATGTGGACAATGGCCGAAACCACCAATGACCAACAACTAAGGTACCCACCGATCCTCTTACCTGTAACCACCACTCCTACGACACTCAGAGCACGAAGGATATCTTCCCATATCGACGAAGGTCACCCGGAGACTTTAAAACCCCGGAGTTTCAAGCGAACGTTCGCTCTAAAAAGACGTAGACAGCGTGTTTTGGTGGTTGATCAGAGTTCCTTACCTGAATATACACAGGGGAAATACAAGTGGGAAAACGATCACCCGGCACGCGCAAACAAAACGAAGCATCTGTCTTTTTCAGGGCAACACTTGTACATCCACCCACACTCATTGCATGAACGGGGGTTTGCCGCACTGCAGGACGAGCCCACTTAGTCAGAAAAAGGCACACCATAATCGCTCCCGGGGGGCGAGCTCCCCGCTCGCCGGTCCACTGCTTGCATAGACCCGGCTGGAGACACGGAATCGCGACGCGGAACGTGGACCGGCAAGAGCACAAGGGCAGACCCTTCCCGGGCGTAAAAGATCCTGCCCCAAGCTGCCCAGCAGGAACGGGGGGGGGGGGCGGTGCAAAGAGGCACTTTCCAGGTGAGCCTTGCCAAGTTTGACTCCCTTGTGGCCCTCTCATCGCGAAGGCGGGGTAAAATCGGGATGGTTACCAATGTGCCCCCGGTTTTTTGAATTAGTTGGCCCCAGTCTGAGTGACAGGTGGCGGCTCGTGGCTGAGCCGCGGCCTTTCCAGGCTCTTAGCCGACTCTCCTTTTGTTTTTCTGAGTCCCCAGTGCCGTGGGGCAGGCAGGCGTTTGGCCACCCTTAAGAAGTCATAGGTACTCCCCCCGTTTGTCCCCACACCCCTTATAACAAACTTGTTAGCCAAAGATGGAGATAGAGAGAAAAAGAGCGCCAGAGAGAAAAGAAAAGATAACGTTATCTTCCGGAAAAGAAGGGTTACGCGAACCCCCGAAAAAAATGGGAATTTAGTGCCAGCTAATTTCGTGCAAAGCGCCGGCAGAGAACGAAACCACCGAACAGGACACGCATTTTCTTGTCCGGGGTTTCGGGCTCTGTCGCTTTCCGGAACTGGCGACACTACCAAGGTCGAATATACTTTTCCCACAGTGGCCGCTGATAGACGCCTCTGGCCCTTATCGGCTGTCGGGCGGCCGGGTTGACATGGGTGGTCTCCGGCCCGCCCCTTCTGATAGACCTGGTGCTATCGGTTACCGCCTTCTTTTCTGGGCTTCCGGGCTGACATCGTCGGCCCGGTTGCCCGGCGTGGCTTCTGATAGACTTAGTGGTCTCTGTCCTGCTATCAGATACCCCGCCTTCTTTTTTTGAGCTTCCGGGTTTGACTTAGTGGTCTCTGGCCTGCCCCGGTTGCTCTGCGTGACTCCTGATAGACTTAGTGGTCTCTGTCCTGCTATCAGTTGCCGCCTTCTTTTTCTTTCAAGCTTCCGGGTGACACGGTGGTCTTTGACCTCCCCCGGCTGCGCGCGTAACCACTGATAGACTTAGCGTGCTATCGGTTACCCGCCTGCTTCGGCTTCCGGTTGGCATAGTCAGCCCGGTTGCCCGGCGTGAGTTCTGATAGACTTAGTGGTCTCTGTCCTGCTATCAGTTACCCCGCCTTCTCTTTTGTTTTTAGAGCTTCCGGGTTTGACTTAGTGGTCTCTGGCCTGCCCCGGCTGCTCTGCGTGACTCCTGATAGACTTAGTGGTCTCTGTCCTGCTATCAGTTGCCGCCTTCTTTTTCTTTCAAGCTCCCGGTTGACATGGGGGTCTTTGGCCTCCCCGGTTGCGCGCGTAACCTCTGATAGCCTTGGCGTGCTATCGGTTACCCGCCTTCTTCGGCTTCCGGTTGACATAGTCAGCCCGGTTGCCCGGCGGGAGTTCTGATAGACTTAGTGGTCTCTGTCCTGCTATCAGTTGCCGCCTTCTTTTTCTTTCAAGCTCCCGGGTGACATGGGGGTCTTTGGCCTCCCCGGTTGCGCGCGTAACCTCTGATAGACTTAGCGTGCTATCGGTTACCCGCCTGCTTCGGCTTCCGGTTGACATAGTCAGCCCGGTTGCCCGGCGTGAGTTCTGATAGACTTAGTGGTCTCTGTCCTGCTATCAGTTACCCCGCCTTCTCTTTTGTTTTTAGAGCTTCCGGGTTTGACTTAGTGGTCTCTGGCCTGCCCCGGTTGCTCTGCGTGACTCCTGATAGACTTAGTGGTCTCTGTCCTGCTATCAGTTGCCGCCTTCTTTTTCTTTCAAGCTTCCGGGTGACACGGTGGTCTTTGACCTCCCCCGGCTGCGCGCGTAACCTCTGATAGACTTAGCGTGCTATCGGTTACCCGCCTGCTTCGGCTTCCGGTTGGCATAGTCAGCCCGGTGCCCGGCGTGAGTTCTGATAGACTTAGTGGTCTCTGTCCTGCTATCAGTTACCCCGCCTTCTCTTTTGTTTTTAGAGCTTCCGGGTTTGACTTAGTGGTCTCTGGCCTGCCCCGGCTGCTCTGCGTGACTCCTGATAGACTTAGTGGTCTCTGTCCTGCTATCAGTTGCCGCCTTCTTTTTCTTTCAAGCTCCCGGTTGACATGGGGGTCTTTGGCCTCCCCGGTTGCGCGCGTAACCTCTGATAGCCTTGGCGTGCTATCGGTTACCCGCCTTCTTCGGCTTCCGGTTGACATAGTCAGCCCGGTTGCCCGGCGGGAGTTCTGATAGAATTAGTGGTCTCTGTCCTGCTATCAGTTACCCCGCCTTCTTTTTTCAAGCTTCCTTAAGCTTCCGGGTGTGACATAGTGGCCTCTGGCCTGCCCCGGTTGCCGCGTGTGACTTCTGATAGACTTAGCGTGCTATCGGTTACCCGCCTTCCTTATGCTTCCGGGTTTGACATAGTGGCCTCTGGCCTGCAGTTGCCGCGCGTGACTTCTGATAAACTTAGCGTGTTATCGGTTACCCGCCTTCCCGCCTTCTCTATGCTTTCGGGTTTGAGTGGCCTCTGGCCTGCCCCAGTTGCAGCGCGTGACCGCTGATAGACTTAGCGTGCTATTGGTTACCCGCCTTCTTTTAAGCTTCCGGGGTTGACATGTTGGTCTGTGGCCTGCCCTGGTTGCCGTGCGGGGCTCTGATGGACTTAGTGGTTCCTGGCCTGCTATCAGTTGTTTCGTCTTCTTTGAGCGTCTAGGTTTGACTGAGTGGCCTCCAGCCTGCCCCAGTTGCCGCGCGTGACTTCTGATAGACTTAGCGTGCTATCGGTTACCCGCCTTCTTTAAGCTTCCGGACTTGATGGTGGTCTCTGGCCTGCCCCGGTTGCGCGTCGATCGACGAGGCTGTCGATGAGTCCGCACGCGTCAGCACGAGGATGAAGCGCAAGGAGGAGCAGGACGGCTGCTACGTCCTGGCCATGGCGCAGATCGACGAGGTGAAGCGGTTTGTGGCGCGCAAGCAAGCCCGCCTGGCGGGGCGACGCGACACCAACCTGCATCGGTTCTCACAGGAAACAGCCACCCACGATGCGAGCTCGATGCTAATGTACATCGAGCGATACCTGACGTTCATCCGCATGTCGTGCAGTCGACGTCGCATACGGTCTATCTGTTATCGACATGGGCCTGTTCAGCCGATCCCCACACCAGGGCTCGTCGATGCCACAAACGGTCTTTTCACACTACTTCAAGTTCAAGCCGGACGACCTCGTGGCTCGGAAGGTGTTCAGAGGGATCAAGTGGGCCAGGGGGGAAGGTGTGCAGCCCTTAGACATGCTGCCGTACCTCCCAGGAGGGTCACCAGCCGGGTTCGACCTTGACACATGGGGCTCAATGGCTGACTCGCCGGCGGTGTTTACCCCCTGTTTAATATTTGAAAGTTCGTCGTCACTCTATCAACGCGGAAGGGACTCACCTCATCCGCGCATCAGCACCAACTCATCTCTCACTCCGGACGCTGCGTATTGCAGCGCCGACTGTCGGCTTCTGGTCCGCCGGAGTCAAGTTCCAGCTCCGAGGCGTGCTGAGGAGGTATGAGTTCGCCGAGCGCGCCCTCGGCGCCTTACCGGTGGACAGGGACATGTCCCAGATCACGACGAAATAACCGCGGCACTTCCTGCACACTGACACCGGTTCGGAGGCCCAGCGCATGCGCCTGGATTTCTTGATCCGCTGGGAAAGAGAGGTCCTCGCAACTTCCGCCGCATGGGCCCACATTGGCCTTCCAGACGAGATGCGGGATCTGGGTATCCAGGGCGCCGACGCCCTGCTGCCTCACCTCAAGTACGGCAGCGAATTTCTTGACCAGCTGGAAAGAGACGTCCTTGCAACTTCCGCTGGTCTGCGCGACGTGGACCCCCCGGTACGAGATGCCGCGGGATCTGGGTACCTGGGGCGCCACCTGCTGCATCACCTCAGGACGGGCTGCCCAGTATCGGAGTTAGTGGGTACGTCACCCACTCGCCTGGCCCGCCCGGTCAGTCCGAGATCACCAAAGAAGACCTGCTGCACCGCCAACCCGACGTCCTGGCAAGGTCGAGGCAGGTCATCCGTGCCGACCGGATCTGATCTCGGCGTGGGGACAACGACGTCGCCCCGGGCAACGCGTGCGTGACAAGGTCCCGGGAATAACATCGCGGCCCTGCCCACGCAAGCTCCTACACGCTTGGGGCGGGACTCCCCATCCGGGGCATCCTGCACTGCAGAAGGGGGGAAGTCGACCAGCGTGTTGTTGACGCAGCAATAGCGAAGTGCGCTAGGGCCGACCGCTGGCTGGTCCTGGCAGCGCTTCAGTCCCCTGATGTCGCGAAGGAGACGCGGTTGCTAGCTCCCGTTCGGGGCTTCCTCCCCGCCCTCCTTCGTTCGGGCGCTGCGCCAAAGGTCCATTGGGATAAGAGCCATTGGGACAATCCAATAGACACGTGAGCTGAATGGCGCGGTCGGCCAGCAAACGCAAGCTTGCTCGCCGCCAGCTGAGCTCCGTCTGTTAGACTCACAGCCACGGTTGCGCACCTGCCGCCTCCGTCGCTTAGTCAGTCCCGCACAGGCCGCCCCTGCTAGCAGCGGCTGCGCCGTCGGCTCTGTCCCACAGCTTTAGCAGGCCAGCTAAGGACCGTAACCACGTATTCTGTTTGGGCGAACGCGGCATTAAATGTACGTTAAATGCGCGGGACGAGTGGGAGCAACGGCTCCGAGTGACCCCTCGAAGGAGCGGAATTTAATGGGAATTTAATGCCAGCTAATTTCGTGCAAAGCGCCGGCAGAGAACGAAACCACCGAACAGGACACGCATTTTCTTCCCACCCGCCCGCCCCAGAAAATAGACGGGGGGTAGCCCACTTGAAGGGTTCCTTCTCGGCCAACGAGTCGCGAGGTAATCGGTATGTTGTGGGCCTTCGGGAGCACGCGTTCCCAGCGGCACGCTATGCGAGCGCCTTCCGAGGCACGGGTTCGGAATCGTCTCCGAAGGAACGGACGGCTGCACGCTGAAGCGCTCCCTCCATGCGCGAGATATGCACCTCGCTCCCTCCAAGCGCTATAATTAATGTACCCCGCGAACGCCTCCAGCCTCCGAGCTGTCATCGGATACGGCGGATGCCCGCTCGCACCACTCCCTGTGGACCACGTGCCTGACTCGACCTGTACGTCCTCTCGATCCTCCTGGTCGTGTACAGAGGCCTCACGTGGGCACGTCGGTACGGTCCGCAAGGGGGCTCGAGCGCGAGTCTCACGACTGCTGAGTTTGGACGGTAGGCGCGTATTCGTGTCGGGCCCTGCAGCTGCTAGGGGAGCACCGCTCCTGGGGGCCTCCAGCCTGCGAGCGATAAGGACAGTGGACGGTGTCCAAGACACAAGGCAAGTGATGCAGACGCCTACATTTGAGGGGGTCGGTCTGGTCCCGCCCGTTGCATGAGAGGCAGTGTCCTGCCTAAACATTGAACTAAGACTTTTCCCCCTGCGCCACCCGGAGGCGCCCGAAGGTTTGCCGGGCAAAGTCGTGGTCTTCGCTGCTGAAAGGTGTGGCGGCCGGCGCCTGCCTTGCCAGTGTGTCAAGTATACTTCTTTCAGGGAGGCCCTTGGCACTGCGGAGAAGCCAGGGGTCCTGTCGTGCCTCAACGAGAGCCGCCCCTCGGGAGGAGTAGAGCGGCCTTCGTCAGCCGCGCCGGGATAGGGGCTGCTGTCCCCTCCTCAAGACGAGCATGGACTGCGAGTGAAAAGATGGGCGATTGGTCAGCGGACACCATGGTCACCTACTACGGGGACAAGGTCCTCGGGGGCTGTGTCGAGGCGGGTCATTTTTCTTTCTCTAGCCCACATGTACACTGCGATTCAAAGCGGGCTGACCGGTGAGTAGGTCTGCCGCTCTGCGATGCTCGGACGATGAGGTTGCGGTCCCTGGCTTGCTAGGGCCGACTCGGCGAGGGACAATCCAATAGACACGTGAGCTGAATGGCGCGGTCGGCCAGCAAACGCAAGCTTGCTCGCCGCCAGCTGAGCTCCGTCTGTTAGACTCATAGCCACGGTTGCGCACCTGCCGCCTCCGTCGCTTAGTCAGTCCCGCACAGGCCGCCCCTGCTAGCAGCGGCTGCGCCGTCGGCTCTGTCCCACAGCTTTAGCAGGCCAGCTAAGGACCGTAACCACATATTCTGTTTGGGCGAACGCGGCATTAAATGTACGTTAAATGCGCGGGACGAGTGGGAGCAACGGCTCCGAGTGACCCCTCGAAGGAGCGGAATTTAATAATAACAAAAAAAACAAAAAAAAATCCGGAAAAAAAAAAAAAAAAAAAAAAAACACAAACCGACGAAGACCCCAAAAACCTTTTTCAACCTCTCCAATTCCCTTCAAGCTAGACCATTATACAACGACACCCCTTATAACAAACTTGTTAGCCAAAGATGTCCGGACTCTGAGGTTGAGAGTAAAGACACGTCAAAGACGATCAGTGTTTGCTGCTGTGAGAAGATGTGCTTTAAAAGCCGTTCACAAAACGAAGCCCACCCGTCGCAACCAGTCAAAGCCCCCCACAAAATCTGCCAGCCAAAGAGAGAGGCAGAGAGAAAAAGAGCGCCAGAGAGAAAAGAAAAGATAACGTCATCTTCCGGAAAAGAAGGGTTACGCGAACCCCCGAAAAAAATAATAACAAAAAAACAAAAAAAAATCCGAAAAAATAAAAAACACAAACCGACGAAGACCCCAAAAACCTTTTTCAACCTCTCCAATTCCCTTCAAGCTAGACCATTATACAACGACACCCCTTATAACAAACTTCAGTCGAGCCGAAAAAAGGAAAACACCTGCGGAAAAAAGAAAAAAAAAAAGAAACCTCCACAAAATCATAGCCACAAGGCGACCGATTGGCAAATAACTGCCGTCACTAAAAAAAAAAAAAAAAAAAAAAAACACCACCTCCTCCCCTTCCGCAAAGAGCGAAATTGGAAATAAAGAGCCGAAGGGCGATCATCACATTGGACCCAAGCAAACTCTGGACGGGGGAGACCCTGCCTGAAGGAATCAACCACCCCCGGGTGGACTAGTCTGACACAAGTTGTCAACAGGAAAAAAAAAAAAAAAAACACCACCTCCTCCCCTTTCGCCCGCGTGTTCTCCCTGTCTCCGCGACACACAGTCGCAACCCCACTCATAATGCCGGGCGAGTCGACCACCTCCAGCGGGGGCACTCGCGCCGACGGGGGGGCAGAGGAGGCGGTGGAGGTGGCGAAGAGCGAGGCTGCGGAGCCGGATATCCAGGGGGAGTGGTGCTATGTGAGCACGCTGACGGGGGTGCCGCATGTGTTCGAGGTGGCTCGGGGGGGCGGCGGCGGCGGGCTGGTGTGGAGGGAGGGCGACGTGCAGGGGGATCTCGCTGGGGTGACGGAGGAGACGGAGCACGGCTTGTTCGACGCGGATTGGACTACTCGGCCGGGCGGGGTGAACGGCAGGCTGTGGATCAAGAGCGTCGGAGACGGCCCCCTGCAGATGCTCGAAACGTTGTTCCGCAAGGCAGACACCCCCCCCATCCACGAAACCGCCGCCCGGAAGGACAACCGGCTGGTGGGCACGTGGCGGTACACCTCGTCGACGACCGGCACCGAGCACGCGTACACAATCTTCCCCACGAAGGGCGTCCTCGAATGGAGAGAATCCGGGCTCAGCGGGAAGGTCTCCCACGTGCCGGAGGGCAAGCCGTCCAACCCCGCGTACACGTTCAAAGTAGACCTGCACGACGGCGAGGCGCTGTGGCTGTCCCTCGAGGCCGGCGCGCCGCAGCCGCGGCTGCGGTCGCTGTACTGCGAAACGCCCGAGACCGCCGGCATCTGCGAAGTCGCGTCGCAGCACGACGGGCCGCCGGACTTCGTCACCGTCGGCACTCCGGTGCAGTTTTGGGACGGCGGCGGCGCTTCCAAAGGCCCGGACCAAAAGTGGGTCGCCGGGAAGCTCGTCTGCATGAATGCCGACGGAACTTATGAAGTTAAAGGTTTGGGCTTTCTCTCTCTCTTTTCGAGCAAACTTGTTCGAGCACCTTCGGTGCGTCGAGCGAGGGCCTAAAGAGGGACAAGGGGTATTGGGCGACAAGCCCTGAGAGTTTGAAGTCCACTCGCTTCAGGAGCAAGGTTGGAAGGGGACGATTCGAAAACTTAAGGATTCGGAATACCACAGGCAATTCCTCCCTCTTCCATTGTTCCCGACCTCGCGCCACTCGATCGATTTTGCGGTAATCGCCCCTGTCGTACCGAAGACTAAAAGTCCGAACGAGGCCTCCCTATCTCTCTCGGGAAAGGTCAGCGCTCACAGTGGCAGTAAGGCTGCGGCTGGGGATGTCGCTGGCACCGCAGGCACGCGTGTGCCGGCTCTGCGGGACGGCCGAGGCCGACCGCTACGGGGACCACTCCCTGACGTGCCTCAGCGCGGGGCTCCGCACGCGGGTGCACACAGCGCAGCGCAACGAGGTGGCCGCGGTAGCGATGACCACGAGAACGCATACAGGTAGGTGGGGAGAGGCGCTGGGACTGCTGAGGCGTCCTGTCCCTCCCAGGGAGCCGCCTCGAATCTAGCCACACACGTAGGCATGTCATGGTCCGGACATCCGTGTGGTGCGACCCCGGTAGCACTCGCAACCGTCACGCAGACCGTGATCGTTCGAAGGTAGACTTTAAAGAATCTGTGGCGATAATCTGCATCGTGACAGACAGCAGGCAATTCGATGCAGTTCCAGGGGCGTGGGGTGGACCGGCTGAGTGCCAATCCTTGAGGCCGCAGCACGACCCGATCTGGAAAGGGATTTGAGGGGACGCCAAGTTCATTTGTTGAGACCCGAAAGATGATGAACTATGCCTGGACAGGACGAAGCCGGGGGAAACCCTGTTGGACGTCCGTTGCGGTGTTGACGTGCAACTCGCTCGTCAAAGCTGGTTATAGGGGCGAAAGACCCCCAGAACCATTGCCCGTTCCCCACTTGTGTTTTTCTATAGTTCTTCGAAGAAGACTTGCTGCTGCATGTATGAGAGGCAGACAATATGCAGCGTGAACACCAAACTAAGATTCCCCCCATCCGCAGGCACAGGCGAGGAAGGCCGCTCGTCGACCCAGTCCGTTAGCCGCGACTCGCTGCGGGTCCTGGACGCGGATAACCCCGTCACGACGCTGCTGCTGTCGCACCGGTCGACGCACTCCGAAGAAGACCTGTGCGCGAAGCAGAACAAACTGCTCGCCGAAGTGAACAAAAGCATCGCCCAAATAGACTGCATGGGCGTCGCGGTCATCGCCCGCCCCGGCAGGGAACGCGCCCCCAAACCGATCCTCAACAACAAGCCGTTCAAACACCTCGAGCGGGTCTTCGTCAAGGCCTCGTCGCAGGAGCTCCAAGAGCTGTCAGCCAAGCATGGCGGCTGGGGGGGCGAGCTCATGGCCGAATGCTGCCGGAAGGTACGTTTTCTTTTTTGTGTCTAACAATAGCTATTTTTTTGCCCGAGAGAAACGTTGTTTGCTTGCACGAGAGTTTTCCGGATTGCCACGAGGGCCCCCCGGGGGCGAATCTCTTCCACAATTTGATGTCGACGGAGTGGCGCACCTGCAAGATCTTGCCGATCATCGAGTAGGCTGACCACAGCGTCTTCGGTGCGAAGCTTCTCGCCCGCCGTAGCAGTGCGAAGAGAAGTAAGGAGACCGGAAACTCCCCGGAGAGATGGTCCCTGCACTCTAACTCGTCTCTCACTCTCTCTCTCTCTCTCTCTTTCTTGGTCTTTGGCTTCCTCCCCCCTGAGATTGCCTGAATTGGGACGGAAAACCAAAAGTGTCTACCGTGAAGAAAAGACGCCCACAGTGAAGAAAAGACGCCCACAGTGAAGAAAAGACGCCCACAGTGAAGAAAAGTAGCCTACAAGCAGTGTAGAAAAGTGGGCGGGCGGGTGGAAAATGCAGTTCGTCAAGAACAAAAAACCGATCGCTGGGCAGCGTACCGTAAGTGCGCACAAACAAACCACTGTTCTTGTGGATTGCCCTACAATGTGTGTGGGCCTTTGAAGCGTGGATGATACCTCTCGCGCTGCTCCCCTTGAGGTTCCTGGCTCATGCCAAAGCGCCGCCGCCCGGGTTAAGGGGTTGCGGCATCAGGCGTAGGCCTGGGCCAGGGAGGCTGTTCGGAGGGGTCACCACCCACCGTTCGCGGGCTTCGTTACTTCACTGCCCCCGGCTCTCTCCGGCCTTCGTCGTCCTGGGGGAGGGTTCCACGGCCATCCCCCCCGGGGAATGGATTGATGCTGTGCCGCGGGTTCTTCCGTGCGTTCTCGCGACGTCGCCGCTGTCGATGTCGCTACCGTTGTTGCTGCCGCTGCAGCCGCTGTCGGGCGGTTGGTTGACGATCCCGGTCTGCACCCCGCCCGTTGCGCGTCGGCTTTCTTCTTCTCGGCGTCGCTCACATTGTAGGGCAATCCGTCCTAGAAGGATTGCCCTACAATGTGTGTTGTGCAGGCTAAGAAGATCTTAACCTGAAAAATGCCGACAGAACAATGTAGGTAAAGGAAGTCGGAAAGCTGGGTTTCTTCGGGACAAGGTGAGTCTGACGCGGGACGTCGCGAAATAGGGTAAATACGGGAAACGATCAACCGGCAACAAACAAAACGAAGTGCCTGTCTTTTTGCGAGTTTGTGCTGCGCACGATTGCGGGAGTCGGAAAACCTAGCATACCCTGGTACTAAGACAGGCCCCTTAAAAGCGAAGAGTAACCTAAGCAGCAAACTGACAACAAAGACCGGCACCCGCACGCACTGAATAATAATGCACGTGTTGCTACTAACCACCACCACAAGCAGCACCATTCGACAAAGGTCACCCGGAGGCTGTATTCTCCCGGATTATTGTGCTGCAACTTTCATTCTCAATAAAAATCGCAACACTTACAAACTTGGCTAGCCGTAGTTAAAAAGTGCGTAATCATGCATACATCCCTCATACTACCCGCCTCGCAGCCGCAATGGTCAACCGGAGACCCTAAAACACCGAACCTCTAAACCACAATAAACGCTGAAATTCCATTCTCGCAAAACGTCACCGGGACGTCAAAACTCTTTAACGCGATCACATCGGCAGGTAGGCGTGGTGTACAAGCCGACGGCTGGGCAGGATCCGATGGTAATGTTCTCCGACGGCCAGGTTTGGCGCATGAACCAGCGCGCCTTGGCGCGAGACAACGAGATGCGGGACCTCGTTGAAGCCGCGCAGCTCAATCAGCCCATGCCGCTGGTATCCAAGAAGCAACGCCCGAGGCGCACCGTCAGATGGCGCGTGGGGGACGTCGCGAAGACGTCGTCCCTCGAACAAACCCAGCCCGCCGCCAAAGAAACGCCGCAGGCGCGGCGAGAGCGGCTCGGTATCAGCCAAGACGTATGTTTTTTTATGGTAACAAGCTTGCTTGTCTGTATCAAAAAGTGTCGGATGGCAGCGTGCTGAGTTAAATCACTCAAACCACTATCAAAAAGTGTCGGATGGCAGCGTGCTGTGTTAAATCACTCAAAACACACGTACGCACAAACGAGGGAAGCACCCACCCCGGTTGGAGACACGGGGATCTGGATGTGAACTCGGAAGTTGCCGTTCGCCGAAGCTAGTCGTGGCCCGATAACTTGTTTCTTTGAAGACTAATAATAATCCGAACGACAGGTTTGCCGCTCCCAATCCGTCCAGAGAAACAAAGTAGCTTGCTTCTCTGCACACTTCATGTGGTCAACAGCAAGATTAGCAGCTTTCTGGCTTCACCTTCTACTCCAACCATACGGCGCGCGGCAAGCAGAGCAGGAGCGGGACGAGAGTGACAGACACAAGCATAGGAGTGAGGATTTTATTATCTTCTTCTTCTTCGAGTAAACAGCGCTGCTATCAACTCCGGTCGGATCGACAAGGGCCACGGGGAGGTTTGGCATCGGATCATATGCACACCTCGTCTTTTACTGTTCTACAAGAAGTTTCTTAGAGCCGCTCGAAAAAAATCACCTGGTGATCTCATGCGAACTTCCACTCTAAATACAGGCCCGAAAACGCATACTTAAGCGCTCGTTGTCGCCGGATCAGCTGGAGATGAGGAACAAAGGCGCCGGCGGTCCATCGCCCCCTCGTGTGGTGTGAGTTCTTTAAAGCGATTCTTTCTTGATAAGACATCTCAAAGGTAACGCTCAGCCACTGGAATGTTCCCACTGTGGGGCAACCGAAAACCTGAGTGGCGGATCTTTTGCCAACGCACGGGGTGTCGAACCACGAGCGCACCTGTGCAAAAAACCCCGCATGCCACCAAAATACCTAGCCCAGTCCTATCTGGAGCGCTGGCCCGGCGAGCTACGAGGGCGCAAACCTTTTCCTTTCCCCCCGTCTCTTTTCCATTCTGGCATATCAGGCCCGCAGGCCCCATCAAAAGCAATCGAAAAGAAAACAAAAGAGCGTTTTACCACCTTGCGCGGTGTCACGGGATGTTTGGCAGCAGCTGCTAAACAACTTAAGAAAACTCGCTAAGTGCATGCTAATCCATGTGGTTCATGTACTTACAAAAGAACTCAATGCTAAACAGTGAACAGAAGACAAGTCAGTGCTCTGGCGGGGGCCCTTTTAATCGATTGCAAACACGGTTGTTGGGGCCTTCTCCCCGTGACGGTTTTTCCTGTGCTGTAGTAGCAGTGAGCCGCGAACAGCCACCTGGCAAACCAGACAGTCACACCGCTGTCCTGTCTGCAGACTCACACCGCTGTCCTGTCTGCAGACTCACACCGCTGTCCTGTCTGCAGACTCACACCGCTGTCCTGTCTGCAGACTCACACCGCTGTCCTGTCTGCAGACTCACACCGCTGTCCTGTCTGCAGACTCACACCGCTGTCCTGTCTGCAGACTCACACCGCTGTCCTGTCTGCAGACTCACACCGCTGTCCTGTCTGCAGACTCACACCGCTGTCCTGTCTGCAGACTCACACCGCTGTCCTGTCTGCAGACTCACACCGCTGTCCTGTCTGCAGACTCACACCGCTGTCCTGTCTGCAGACTCACACCGCTGTCCTGTCTGCAGACTCACACCGCTGTCCTGTCTGCAGACTCACACCGCTGTCCTGTCTGCAGACTCACACCGCTGTCCTGTCTGCAGACTCACACCGCTGTCCTGTCTGCAGACTCACACCGCTGTCCTGTCTGCAGACTCACACCGCAGTCCTGTCTGCAGACTCACACCGCAGTCCTGTCTGCAGACTCACACCGCAGTCCTGTCTGCAGACTCACACCGCAGTCCTGTCTGCAGACTCACACCGCAGTCCTGTCTGCAGACTCACACCGCAGTCCTGTCTGCAGACTCACGTTCCGCGCTGATGATATCCGCCTCATGTTCGTGGCTTACGGAGCCGAAACACGGCGCACACACGGACTGAAACACGGCGCCCTGGCCAAATGCACCTAAAACAACTACCGAACGTAGCAAGAACCCCGGAAATCACAAGACACATAGGAAATGAAGTCCTGCCACTACCGCAGATACGATACGCACACTAGTACACGATACCTTAAAGGAACCGTCTCCGACAGTGGTCAGTTTTGTTGAGGTGCATTCGGCCAGGGCGTTTTTTGTCCCACCCGGCGACTATATAACCCCGGATTTCTAAGTGAACTTACGATCTGAAACCCAACAACAGCCCGCCGACACCCGCCCGCCGGCGAACCCGACGGCGGCGCGGAGGCTGAGCAACAATGCGACGGGAACCCCGCCGATGCCGACCCACCCGGTGTGCCCCGCCGCCGGGGGGCCGCCGAAGCCCCGCTCCGGCGGCTCGCGGGAGCAGCGCCAGCCGGCCCGGCGCCCGCGGGTTTGCGAAGGCTGCCGAGGCAGACCGGCAGCAGAAGCCGGCGGCGGGAGACTGCCACCAGGCTGCCGCGCCGCCGCCGCCGCACGGACAAGGCGAAGGCGACGCGGGGCGTGCGGGCGAGTTGCCGGCGCGGCCGGGCGCTGTTGAAGGCCCGCAGGCGCCGTCGGACGGCAGAAAGAAAGTGAAGGACGAATCTGCGGCCAAGTGCGCTGGGGGCGGGCCTCCATGAAGAAGAGAAAAGTAAAGCAAGACCTGCTGTCTCCGGCTGCTTCGGCAGTACGACACAAACTACTAGATTGTTGCTGCGTATCAAGTTCAAACTACTATACTACCATGACTGCTTTTCCAAAGTTTGCCAATTTTGCGCAGGGATTACGCAAACACGCCTTGGTTTTTTTTTTTTTTTTGAAGTATAGAGCTCACTAGGACAACAAACGGAGGCTGGGCCTTAGCCTTTTGAGAGGGAAACATCGGGAACATGAATGTACCTGGCCATCCTTTAGCTCCGTTAGGTCGGGAGGAGGAACGGTTTCCGGGGTGCCTTGTTGTCGGCTCCGGTTAGAAGTCCGGTTGGGGAGCTTCTTTCTGGCTCGTGCCGTTGGTGTACCGTTTGTTGAAGCACCCTCATAACCCAACAACAGCCCGCCGACACCCGCCCGCCGGCGAACCCGACGGCGGCGCGGAGGCTGAGCAACAATGCGACGGGAACCCCGCCGATGCCGACCCACCCGGTGTGCCCCGCCGCCGGGGGGCCGCCGAAGTCCCGCTCCGGCGGCTCGCGGGAGCAGCGCCAGCCGGCCCGGCGCCCGCGGGTTTGCGAAGGCTGCCGAGGCAGACCGGCAGCAGAAGCCGGCGGCGGGAGACTGCCACCAGGCTGCCGCGCCGCCGCCGCCGCACGGACAAGGCGAAGGCGACGCGGGGCGTGCGGGCGAGTTGCCGGCGCGGCCGGGCGCTGTTGAAGGCCCGCAGGCGCCGTCGGACGGCAGAAAGAAAGTGAAGGACGAATCTGCGGCCAAGTGCGCTGGGGGCGGGCCTCCATGAAGAAGAGAAAAGTAAAGCAAGACCTGCTGTCTCCGGCTGCTTCGGCAGTACGACACAAACTACTAGATTGTTGCTGCGTATCAAGTTCAAACTACTATACTACCATGACTGCTTTTCCAAAGTTTGCCAATTTTGCGCAGGGATTACGCAAACACGCCTTGGTTTTTTTTTTTTTTTTGAAGTATAGAGCTCACTAGGACAACAAACGGAGGCTGGGCCTTAGCCTTTTGAGAGGGAAACATCGGGAACATGAATGTACCTGGCCATCCTTTAGCTCCGTTAGGTCGGGAGGAGGAACGGTTTCCGGGGTGCCTTGTTGTCGGCTCCGGTTAGAAGTCCGGTTGGGGAGCTTCTTTCTGGCTCGTGCCGTTGGTGTACCGTTTGTTGAAGCACCCTCATAACCCAACAACAGCCCGCCGACACCCGCCCGCCGGCGAACCCGACGGCGGCGCGGAGGCTGAGCAACAATGCGACGGGAACCCCGCCGATGCCGACCCACCCGGTGTGCCCCGCCGCCGGGGGGCCGCCGAAGTCCCGCTCCGGCGGCTCGCGGGAGCAGCGCCAGCCGGCCGGCGCCCGCGGGTTTGCGAGGGCTGACGAGGCAGACCGGCAGCAGAAGCCGGCGGCGGGTGACTGCCACCAGGCTGCCGCGCCGCCGCCGCCGCCGCCGCCGCCGCCGCACGGACAAGGCGAAGGCGACGCGGGGCGTGCGGGCGAGTTGCCGGCGCGGCCGGGCGCTGTTGAAGGCCCGCAAGTGCCGTCGGACGGCAGGAAGAAAACGAAGGACGAGGCGGCTCGGCTGCGGTCCGGCGGCGACGACGGCGAAGCCAAGCGGGTTGGGCGGCGCAGCAAGCTCGAATCGTTCCCTTCGAAGGCCCGGAGTTGCTCGGCGCAGCCAGTGTCGGCCAGCGCTGACGACTCCAGCGCGCGCATCGCGAGCGCGTCTCCGAGTGCGGTGCCCCGCTTCAAGTTGTTGAAGAAGTCGCGGTTCAGTTCGTCATTCAAGGTCTCCCCCCCCCCCCCCCCCCCCCCCCCAGGGGGGGTCAAAAGGTCTTTTTTTGCGTCAAAATGGTGACATTTTCAGCCTGTAGACTTAACGGCAGTTTAAGGCTAAAAAAACATGCAACCCGCCTCAGAAATGCCCGGAAACGTGTTTTTGGGGAAAGTTTCATGGAAAATGGCCCAGGGGGGGGTGTATTAGTTGATGGTTTTAGGGTGGACACCGTTTGGTACCGGCTAGCTGCCTGTGTGTGTGCTTCACTGTTCATACCATGCAAAGATGAGGCTACAATCACGTGCAGGCAGCCACAAATGGAAGCAACAAAAGGGCAAACGACACCCAGGAGGAAGGCAGCTATGAACGTTGCTCGTCTGGATGGTTAACAACGTCCCAAAAGGCTCTCTGAGTCTTGCGCAAGCTGAGGTGTTGTTGACACCGCAGGCAGCAGCTCTTCCCCGAACTGCTGCTGGGGCGATATTCACAAAGTTCGATGTCTTTCCGAGAAAAACAATGAGATGCTCTCATCCGTAGTGGGATTTTCCAGATCCCAACGTTTTTGTTGAAGGGATGCACGCGACAGTGTCTTTTATTCAAGTTCGCCTTTCGTACACCACCCCGAAAGGGTCGCATTGCACACGCACGGAAGACAATACTGGTCACCGGGGTGTATCTGGTACCTAACCCCAACGCACGTTGAGCTTGAACAAAAATAGAAAACTGGACTTGAACGAAAAGGTTCGGCGGTGGATTCATAGGGCTGCCACGACATAGCAGCTCAGGGCAGGGTATCTGCAGCTTGCGGTAGCACGCTACACGACACAGGCCACTACGAAAGCTGGCGCTGACGTCAAGGACTCGAGGGGGCGGCACGTTACGAAGCCGTACCTCATTGAGTCGCTTGTCAATGCCTCCTACGAAGCCCCACCATCCCCAACTCTCAGGAAAGTCTTTTGAGTAAAAATACATAGGTTTGGGCAGTGCTGTTTTCCTTCTTCGGTTCATGCTGTCACTATTTTTGGGGTTGTCACCTAAAAAGAAGAACACCGGTACCAAACGGTGTCCACCCTGAGTCCAAAAATTGGGCACTCGTAAAAAGGCCTTTTCGGGGCACTTCAGCAGCCAAAAAGCATGTTTTAGGCATTTCTATACGGTTCTGGGGCGGTTTACCAAATTTTATTGCCTTTTAGGAGCCCCTATGTGGTTCCCAAAAAAATGACCTATTTTGACAGCTTTTGACCCCCCCTACCCCCCCCCCCGTCCAAAAATACCATGGTAAAGAAAATAAAAATTAAAATTAAAAGTAAAAGGAGAAAAAAGAAATTGTCGACAACGAAAGAAAGAACAGAAAAAACAGAAAACGGGAAAAAAAGAAGAAAAAAAGACTCTGCATTCCGCGAAGAAGACTTGATGCTAGCATCAAACACTTAGAGGCAAGTAGCGCCTGAACACGAAACTAAGATTTCCCCCCCCCCCCGAGGTGCACACAACACCGCGGTGAAAAAGAATAAAGAGGACTAGTCCCTCAAGGTTTCATACCCTACCTGCGGAGTCTTACCCTCCCTGTGACCCCTTTACCCTTTTCCTTTTTCCCTTTTCTATCTTACACTCTCTTCGAAGAAGACTTGATGCTAGCATCAAACATGCATGAGAGGCAGTGTCCTGCCTAAACATTAAACTAAGTTTTCCCCCTACACCCCCATTTTTCCCCTTTCTTTTTATTTACTTTTTCCCGCCCGATGTCGCTGATGACTAACGGACCGTCGGACCCGTCCCAACGGGGGTGCTTATGGAAGCTGCAATGAAGGCTTAGACCGGTACGGGCTACATGGCAACCCCTGCTCAACATGTAGAACGTGGGGGGCCCTTGATCACATTCATTACGGGTGTGGTCGTGGTGTCGGTCGCAATAGTCGCTTTGCTAGCCAAAGAGAGAGATAGAGAGAAAAAGAGCGCCAGAGAGAAAAGAAAAGATAACGTTATCTTCCGGAAAAGAAGGGTCACGCGAACCCCCGAAAAAATAATTACCCCCAAAAAAAATATACAGAAAAAAGTAAAAACACAAACCGACGGTGACCCCCAAAACCTTTTTCAACCTTTCCAACACCCTTCAAGCTAAACCATTATACAACGACCCCCCCCCCCCCGGCCTTCTCCCCGTGACGGTTTTTTAACTGCTTGCTCAGACAGGCACCCACCCCCGTGATAGGTGTTCGCCTGTGCTCTAGTAGCACGGGTGGTCCTGGCTGTGGCGAGCACGAACAGCCGCCTGACAAAACAGGCGCACACCGCTGTCCTGTCTGCAGACAGACTCAGGCTCCGCAAACCCGGGTTTGCGCTGATGATGGGCCGCCTTATGCGTCCTTGGCTCAAGGACCGAAACACGGCGCAGACGGGACCAGTGCGGTGTTGAGATCCAAGCACGTTCTTGCAACCCCGCTCTCTTTTCCTCTTTACTTTGATCGTAGGTCTCACGGCAAGTTTCGGCAGCCGCTGCTTAACAATGGAAATGACCAGGTTGACCATGATTGACCCAGGGTAACTCGTCGCTAGCACGAGTCGCTCAATTTGGGAATGCTGAGCTAATCGGCAGGTATCCCTCTGCTAAGCCCGAATAACTCCCGGAAGCCGATAGCGTACGAGTACAGTGATGGAAAGATGCAAAGGGCGAGTGTCCCGGGTTTCCTTGACGAGCCATGTTGGATAACTCGTCGCTAGCACGAGTCGCTCAATTTGGGAATGCTGAGCTAATCGGCAGGTATCCCTCTGCTAAGCCCGAATAACTCCCGGAAGCCGATAGCGTACGAGTACAGTGACGGAAAGATGCAAAGGGCGAGTGTCCCGGGTTTCCTTGACGAGCCATGTTGGATAACTCGTCGCTAGCACGAGTCGTGCAGTTTGGGAAAGCTGAGTTAATCGGCAGGTATCCCTCTGCTGAGGAAAAATATCTCCAGAGGCCGATGGGGAACTATTACAGTATTGACGGAAAGATGCAAAGGGTGAGAGTCCCGTATTTCCTCTCGACGGAGGCTGGTGGCACATTATACTCCTTTGAGATTTCGCAGCTGGCAGTCTCCTCACGTGTTTCCTACAAAGCAGGTGCTCATACAAAACATACAATTCACAGAGCCCAGCGCGGTCGGCGAGCGCCGACGCTGCTGCAGGACCCGTCGCGGGCTCCGAGTACCGCAAGGGCGAGCGGGTGGACATCTTCTACGACAACGGATGGTTCCCCGCCACCATCCGACGGAAGCGACCGGACGATCACGGGTACGACATTCGGTATGCCGTTTGTTCGTCGTCAAGAAAGAAAGGGAAACCGGCAAAGTGGACCCTTGCCATTTTTGGGTGTGTCCTTTGGGTACCACAGGACACAGGGGACGCAAGGCCAGCGTTGCCTGCAGACGACTTATCAAAAACTGCAGACGCAGACGCAAACGGCTGACTGTCAGTCAGTCGGATTCACTGTCAGTTCCAGCTTTTCCTTTTGAGCAGTCGCAACGTGAGACTCTTTCAGCGCCACGTACAGCATTTTTTTTACACGTGCGCACGGACTTCGAAGCTGTATTGCTGTGTCTTCCTTTGTTTCTGAGGTCTGCACGTCCTCAGGAAGGATGCCCGAGCAGGCTGACTTGCAGACCTATCCTACGGACGCGTCTGCATGTCTGCGGACAACACTGGCCTAGGCTAAGGGGCGGGTCACTACACCACAGCATTTCGCTTCGTCACAGCGGTGGCGAGTGGAATGTGACTTCTGCCCATTGCAAGCATCCATCTGTTCATTCCTGCAAGCTTCTTAGCAAAAAAAAGGTCAAAAGCCGCCACCAAACCTTTACGTCCGATGGAACGCAAACACAACCACCCACCCGCGCCCAGGTACCTCTCGGTCCTATGCGGAAAGGCCGCGGGCCGGGGGCCCCGCCGCACGGCGCGCGGAAGGCGTCCCCGTCGCCGAAGGGGCACACCCGCAAGCTGAGCCCCGCCGGATCCTCCGCATAGCAACCCTCCACACACACGCGGGCTCGGCGAACACTCTCCGGCTGCTTCGGCAAACGACACATACTACCGACACAGATTGTTGCTGTGTATCAAGTTCAAACTACTACGATTACTACATTCCTGCAAGCTTTTTACCTTTTTGAGGTCGAAAGCCGCCAACCTTTAATCCGACGGAACGCAAGCGCAACCTCCCACCCGCGCCCAGGTACCTCACCGGCGAGCTCTCGTTCTCGGTCCTGCCGCAATACATGCGGAAAGGCCGCGGGCCGGAGGTCCCCGCGGCGGGCCCCGCCGCACGGCGCGCAGAAGCGCGCGCGGAAGGCGTCGCCGTCGCCGGCGGCGGGCGGCGGATGCTCTCCGTCCCCGTCGCCGAAGGGGCACACGCCCGCCGGATCCTCCCTCGGCGGCCGCATAGCAACCCTCCACACACACGCGGGCTCGGCGAACACTCTCCGGCTGCTTCGGCAAACGACACATACTACCACTACTACTACTACGTGTGCCGTCTATCGACACAGATTGTGCTGTGTATCAAGTTCAAACTACTACGATTACTACATTCCTGCAAGCTTTTTACCTTTTTGAGGTCAAAAGCCGCCAACCGTAATCCGACGGAACGCAAGCGCAACCTCCCACCCGCGCCCAGGTACCTCACCGGCGAGCTCTCGTTCTCGGTCCTGCCGCAATACATGCGGAAAGGCCGCGGGCCGGAGGTCCCCGCGGCGGGCCCCCCCGCGGGGGCCCCGCCGCACGGCGCGCAGAAGCGCGCGCGGAAGGCGTCGCCGTCGCCGGCGGCGGGCGGCGGATGCTCTCCGTCCCCGTCGCCGAAGGGGCACACCCGCAAGCTGAGCCCCGCCGGCGCGAAGGCGCGCTTCGCCCCGGATCCTCCCTCGGCCGCTGCGTAGCAACTTCACATACACACACACGGGCTCGGCGAACACTCTGATGCCGGTATGAGATGGAGATCCGATGCAGAACTCGTTGATGCACTCTGAGGCCGGTATGAGATGGAGATTCGATGCAGAACTCGTTGATGGTGGGTTGTTCCGCCACCCGGGTGTGCAACTTCGCCTCAGATCCTCCCTCAGCAACTCCACACACACACACACACGGGCTCGGCGAACACTCTGAGGCCGGTATGAGATGGAGATTCGATGCAGAACTCGTTGATGGTGGGTTTTTTTGTTCCGCCACCCGGGTGTGCAACTTCGCCTCAGATCCTCCCTCAGCAACTCCACACACACACACACACACGTGCTCGGCGAACACTCTGAGGCCGGTATGAGATGGAGATTCGATGCAGTACTCGTTGATGGTGGGTTGTTCCGCCACCCGGGTGTGCAACTTCGCCTCAATTCCTCCCTCAGCAACTCCACACACACACACACGGGCTCGGCGAACACTCTGAGGCCGGTATGAGATGGAGATTCGATGCAGTACTCGTTGACGGTGGGTTGTTCCGCCACCCGGGTGTGCAACTTCGCCTCAGATCCTCCCTCAGCAACTCCACACACACACACACACGGGCTCGGCGAACACTCTGAGGCCGGTATGAGATGGAGATTCGATGCAGAACTCGTTGATGCACTCTGAGGCCGGTATGAGATGGAGATTCGATGCAGAACTCGTTGATGGTGGGTTGTTCCGCCACCCGGGTGTGCAACTTTGCCTCAGATCCTCCCTCAGCAACTCCACACACACACACACACACGGGCTCGGTGAACACTCTGAGGCCGGTATGAGATGGAGATTCGATGCAGAACTCGTTGATGGCGGGTTGTTCCGCCATCCGGGTGTGCAACTTCGCCTCAGATCCTCCCTCGGCCGCTGCGCAGCAACTCCACACACACACACACACGGGCTCGGCGAACACTCTGAGGCCGGTACGAGATGGAGATCCAATGCAGAACTCGTTGATGGTGGGTTGTTCCGCCACCCGAGTGTGCCGCTGGGTGTTCGCGTCGGCATCCGGGCGATGAAGGGAAGCGACGAGCCCCATCTGTTGTCAACCGCCGCCGCCACCTGCTTCCTCGGAGCGCCAGGAGTGACACCATCTCCGGCTCAGGCAGAGCTGCAAGCGAGGGCACCACGGGGCACGGCCAGCAGTAAAGCGAGGGTCTGCCGGCCCGCGGGCGAACGCGTGCGCCTCGAGGGTGCCGGAGTCGAAGCCGCGGCCACAGGGCCCACGACCAACGGATCGGACCGGGCGCGCGTCGACAAGCGGGTCGACGTTCCTGACGCGACAGTCGCTGAACACTCCGGCGACGCATGCAGACGGCACTACGGTTCCCATGCTTTTCATCTCGTAAGAAAAAAAAAAAAATTCTTTTGGGAACCCCACCGATCACCACAAGCACGCACTAAGCTGAACTTCACAAGCATCCAAAAGGTCGAAAGACACCAATCTGTACGTCCATTCGGATCGTCGGAAACACAAAAAACTCGTTGCGAATTGGTGTGCCGTGGAAGACTCTCTAGTCATAGGTGGCGGGCGAGTCACGACTCGCCCCAGACTCGTCTTTACTCGCCCTGTCACTCGCCCTCACTCGCCCTTCACTCGCCCTCAGTACCATACAGGGTCAAAAGTTTGTGCCTTCTCCGACCCACTCAGGTGCAGGGTTTACCCACAAAAATCTCGGCAAATACCCCGTCGCCAAAAATACCCCCCATTGTGGTGAAGAAACACGTGTTGGGGGGGAACGGCGGCAAAGTTTGCGACTCCGCTGTCGACAAGTAGAATCTTTGTCGACAACTTGCCTTTGTTTGTGCGCTCGCAGCCTTCGTTCGCACTTTCTCTCGTTGAAGAGATATTGTGCTATTTGCAAAGGCTGCCTTCCTGTTGAAATCATCTGTTCTCATAGTAGTGGACGCCACACTAATTCTTGTGTACGCCGGACACAACTGTTTGGAGGCACTCGTTGCATCGAAGAGTTTGCAAAGGTCGACAGTCAACCTTGGGTTTCACATCGTCTGTTACGATGGAAAGGTGCGTGGCGTCCCGTGTCTTTCTTCGCACGGGCTCACCGTCGCATCGTTTGAGAGAGCTACACCACCAGGCTCGTTGCCAATCAAAAAACTGTCAGCTGCCCGTCAGCAGAGAAGTTTCCCGCGCTGTCGACCCACATCACGGCGGTGCTGGCCACCGCTGAGAATGACGGGGGTCGACAGCGTCTTCGGTGACGAACGCCATGGAGACGATACGCTGCGCCACATGGATCCGCACAACACAAAACTGTTTCTGCGGATGCATGGTGATGACGCATTTGTCTTTGTCGCTGACGACGACAACGACGCCGACGATGACGACCTGGAAGCTCCCGACATGTGCGTTGTGTGAGGGCAGACCTTCAGCACACTAGGCAGTATTCTGCCAAAACATCAAGATGTTCTCACCCCTACCCCTTCTCGTCATGCGCCGTAACAGGGGTGGCAGCGGCAAAACAGGTCGGAATCGAGGGGGAGTGCGCTCTTCGACGTGTGCCACCATGGTCCACGGAGGGCGAGTCTGGGGCGAGTTGGGCGAGTCGGAGGGCGAGTGTGGGGCGAGTCTGGGGCGAGTGGGCGGCACGGAGGGCGAGTCAAAAGGCGAGTTTGGGGGCTCGAGGGCCCTAGGGCGAGACTGGGGCGAGTCGTGACTCGCCCGCCACCTATGTCTAGTGGGAGGTGCCCAGGGAGGGGGGGGCATGGAAGTGCGGGTGGAAAGCCGGAGGAAAAGCCTCCTTCCCCTGAGCGACCGCGAACTGCGACCTTCGTGACTTCAACTCCCCCCCCCCCCCGACTCACACCGAAGTCCTGTCTGCAGACACTCAGGTTCCACGCTGATGATGGTCCGCCTTATGTGTCCGTGGCTTAAAGGACCGAAACACGGCGCAGACGGGACCAGTGCGGTGTTGAGCACATACCCATTCCAAGCACGTTCTTGCAAACCCCCCCCGAGACGTTACCATACGGCCCAACCCCCGAACACCAAGAGAGGTACAGTTTGGAAGGGACTGCATGTCAAAGCAGGAAAAGGCATATGGAAACGCTCAGAACCGATAAAGAACAAAAAAAGTCGTAACCCAACACAGGACGAGAAGGAAGGAGCAGCACCACCAGAACCGAGAAAGAACAAAAAAAGAAGAATACTACGCACCAAACCCACCACCCTCCCCAACCCGGGCTTCCTTTTTACCCCTGCAAACCCGTGAATAGGTGCTACGGGAGTATCTGGCAACCGCTGCTTAACAGTGCTCACGTGGGCGGTGTCTTCGGACAGCACCTCGTGATGTTCGCATCACAAAACAAAGAAGACAGTGAAATGGTCGTTACCTGGTCGGGTTTCGCTCGCGACCGTTTCCTGAACAATCCTTCACTAAATCCGCGGTTAAATAACCTGGCCTCAGTGGTGCAAGCACCACGCGCTCTTCAAACCCAAGAAACATTTTCTCCCCGACCTGCCGAGGCAAGAAGCCGGCATCGCGCGAGGGATCCTGTCGCGTCGGGAAACGGAGGGCAGGGGGCGAGCTAATTCCGGGGGTGTCCGGGAGCATTCGCAGATGTGCTTCGCGGTCTTCCCCATTCTTCCGCCGCCGTCAGCCGGTGCGAAGGTGCACAATTAACCCCTCGCGGGCGGCAGGCACCCGTGCTCACGTCGAAGAAGGCAGGACCGAACTGGTGTTCGGACACTGCGCCTCCAATGGTACTATAGGGGACTACGTAGGTAAACATTCACGTATGTAGATGCATAACATGCTACTGCCTATGTGATGTGCTGCTACTAGCACCGCATGCTGCCACTGCGTCTTGACGACGCAATGGCAGGGGACGACGTCAAACAGTTAGCTGACCTACGAGAAGCATGCTAATCTATGTGGTTCATGTACTCATAATAACTCAAGCGTCCTCGTGGTTGTGTATACACTCCTCGTAGGTGTGCATCAATGCTTGCCGCAGTGAAAAGACGTCACAATACCTTTCCGATGAGCTCCCGGTCCCCCGTTTTGATTTACTGGAGTCATAAAACTCTTGAATCTTGCCCCAGTGGTCGCCCGGAAGGAGATGAATCCGCTTCACCCCGCTGCGGGCCTCGTGTTTGAGCTTTCACACTGCGACGGCTTCGTGTGTTTTGCACAAAAAAAAGCATGCGCATTGACAGACGGCATGCACTCGGCACACCGTGCAGGGTGTTCATACACTGGTGTTACGAAACTGCATCTTGATGCGTCTCTGCCACCATGCCACGACCGCAGTGTGTTACGGCACGCTGTCTCCTTGCAAGGTGCCAGCTTTTACCGCTGCTATCCGCTGCAGGTGATAGGTTTCCCTGCCCGCCACCCCGAACTTGCCAGCAGCCTTTTTTGCTCCCCGCCGTTACGATGCTCCTTTTTTCGCCCCTCAGTAACTACGGAGTTCTGCCTCACGCGTGTTCTACACCCCTTTACCCAGTTGGTCAATCACAACCCAAAGTCCTTCCTCCGCTCGCGCTGGCTGGCGCCAACGGCAATCAAAAACGTCAAGCGACGGCTCGCGTGACTTCCCTCCCCCCTGCCAAGTGCTCGCAGGTTTCTCATGCGTGGAAAGTACCAGTCTCACGGGCAAAAGTGAACAACGTTTTCCTTCCTTACGTTTTCCGGTCGTTCCTGTATCCAAAACACCTTGTGAAATTCAATAGGGAAAAGTGCCTTAGGGGACTAGTCCCAATGTGAAATGTGCCCTTAGGGGACTAGTCCCTATTTTGCATTACAATTCCTGGTAAGAATTTGCAAAAAAGTTGCTAAGTGCATTTCCCAGTACTTCCCAATAAAAATGTGCCCTTAGGGGACTAGTCCCCTAAGGGCAAACAATTTCATTGGACTTTTTGCCAGGGAAGTGTACTTAGCAAATTTTCGGAAATTTTCAGATTTTTCGGATTTTTCGGATTTTGGCCCATTTTGGCCGATTTTGGCAGATTTTGGCAGATTTTGGCCATTTTGGCCGATTTTTCCACATTTTGGCAGATTTTGGCCATTTTCGGCCATTTTGGCCGATATTTACAGCGCTTTCCAGTGCATCGAAGAGTGGTCAATTTGCCTCGTTCAATGACCACGGTTCGATGCTCGAGCGCGGTCACTTCATCGTAAGTGTGTGTGTGTGTGTGTGTGTGTGTGTGTGTGTGTGTGTGTGTGTGTGTGTGTGTGTGTGTGTGTGTGTGTGTGTGTGTGTGTGTGTGTGTGTGTGTGTGTGTGTGTGTGTGTGTGTGTGTGTGTGTGTGTGTGTGTGTGTGTGTGTGTGTGTGTGTGTGTGTGTGTGTGTGTGTGTGTGTGTGTGTGTGTGTGTGTGTCAGGAACGAACGCTTCAGAATAATTGCAGAATGTACTGCGAGGTGGACCCCAGGCAGCATTAGCTTTGTCCCCTAACTGTTCGGATGGGCACCGTCGCCCGTGGCTGCAGCTAGCGAGGCTGGCAAGAGTCATGTGCGGGTGTTTTTAGTAGTAGTAGTACTGGCAATCTTGCGGGTTGCCCTTCAGTGTACTGCGCAGGCTAAAAATATGTAGGCAGCGTGTTCTGGTGGTTCAACAGAGTTCCTAACCTGAAAATGACACAGCGTAACTACAAGTGGGCAAACGATCAACCGGCACGCACACACAAAACGAAGCGCCTGTCTTTTTAAACAAGGGCATCGCGTTCACTTGCTGTTCCATACTTCCGTTATTAGGTGTGCAGCGTAGAAAAGGAAAAAGGCCGCTCCGGGTCCAGGACCGTGACGGTCAACTACAGCTGGCAAAGCTTGAGTCGAGGCAGCACAGTGCCACAACCCCGTCCGCGCTGCCCTGTGGCTGACCGTCTTGACGAGCTTGTGTACAGCGGAAGCGCCAAGCCCCAAGGTGCGCCACGCCTAGCCACTTGACCCGTAGGCCTGTGGCTCTGCAGTACCGCCGAACACGTGAAACTTGGCTCCCGTGTAGCAGGCTTTCTCTGGTACCACCTACCTGGTGCAGCGTAGAAAGAAATCTTGAAACCAAAAACAAACGCAGTGAAGTTAACCCGTTCAACTGGCACAGGGCAATCCGAGGTTTCCTCCTGAAACGATTCAAATCTCCTCTCCTGCGACAGTCCGCTATTTCACAAAGCGGGACCGACTCAATTCAACCCCTGTTCGATAAACAAGCATAAAAAAGCAAAATAGAATCCTTGCTTTCATTTCAACAGCCCTGTCACAATTATTAGCTTCACCGTTTCCGCCAACGGAGCCTTTTTCCGAAAGAAGGAGCTCGCTACTCCGGGGAGCGGAAACGGGGCGAACAAAAAGACCGCAGCATGTGAGCTTCGAGTCGGGGTTGGCGCTGGCTACAAAACCCGTCCTGTCTCTGCGGACACCGAAAGGCACTCTTCTTGCCTTGATGCTTGGATTCGTGCTCGCCGAAAGGCACTTCTTGCCTTGATGCTTGGATTCATGCTCACCGAAAGGCACTTCTTGCCTTGATGCTTGGATTCGTGCTCATCCAAAGGCACTTCTTGCCTTGATGCTTGGATTCGGACACTCGGTGCCACCAAGGCCCGCGGTACTGCTCTGCAAACCGGCCGAACACGTGTAGCTTGGCCTACGAGGCCACGCTTTCCTTCGGTGCGCTTCCCGGCCGAAACGCAACCCGAAAGCAGGCTCAAGAGCCCGGTTCCTCGAGAGGAGTTGAAAAGGGCGCGGGATCCCTCCACGGTATCCTGCGCTCAACGGAAAAGCTGTGAGTTTCGTACACCGTCTGACTCGGGAGCAGGTTTCGAGACTACCTACCGCCGTTCTTTGCACGTCTCGCTTCGATCAATCTGAAGTCTTTTTTTTGTATTAGCACCTGCTTTGTAGGAAATACTTGAGGGGCTGCCAGCTGCAAAAGATCAAAGAAAGGGTGTAAATGTGCTGTAGCCCACACGAAACACAGGTGAATCTGGGTTCAGTGGCGGGTGTAAGCGTTCAAAAAAAAAGACCCACTTTGTAGTGTAGGTATTAGGTTCTCCCTCTAGCCTCCTTCGAAGCAAGCACAAGGCAGTCCCTCGAGTATTTGCAAAACTGCAGAACATGCAGGGTCAAAACCTTGTGTCTTTTTGGTAAACGCTGCCGCGGGGCCGATGGCCCCCAAGAGAAGAAGAAAAAAAAATTGAAAAAAAAAAATTGTTCAACGTCATCAAAAATTACCGCAGTTTTTGTTCCATTTTTTTTTCAAACCCAAAATTTTCCCTGAAAAAATGGTGGCCATTTTTTTTGGGTCTAACCCCCTGTTACCAAAAAGACACAAGATTTTGACCCTGCATGATAACGCGCTCTTGCACCGCCGGCGATTTACGTGCACCTGAATTAACTTCGAACAAATGAAGTGCAGAGTATCGCAGATTCCCTGGATTGTAGACGACGTTCGAACACAGATCCAGAGCCTGCGCGTTCAACGAAAAACAACTCTCTATTCTCTCTCTTCTGCATATTTTTTAGAGTGCAACTTTTGTATCAGTCGTTGCTGTAACATTACGTCGGCAGCTTCTGATTGAATTTATTTGTTACCAAACATGCAATGGTGGCGGAAATAAGAACGCGTCACAGGCCATCCACGGCGTTTCCTTGCACCCTGCACCAAGAAACAAACGTCTAGGGCAAAGCGTTCAACGAAAAACAATTCCCTCCTCTCATCATTTTCCGGTTTCAACCGTGGTGTGTTTCAATGCCCGCGCAACTCTGACGCCACTCCTCACAGTGTCATCATCGCTGTTGCAGCCAGAAGGTCAACGTAGGCGCCTGGCGACAGGACTGCGGCTCGCATGAAACGACTTCCGCCCGTCGCAGTGACGAGAAAATCCTCCGATCTTGCTCGTCTCTCCTCCGGTATGAGCCGGTCCATCCCATCTTGATAGACCGTGATAGACCGAAGAATTCTGCACCGGGCAATTCGATGCAGCTCTAGGGACTAGGGATGGACCTGATAGACCGTGGTGGACCGTGATTAACAGCGGCAGGCACTTCGATGCAGCTTCAAGAGACAGGGACGGACCGGCTCACGGTACCAGCTGCATGGCGAGGCGAGTGGCGAGTCGTCACTATTTAGGCGGAATTCGATTCCACCCCCCAACCACAGCTTCCGGACACCGAGGGCCGGTTAGCGCCTATACACACGTCCAAGGTCTCGACTAGCACAGCGTCGTTTCTCCTCTCACCTTGACTTTTTCGGACGTACTGCCTGTACGGAACTTCTCCTTTTGTTTCTCAATCAAACCCTCCATGTTTTTGTGCCCAACTTAATAATCTGTCGTCAAAAGGTGTCTCCTGCGCGCAAGGGAGTCTGAGTAGCCCCTCTAGTTAAACACAATCTCCACCGTAGGTGACCCTACCCACCGTACGGTCGCCCCCCTTGGAGGCGAATTAGGGGGGAAATGCTTCTTTTGGACAAAGAATCCCCCCAAACGGTCTCGAGCGAACTTTTCGTTCCCCATTCGGGCATTTGCCCCCACAATTGCCTCGAGGCTCTTGACGCCTTTGGAGGATCCGCCCCGTGAGGTCGTGTGTGGTACTCATCAGCATGCCGATGACTCCCCACTGTCGCGACAATATGCCAAGTCATAGCGTATATTAATGCTGCTGCTGTTAAAAAGCTTGTAGTTGGATCCAGAGCTCAGGTTGCAAGGTGGCCCAGTTTGCTGGGCATCAGCGTACTGCTGGTATTCAGAAGGCTGGGATAAACCCCTCGCATCAAGACCTACACGTGTCTGTGCCGCAAACAACGAGGTGCCGCCTTTTCACCACGATCCGCCTTCAAATGCCCCAGGGGAGGCAACTGTAAGGACATAATACAAGAGAATGGCATCCCGAGGGAATGGGAGAACCCCGTCTGTCTTTTCGTTTCGCCTTGTATGAAGCCCCGTGGTTCGAATGCTGCCGATCACCTTTCCTTTTCTCCCCAGCTGCGCTTCCGCTACAGTATGCCGTCGCGTTTTGGGCGGACATCCGGCATGCGAACTTTATAAGCCCTGCTTTGTAGGAAATGCTTGAAGATACTGTCAGTTGCGATAGATCAAAGGAGGTAAAGGTGCTACGAAACACAGGTAAATCTGGGTTTAGTGGCGGGCGTAAGCGTTCAACGAAAAAGACCCACTTTGTAGTTGTATTGTTTTCTCCCCCTCTAGCCTCCTTCGAAATGAGCCCAAGGCAGTCCCTCGAGTATTTTGTACAAGCACCTGCTTTGTAGGAAATGCTTGAGGAGACTGCCAGTTGCGAAAGATCAAAAGCATAGTGTGGTCGGCATGCCGATGACTCCCCACTATCGCAACAATATTCCAAGATCAAAGGAGGTAAATGTGCTGTAGCCCACACGAAACACAGGTACATCTGGGTTTAGTAAGCGTTCAACAAAGGCAGGGACGACAAGAAATACGGTAGAGCGCACTAAAGTTTGCTTTTGACGACACCAAGATAAGGTAGGGAAGTCGTCTCACAATTGGGGATTTCTTATGGTAGAAAGCTTGCTTATCTTCAAAAAACATCGGATGGCAGCGTGCTGTGCTGAATCACTTCACAGGGTTTACACGTCAATGGTACAGGAGCACCTTTTGCGGAGGCTCGTTCTGGTATACTAAGCCACCCCCTTTGGCCCTCCAAGAATCTATCGGACATTTCTTCTGTACCACTACATTTCTGCCCCCCACAAGCCGTGTTCGTGGCCCAAAACAGGTTCCAACCCAATAGGTACGCATACGGAAGAGCGGATTACCCAAATTTCTAAACGAAGGCACCCGGCACGCGGAAAAATAGCATTGACCCTGCATGATTACCAGCTGCAGAAGACACGAGACAAGGCGTACAAAGTCGCCAACAGCGACTGAAGGACTCCACTCGCCGTTCAACCGGGCCGGCACACTCACAGAAACAGCAAATCCAGGCCGTCCACCAGCATTGATCAGTTAGAGTGTAGCCACCCAACACCCGATACATTTCCAGGGAAACCCAGAAGCGTTTGCCAAAAGCAAGAAAGAAACCCCCAAAGACACCACACACACACACACACACACACACACACACACACACACACACACACACACACACACACACACACACACACACACACACACACACACACACACACACACACACACACACACACACACACACACACACACACACACACACACACACACACACACACACACACACACACACACACACACACACACACACACACACACACACACACACACACATAACCAAAAAGTCGAAAGAGAGGGAGAGAGAGCAGACAAGCCAAGACCGCAGCGCGGGGGGGCGGGCGAGCGGAAGCAGCCACCCACACACACACACACACACACACACACACACACCAACCCATAAAGGGAGCGCGCCGCCCCTTTTGCCGTCGAGATGGGGTGCACAGGGGGCAAAGAAGCGCCCCCGCCGGCCCGCAAGAACCCGCAGCCCCAAGCGGGAGCCGGGAAGAAGCCGCCGACGGCGGCGGCGGCCGCCGCCGGCGGCGGCGCGAGGGCGCCAGAGAAGAAGGCCCCCGCGGCGGCGGCGGCGGCGCCGCCGCCGAAGGGGCCGAAGGTTACCCTGCCTCCGTCGCCGTTCGCTCCGTCGCCGCCCGAAAATTACAAGCAGTCGTTCCCCGTGTGGGCCCCGGAGGAGGTCTTCGTCGACTTGGACAAGGTGTCCCACGTCCGCGAAGGCGTCGAGCCCATCTTCAAGAGCGGGTCGTCGCCCACTATGGAGTTCAGCGGCTTTGCCCACACGGTCGTCGACTTCGAAAAAACCGCGCAGCCGAAGCTCGAGAACACACAGCGCCACGCGGGCCCCGCCAGCCCGCCGTCGTCCAACGAATGCGGCCTCGCCTCGAAGCTCGGCATCAACCCCGCCCTCGACCGCCACCTCATGTACCTAGTCAAGGCCCTGCACACCCTGCCGCCGCCGCTCGGCTGGGAAGAGGTCGTCGACACCCAAAGGGACAAGCGGTTGTTCAAAAAATCGTATCCTCCGCTTCCTCCCGGCTCGCCGCTGCCGCCGGCCGCGGAGATGCTGCTGCGCCGGCGGGCGCAGGTCGAGCACCCGATGTACAGGCACTACTTGTACCTCGTCCACGAGGGCAAGTTCCCGCCGAAGACGCCGGGGACGATGTGGCTGGAGGGGGCAAAGCCGGAGGTTAAGCCCAGCACCTTCACCCGGCCCGTCCGCCTGTATCTCGCGGAGCCGGCGAAGACGGGAAAAGGCGCGAACCCGTGGATCGACCCAGCGGCGCGAGACTTCAACTCCGAGTTCCAAGACCTCTGGGACACCACGCCTCTGCAGCCGGGCGCGCTGCGGGACCGTGAGGTTGCCCTGATGACGCTGCTCGACGACTTCGAAACCGAGGCGCTAAACGCGGCGGTGACCTTCGTGCTGGAAACGGCCGTCGGCGACCGGAACAACACCCTCCGCGTCGGCAACCTGCTCCTCTCCTACCAAAACTCCGCCAAGCACATCCACTTCTACGGCTCGCGGTCGAACGCCGTCAAAATGCACCAGCACGAGTTCCAAGGCTACCACTGCGTGCTGTCAGCCTACCTCGCGAAGCTGCACGTGCCCCTGCACGCGACCATCTGCTTCCTCGGCAACAGGGTAACCGTCGTCGCGGCGCTGCCGCTGTCCAAAACGTCGCTCGTGCTCGGGCCTTCGGACCCGAACGCATCGCCCGAGACCCGCAAGTACGCGCAGGGCGGAGAGGCAGAATCGCTGCTTGAGATCATGGCCGCCGACTACAGGCTCGCGAAGCACGTCACGCCGTCGATGGAGACCATCAAAGTCGGTTCCGCGATGACCGAGTGCCACGCCGGGTCGGACAAACGGCTCTACGTGACGCAGGTGTCGCGGACGCTTCCATCCTGCCCTGTTTTGCTGGTCGACTCCTTCGAGTTCCGGCCCGAATTGGTGAAGACCTACCGGGAGAACAAAGGGCTGTCGACCTACTGGCAGAACCCGGAGGACGGAATCGTGCACCAGCTGCAGACGTACGTCAACGAAGAAACCGTCGAGTTCTACTCGGTGTGGGTGTGCTCGCCGGCCGGGATCGAGGGCGTCAAGGACGGCGACGACTGGGCAGACTCGTTCCACCACTTCGGGCTGAAGATGTCGAAGCTGCGGCTGGTCCACGACAAGATCGCGTCGAAGCAGGACATCTCGGATCGGCTGAAGGAAAACAGGCTGTACTCCCTGCGCAACGAGATGTTCGCGCGCGGGTTCAAAGCGGCGCTGAGGGAGGCAGACGACCCGTCCGAGTGCTTCACGCTGTTCATGGAGGACACCGCCGTGTTCCTGGCACCGTTCACGAAGAGAAAGTACGACTGGGATCCGATGACCGTCTTCAGCTCTGCCCAGGAGATGGACATCAAGCTCCTGCCCGACCAGGAAGCCATCCTCGCCCGCGTGGCGCCGATGATGGACAGCCACATCCAAACCAGGCGGGACCACGAAGGAAACCTCCGCATCACGGAAGTTGACCTCAGCCAGAAGGCGCTCGTCAAGGAACGCTCCCCGAAACACTGCCAGAACGTGTTCACCTTCACCAAGGGAGCCTCTCGGTTCAGACCCGAGATCATGCGTGAACTCGACAGGAATCAGGTGTGGCACAGTGCTTCTTTTACAACGAACTATCTCTTGCGGGTTGTCCTGGTCGCATAATCCCCCCCTGTGTTATTATTCGTTTTGTCGAATACCAAAAAAAGTTAGGGTAGCCGAGCAGTAGCGGGATCAAATAGTGTTTTCAGACAACCGGACGCGTGTCAAATAACTGTTATTATTCGACCCCCCTTTAAATGCGGCGTCCAGGCTAAAAAGAGTGTTCTGGTGGTTGCAACGAACCCCGAACCCGATTAAGAGCAATATTTTGAAAACGGTCGAACGACTTGGCTGGCCAAAAATGAAAGTTGTTCGTACGAATGCGTCTTCGCCACCATGGCCCAGCCTCAATGGTCCCGGATACTCTGAAATACTGACCTTGTAGAACACGAAGCAGTCCAAAAGAACAAGAGGGACGTCGGCCAACGACTATTCAATACCCCCTCCGCCGTGTGCTGTATTTTGTCTTGAAGTACCTTCGTGACGAGTAGGTTGGGGGAAATGGATTGGATGCAGCCATGCAGTCAACGAAGCGTGCTATCCGTACTGGGCTGCTCTAATACCCCCTCCGCTGTGTGCTGTATTTTGTCTTGACGTACCTTCGTGACGATTTGGTTGGGGGGAATGGATTGAATGCAGCCATGCAGTCAACAAGCGTGCCATCAGTACTGGGCTGATCTAGTACCCCTCCGCTGTGTGCTATATGTTGTCTTGAAGTACCCTTTGGTTGGGGGGAATGGATTGGATGCAGCCATGCAGTCAACAAGCGTGCCATCAGTGGGCTGATCTAGTACCCCCTCGAAACCATCCACAGACGTCGACTCATATCAGTTCCGACGCGATGACAGAGGAAGCGCTGGAAGGAGACCTTTCGAATGACATGGCAAACGTCGGGAACCTCCTCGAAAGCGTGCTCCTCGGGAGGGTGATCCCGAAGTTCGCGTCCGACCTGCTGATCCGGCCGCCCGGCGACCAGGACATGCTCGCGAACCTTGCCCACGAGAAGGGCATCAACATGCGGTTCTTAGGTGTCGTGCTGTTCCACATCATGCAGTGGAAGGACGACGGTGACTGGCGGACCGTGCGTGATCCCGATACCAACATCCCCCTGGCGGTTGAGGTTGTCATCATCGAGATGTACTCCCGCACGTTCCTCGACTTTTTCGAGGACAAGGTGCAGGGCCACTCGTACACGGGCGCGACGCTGAAGGCGAAGGCCTGCTTCCAGTCCCTCATCGACGACCCCCAGTTCCTCACCCCGCGCATGAACCGCAAGTTCGGCGGCGGGCCCGGCAGCGTCAAGATGCCCCCCGCCGACAAGCTCGTCAAACGATGCTCCGAGCTCTGCGGCGCGCTGATCGTGATGGCCGACGAGACGTCCGTCGCTGAAGTCGCGTTGTCGCCGGTTGTCAAAACGGTCCACCTGCCGCCGCACCTGCGGTGCAAGTGGCTCGCGGACTCTGAAAACGCGGTCGACATGCAAGTGCTGCCCGCTATAGAGATGTCGCTGGTCGACAGAGTCGACGCCAGGCCGGACGGCACGTCGGCCATCCCACTGCTCGCGATGCTGTCCCTGCTGTACCAGCGCTGGGAGGAAGAGGAACCGGGCACCCGGCAGCAGCAGCTGCTCGACCGCCGCGTGCAGATCGCCGAGCAGACCGACCCGGCCTCCATCGAGCACGGTGACGCCAACCTGCTCCTCGGCGACTACTACAAATATCTCGAAGACCACAAGCAGGTCGTTTTCCTTTTCTTCTTGCCGTACGTAGGTGTCATGGGGGGGGCCTTCACGAGGCGACACTGTTAACCGCACCTTAATTGAGTTGCGGTCGCCGATCCCCCAACCGCCAGCATCATGTACTCGACGCGACGCGGAACGAAGTGCTGCTTAGCAGCCAATGGCCTGTGATGGCTGAGTGCACACCTAAGCACGGCTGCATCCTTGTGTTGTAGCCGTGTTGTGTATAAGGCTTTGTGAGGGCTGGTCAACTACCTCACCACTATAGGCACAAACCTTTCGCGACCGCGATAGGACAGTCGGGATGCCGGGGGCGGGTCTCCATGAAGAAGAGAAAAGTAAAGCAAGACCTGTCCCCTGCGCCGGCTGTCTCCGGCCGACACATACTACGACTAGTCTATCGTCACAAATTGTTGCTGCATATCGAGTTCAAACTACTTTAGTACACGGTAGGAACTGGAGCAAAGCGCATGGCAGGTTGAGCATACCACCCGAGCCTACAACAGGAGAATTTGGGTGGGTTGAGGTGGGTCTTCTGAGACTGATTTTTTCTCGCCAGACGAGCGCCTGGTCCGGGCCCTCTGGTAAACGTGCCCTTCACCGTCATCGAGGAGAAGGACGGGGCGTTGCGCCAGCGATTCATTTTGTGGTCGTTCGATGGGAATCGTGTGGCCGAGGCCCAGGGTTACGAAGCGCACGTGCCACTGGGGCATGTGTCCAAGTACCTTACCGCGGTACATGAGGAGTGTGGCACGACGCGGGACTTCAGAACGGGGTTCTACGCAGTGGCCATCCCTCCAGGCGCAACTCGGCTCTTCCGGTTTTGCGACGCGGAGGGCGCATGGTGGGAGTTGACACGTCTCCCCATGGGGCATTCGTGTGCCCCGGAGATAATGCACACTCTTGCCGCCGTTTCGGTCGAGCACCCGGACTACGTGATGCCCCAGTTCGCGGAGCGCTCTGTGGTTGTCGATGTGTGGGTCAACATCAGATACGCCGGAACAAAGGAGTCCGTCGTCGAAGCCACTCGACGTTTGCCTAACTTGGAAAGAGACGGATTCGCAAACTGCCTCACGGCAGTACGAGTTCATCGGGGTCCGGGTGGGATCATGTATCGCACCAGGTGGCGCTGTGCCGCAAGCTCAAGCGGAAGCTGTTGGAAACGCGCTACGTGCTGGGTGCTGCGACCGTTCCGGCGCATGAGTTGGAAACGAGGGGCGCCTGCTGCACGCAAGGGCCATCGCGGGGATTTTCCCCGGGTCCTTCTGGTTTTCGCTGAAGTTTCTCCGACGTGTCACCAACGCGTTGAATCGAGGAGCCAAGCTGCCGTCCGATTACGTGTCAATTTCCCCGTGCGTGCGGGCGTCTCTGCAGACCTGGATTGATTCGGTTTTGAAACCTCGCAGTCTTCCAACCGGAGCGGCGAGGCCGTCTATAACGGCATTTGTAGATGCCAGTAAAAACCCCGGTATTTCAAGCGAACTTTAACTCTAAAAAGGGCTGGGGGGGCGTCCTTGTGTCAGACTTCTCTCCTTCCTTCCCTTTCTGATGAAGAATGAACTGGATGACCCAAGCCGAGACCGAGTGCGATGAGGCCAGAAGCTAGCTGCCAATTCTTACTACTACCTGCCGCACGCCCAAGCTTGCTCTGCACCCTCTGCTGACTAAACCGCCTCAGAACCATTCCCCGCAAACGGTCAATATCTGCAAACCCCTGGAACCTCTGAACTAATACCCTGGTATTAGCATACTTTCAACAAAAAAAAAAAAAAAAAAAAAAAAAACGCCAAACAATAAATAGCAGGCAGCGCGATACTACACCGCCGCGTACTCAGTGCTCAAAAAGAAGGTCGGAGACAGCCAGGAGACGCTGGAGGCTGTGCTGGGGCTCGCGTCCGTGCTGCGGATTGCAGGGGAAGAGAAGGCGGCGATGGAGTGGTTCGAAACGGCGCGCGCAATAGCGTCGAAGCTGACGGGCGCCGTGGCGGACGCGAAGATGATCGAAATCGACACGGTCACCGCCGAATGCTTCGTGGAAGAGTGCCGGTACAACGAAGCCGTGACCGCGTTCACGAAGGCCATCAACCTGACCGAAAAGACCCTCGGCCCCGAAGAAGAGACGCTCGCGCACCTTCTAGAGCAGCGCGCCCGGGCGAACTACAGCATGAACAAGTACAAGGAAAGCGTGAGCGATTTCGAAAGGTCTGCCCTTTGTCCTGTCATCTCACTGAACATCCCCCCCGTCGGTCAAGAATACGTTCGACGGGGCAACGAAAAGAACACAACAGCCTGCGCGCGTCTTTCGGCAGGAAGAAGCGTTTACAACGATATAAGAAATGTTGGAGGAAATGAGAAGCTCGTTGCCACAAACCGGCGTTTTCACTTGCGTCCTGAATCCAGCTTTCCGTAAAAACGGTCAAGCACTGCGTTCAACGAAAACAACTCTCTCTTCCCATCATCTCCATCATCATTAGTTTTGTATTAGCCGCGGTTGTGCGTGTGTGGTTCTTTTAAGACGGATTGTGTCTGCGCTCTCTCTCCCTCAAGCTTGCCGCCCGAGGGAACCGGCTGTGAGCCGAAACTCGACGCCGGTCTCTCCGGACTGCACCAGAAGAGAACTTCGCGCACGGCTACCGTTGCACCCTCCATGTTTGCACCTTCCTCGGATGCTACGGTCGGGAAGGGGCTTCAAACTAATTGGGAAAACTCGTTCCCCTTCCCCGCGTTCTGCGTGTGGGGTTACCACCGGGCAAATGCCTTGGCTCACTTGCGGGAGGTGTCGCTGCTCACGTACCAGGGTGGTCCTGGCTGTTGCCCTGTATTAGCCGCGGTTGTGCGTTTGTGTTTTGCAGTACACATGTGCAGACGTGTTCCGGAAGTGTTCCCTTCAGTCAGGCGCCTCGTTTTGTTTGCGCGCGCGGTTGATCGTTTTCCCACTTGTATTTGCTCTGTGTCATTCTCAGGTTAAGAATTCTGAACAACCGCCAAAACACGCTGCCTACGTCGTTTGGGCCTGCACAATACATTGAAGGGCAACCCGCAAGATTGTTAGTACTAAACAATCGCTCTGGGGACAAGGCACACAAAGCGTGCGTCGGGGTTAGCACCCGTCCGCTGCCCTGCGACCCGTCTTTTCGGGCTAAGTGTCCTGGAAACTTCGCGTGAACTTTTCTCCCGCAAATACAGGGCCATCGACGTCTACCGAAAGCACCAAGGCGACTGCGTTGAAGTCGCAGACATCGCAGTCTGTCTTGGCCAAATTGAGACACACGGCGACGACATTCGCAAAGCCCGCGAGCACTTCGAGCTTGCCCTGCAGATCTACAAGGCGAAATACGGACCGGTATGAACCTTGCTCGGGACGTTATCTACAACCATGCATGAGCACACACAGAAACACCTCCCTACATAGGGGTAGCAGTCGTCAGCATTGCACGATGCTTGGCGACGAGTGATTACGAGTCTCGGAACAGGAGACTCGAAACTGTGACCCACGTGGTCAATCGAGTGATAAAGAGCTGCGTCGCACTGCCAGCTGCCGTCTATCGCGGTGATGCGGACTATCGCCGCACAGATGTGCTCTATCTCCAAACCTCAGACAGTCACAACACGGTGCGGTCGAAGAGGTAGCCACCTCGTGGCTAATGTTTAGGCAGTACTGTCTGCCCCTCGTGCAGGGGATACAATTGACCGAGATAAGAACCAACGCTAGCAATAGCAGCGGTGTGTGGATGAAACGGGTCAATCGAGTGATAGCGGGAGTGTGCGGTGCGGCTTTCAAGCCTTTGCTGATGCAACGTGAAAAAAATCCCGCAAACCAGTAGCAACTTGTCGCTGAAATCCCAGCAAACGTTTGCAACCGCCACGAATTGGGCCGCGACAAAACTGACCCTTAATACACGACTTCAAGTCGGTGCAAGCCCGCAAGAGCTTCTGCTCTATCGACTTTTGACGGTAGTGTAGTGGACTACCGTGGCCGCTGACGATGACGGGGTTGCAGCTATTCAGGCCGAGCTCATTGCGCAGAAAGAGCTTGCCACATCGGGTGAGATTTGCCTGTGTAAAGATATTCAGCCGCGACGGGGCGAACTCCCGTGCATATAAGTCGATCTTTGAGTGCGTGAGCCCCTCCGAAGAAAGGTCCATCACACTAGTTCCAAGCTACTTAGCCCGGGTCTCTGGGTCGCGTCCCCCTCCTTCTTTTGGTCGCCTGGTCCTGCGTCTTGTTGGTCCGTCCGGGCTGGGGGCTTCGCGCTTCCCCTTCGTCTTGCATCACCTCGTCTCCACTCCCTGCCGCACGGGCTCCTACGTTTTGTGCCACCTGCGACGCGGGTCGCTTTACTGCTTTTCTGCGCGACGGCTGCTCTGTACTCGTTGCCTTATCCGCGATTGCCGCTTCTCGTACCGACCGCGCCTGCCTTTCCTGTTCTACGACGGGGCGAACTCCCGTGCAGCCCACACCGCAAAACGAAAACCAGCCGAGTGTCGGATGGAGAAGCGGACAACTCGTCCTCCGAAGAAACCGACCCAGTGCCACATTCATTGCGAATGTGTTCGTGGTGTCAGTCGCAGGAGTCTTTTTTGGCCAGCCAAAGCGAGTAAAAGGGTGAAAGAGCACGTATAGTAGCGAGTAGAGAAAAGAACGAGTGTAAAAGAACGGAGGTAGCACAAATTCTTGCCTTTCCCTATCCCTCAAAACCAGCACAAAATCTCTTTCCGACTGAACCCCCCACTCTATCTTAGGCTACAAAACGTAACACAGATCAGCAAGGAACTGCCTGACATACCACTCCCTAAACCAGAGCACTGCGCATGTCACAGATACAACTCCGGAAAAACGATCAACGGCCACGCCATAGGCTTCCTCTCAGCAATTACGAAAGAAAACGGGCTTTCGGAAATCGTCAGCAGAGGCAGAAAGTACAGATGCTACCAGAGCCACCACGCTCTGACCGAAACGCTACACGAGGCAATAGAGGAGTACGTACAGACATACTACCCCGCAGGCAGTGACACAACCTCATTCGAAACGGAGCTCAAAGCCGAAATATCACGAAGAATGGCGGCTCTACCACCTTCAGACGACGAGAAATTGAATACAAAGGCCACAGCCGAACTAGCTGTCATTAAACAACACCTGGTCATCTTACCAGTAGACAAAACAACGCACGATTTTGGATACTGTTGCAAAGCCCAATACACACACGCGCTACGACAACAACTCGACGCAAACGAAACATACGAGAAACAAACGATCACAAAAACAGAAGTAGAGAGCAACCACAAACGTATAATGGCAGAGCTCGACCTACCGTTCCACAAGGGACTACCACACCTCTACGGCTCCATAAAATTACACAAAGCAGAACCATCTTTCCGTTGGATAGCCGGTGTCGCCGCAGAAAAAAACAAAAAGCACCGCAACACAAAACGCGAGGCACCCAAAGCAACCCTCACAAATGCCCACCTCGAACTATCAGGCCTATTGAAAAGCGTGATGAAAGCCCTCAAACGAAAAGACGAACTCAACTTCCGCCGTACAGGAATCAAACGTGTATGGTTTACAGAAGGACCAGACGACATCACCCTGCACATAAAGCAGAACCTCACCCGCCTCCGATACAAAATCCCAACTACACACGACTTCGAGGACATGTACACAAGGCTACCTCAGGACAAGATAGTGGAAGAAGTATGCGAAGCGATCGAAGAAGCTTTCGAATTCGAAGAACAGAACGGCAACCCTAACCTAACACGTGGAGCGAAACAGAAAGGCAAGAAAACCTTCACCTTCAGCCGGCAGACGAACGACACGAAGCGCGCATACTCCAGAGAAGCAGTCAAAGAACTACTTGCAATCATTATCGGTAACAGCTACATAGCACAAGGCGATCAAGTACTCAGGCAGACCGACGGCATACCTATGGGCGGTAATGCTAGCTCGGATATAGCAAACCTTTTCTGCTATCGGATCGAGAAAGCATACGTAGACAGCCTCGTAGATGAAGGAAAGATCGAAGAAGCGAAGGCACACGCACACACCTACCGCTTCATCGACGACTTCCTCAACTTCGGGACCACACCACCACCGCAGCACCTTTACAACATGCGGTACAAAAACACAACTACAGCACACGACGACGTAGTATTTCTCGGAGTCCGGATACGCGTCGAACGTCCGGATCCTCCCCACGCACCGCACATCCGCCTCACAATACAACCGAAAAACTACGGGACCCGCTATACCCACCACCTAACAACGGCTCCCAAGGCGCAAGCGAGCGGTATCTTCAAGGGCGCGCTGATACGAGCAATCCGACAAACGAACCACCTACAAGACCTGCGTGTAGAAATACAGAGGAGCGTATATGCCATGATCGACAGAGGTCACAACCCACGGGTACTATACGCACCCTGGAACGCATGGCTCACAGAGGAATTCGGCAACCTGCCACGACTCCACAGCCAGCTCAAGCCGTTCCTTGGATTCTGCGTAGCCCGGCACAAAAAACGCCAACCACGCATCAACGAACCGGAGTTCGCCGGCAAACACAGGCCAACCAACTTCTTCCCGGCCCACTTACCGAGCGAATCACCATCCTCCGTTGACTCTCCATCACAACCCACACCCGAATTAACCGTCACGGAACGAGTAGCCAGCCTCGTTGCAACCATCACCATCGCCGCAGCAGTAGCAGCCAAAACGAAGCGGAAACACCCACAGCAACTTCACAAATACACGACAAGAAACTCTTGCTTCCTGCAAGCGTCGCTAAACCTCATAGCAGCGACACACTTGTCAAATCAAATACGCAAGTACAACGACTGTCCACAACACCAAACAGGCCCATGCACACAAGACGTGAACGAATGGATAAGCGGCAGGAAAACCCAAAACGTCGTCCAAAGGCTCTTCGAGCACATGGGCACACACCTCGGCGACGGAGAACAACACGACCTAGAAGAAGCCTTACTTCAACTACTCGCTGCGATAGCGAACGAAAACGAAGAACACCGCACGTGCCAACCAAACTGCAGCGACGCCTTCAACGAATTATTACACCTACAGACGACAACAATCCATTGCAACAACTGCGGCTACATCAAAACAGAAGATCAACCCTACAGCATGACAATCCTCGCAATACAGGCCAGCACCGCTCAAGGATGTCTGGACAGTTTCTGCAAGAAAAGCACCCCCAAAGATTACAGATGTGACAAGTGCAAAAAGACAAAGACAGCAGAAACGCAAACCAGTATCCGAGCAGCACAAGACACATTACTACTGTGTCTTAGACGGAACGAGTTCGCAAACGAAAATCGAACCCCGGTGGCAGCTGATCCCACCCTCAACATTCCGGACCACGAACACAAATACGAACTCCAAGCCGTTATAACACACACAGGAAGAGAGAACGCCGGCCACTACACCATCCACAAACGTAACCGCACCCCTTTCACAGACCAAAACTGGACACATTACAACAACGAAACCACCTCACACTCCCGGGAACCTACGTACACAGACAACGCCACGTACATGTTCCTGTACACGAAAGAAGACACCACCGACACAGACCCTACACAAACACTCGAACTGCTCGAAGAATTGCGAGGGGACACCCCTACCTCAGACGACGAGACCTCATCCGAAGAAACAACACAGCATGAAGGAACGCTGATTTGGGCATGCCCAGCCTGCAAAGCAACTACCACGGACGCAGGCAACAAGTTCAAAGGCGCCAAAGGCCTCCGTACACACATGCTTCACTGCAAAGAGATGACTCTAGCAACAAGCCCAGTACGAAAGGCGGCACAGAAAGCCCTCGGAAAACGCAAATGCCCATACTGCAACAACGACGGACGGACCGCAGGGAAAGCGCGCTTCAAAAGTCTACGCCACCATATCTCAAAATGCAAGAGAAACCCAGCGGTATCGCACACGCTCAAGGCTACGAAAAAGAATAAGCAAAGTAAGCGAGGAACTTAATTTCATCATCCACGGCTGCCTCGTGCAGCTAGAGAACCCCGACTGTGGAGGACAACAAACAGTCAAATGAGGTTTTTTTAAAATAAATTTTTTTATCACATCTTACGACTGTAAGAATAACATCGAACAATAACCAACGCTACTTCCACTTCTTCGAGCCAACGAGCCTTCATGCGAACAGCGCAAGCGTAACCTCTGTCACTCAAACCCTCCAACCACCCCCCCCCGGTACCCCGAGGACAACCCTCAAAACCCCAACTTCCCCTCTCCCCCTCTCCCCCCCTTCTTTTTCTCCCCCATTTCTTTTTCCTTTTTTCATCCCCTAATCCGTGCCTCGTAACACACAGCCGCCGATCAACACGAAACCACCCAGAAGAAAAGCCAGGCACCGGGATCTTCCTGACGAGCACGCAACCCGGTGAACTTAATCAAGAGTCGAAGATTAGCGTCGAAACTTCCTGGCTTTTCACGCCGCAGCAGAACGACCACACCCTACCCAAACCCAAGCACCCTCTAAACGCGTTAGGGGACTTCACAAGGTTTCACAACGGAGTGACACAACACCCGAAACGAGTCGCACTCTTTTACATTTCTCAACCCCCCGCCATACCCAAGCCTCTACGGTCAACCGGAGACTTTAAAATACCGACCTTCTAATCCACAAATAACGCTAGTAATAACAACGACGGGGACCCAGAAGCCGGAAACTGAAAGCCGATTGGTGAAAGTGACAAGTGGACTATAGTTTGCTTCAAACATACCCACTGTACGCCATACACCTCAACACACATGCATACATACACCCACACAGGTCAACGACCACGTGAAGCTCATCATGCAAGAGCACCTTGCCCCCTGCTACGAGAAGATTGGTTTGATCAGCCAGTATCGCAAGTGCCAACTTGAGGTATGCCAAATTGCTTCAATGGCAAAGTTGTTGGTCGATGCATCCACACTGGTCGTTGAAAAAGCCGTAGCCGGTTGCCACAACGAGTTTGCCTGCTTAGCTTGCCATGTTCTGTTTTGAAAGATTACTTGCGTACACCACAGAGACTCGAAAAGTGTTACGAATTTTTACTCTGAACCCAGAACCTGGACCTCCAAGCGAACTTCACTCCAAAAACCTTAACTCAAAAACAAATGCACACACAGCTGATGCTCTCAGAAGGTAGTGACGAATGCTCCGACAACGTTGCTTTGAAGTACTACGAGGTTTGAAATGGCTTTTTTGTTTCGTGTCCTCGCGAGCAAGTGTGACGCCAGCAGCTTTGGGACCTGGACGCTTTTTGGCACCACTTCATGTGGTCAGCAGCAAGATCAGCAGCTTTCTGGCTTCACCTTTACTCCAACCATACGGCGCGCGGCAAGCGGGGCGGGAGCGGTGGACAGTGACAGACGCAAGCATATTTCGGAGTGAGGATTTTATTAGTACTTGCAATCTAGCGGGTTGGCCTGCATTGGGACTGTGAAGGCTAAAAAAGATGTAGACGGCGTGTCAGAATCCTGAACGCGAACGAGAAGGGGTGAAGAACAAGTAGAGAGTCGATTAACCGTCACGCGCGAAGCACGTTTCACGACTGGGACGTGGTGCCATGATCCATCCCCTCTTGATAGACCGTGATAGACCGAAGAATGCAGCACCGGGCAATTCGATGCAGCTCTAGGGACCAGGGATGGACCTGATAGACCGTGGTGGACCGTGATTCACTCTGATAAACAGCAGCAGGCACTTCGATGCAGTTTCAAGAGATAGGGACGGACCGGCTCAATGAAAGTAAAACGGTAAAAACCGTCTTTGATTCTGCCTTATGATGATTCCACCATTCACTCCATTCTAAATGCTTCTCTCGAAGTTGGTCTTCTGAATGGAATGGAGTGCATTTGTGGTGGAATCATCATCAGTCAAAATCAAAGACGGTTTTACCGCTTTACTTTCATGGCACCAACATCGAGAGAACCATTTGATTCATCGTTCTCCAAATCCACATCCCCGGGTTTCCTGATCCAACCCCACTCTTTCCAATGGAGCGAATCAGAAGATACCCGTAGGAACCGGCCACGGCTCAAGCCCAGGACCCAACAAATTCCAAGCGTTTGGCAGCAGTCTCATCAACAGTCAACTGGAGACTCCGTGATCTGGCCTTCTAAGATCATGTGCACGCACAAGATCACGCCCTCATAGAGATGACAATTGAACACACGGACACACGACAGATCGCGCAAGCGTACAAGGAGGAAAACCGACGGGAGCAGGCCATCAAATACTTCCAACTCGCTCTCATTGCCCACCGCAAGTGCTACGGAGACGAGCACAAGTACACGAAGACGTGCCTCGACTGGCTTGAGTCGCTCGGTGGCAGGTATCCATTTATAACTTTCGGTTGGGACAAGCCCGCGGCAAGGGTACCAGGGAAAGCCTGCTACACGGGAGCCAAGCTTCACGTGTTCGGCGGTACTGCAGAGCCACGGGCCTACGGGTCAAGTGGCTACCGATTTCCCAAACTAAAGCATCAAGGCTTGGCGCAGCTTGGGGCTTGGCGCTCGCGCTGAACACAAGCTCGTCGAGACGGTCAGCCGCAGGGCAGAGCGGACGGGGTTGTGACACTGTGCTGCCTCCGACTCAAGCTTTGCAAGCTGTGGTTGAGCGTCACGTTCCTGGACCAGGAGCGGCCTTTTTCTTTTTCTTCTTCTTCGGTTGACAAGAATCAGTCAGCAAATCTGTTCTCATGCAAACACGAGTCCGGCTGTGAACACTGACAAGGAACGTGCCCCCGTCGTGTTCTCTTGCGCGCTTTTTAACCCCGCCCGTCACATGGTGCAACGGTTGCTTCACCTCTCGTGCCACGGCCAACAGGTTCGAAACGGGAATTTGAAAGCCGAGTGCCTCAGACCAAGATCGTCCAATCAACTAGCGTCCAGAAGCACGTGGTGCACCCCTTTTTGCGGAACGCTCAAGCTACAGTACATTTCCTCGCTTTTTTGAGACGCTTTGAACTGGCGGCCTCCTCGAGTGTTTCCCACAAAGCAGGTGCTTGCGTATACTTCTGTTGTTGTTCGAACGTGCAGCTTTGTTCGAATACTGGAGAACACGATAACACGGTGCGTTGTCAACCGAAACACATATCCAGTTTCACTGGAGTGCCCGTTCCCGGCGAGCTACGAGGGAACGAACCTGTAAGAGTATCAACGCTACTCTTTCAACAACGTACATATAAAGGTGTCACGGGATAAGCCGGCAGCCGCTGCTTAACATTGCATGCTAATCCATGTGGTTCATGTACTTAAAAGAACTCAATGCTTAACGATTTAAAAGCTACAGTTTCTGTACTTTATTGGTATAAAACGGTACCGGACCCCTCCGGTGAAAGAAGCACACCAAGAGAGCGCGGAGAGAAAATCAGTAAGAAGAAGAAAGTCAGAAAACAGACCCAGAACGGAACGTCCCAGGGGAAAAAATGGAGGAGATCGAACAATACCTCCAGAAGGCACAGCGACTCGCTGAGGAGGCGGAAGACGAAGCGCAGATCAGCGCGGTGTTCGGGATCATCAAGGTCCTGCTCATCTTGACCGAGAAGGCCGGGCAGAAGCGAGCCCGAGAACGAGGGATGGCGACGCCCCAGACGAAATCGAAGCCGAAGACAACGACGAACCCGAAGGCCGGGCAGAAGCAGCCCGAGAAGGCCGGGCAGAAGCAGCCCGAGAAGGCCGAGCAGGAGCAGCCCGCGAAGCAGACGACGGCGGCGCCCATGAAACATACGACGGCGGCGCCCGCGGAACAACTGAAGCAAGCAGACCGCCAGGCGGACACCGCGACGAAAGAAGGAACCGCCCGGAAAGAGCCGCGAGCGAGCGGATGGAAAGAAGTGGTCGGAAGGAAGAAGCCGGCTGCCCCGAAGAACGCAGGGCTACGGACCGACGACTGGGGGATGAAGGCCATCGACGTGAAGAGCGTGCTGGAAGGGAATACGCGGCGCGGAATCGTTGAGACGACGACGGAGGAAGGGAGAAAGGTCGTCGCCCACGCGAAGGAGCTGACCGACCTGGAAGCAGACGGCGTCGCCCTCGTGGTCATCACCCCGAAGCCGGCAGACGAGGAGCGCTCGACGTACGAGATCGTTTTCTCGACGGACGGGACGCCGTCCTACAGATACGTCACCCTGTGTGGAGACGCGCGGGCCGCCCAGGGGAGGATCGGGCTCAAGAAGACGGCCAACGAGACGCAGGTGCTGGTGTTCACTGCCCTGCACCGGGAGCTACCGAAGGAAACCGTGACGCTGCTCACCGACAAGAAGAAGGGGGCCGGTGTGATCGACCGCATGTGTGCAACGGCGGCAAGGGACAACGGCGCCGAGATCGAGAAGCGCCACCGATGGCGACACGCGGACCTGCCGGAGAGGAGCACCTGCATGGTGCGAGTGACGCTGGCGCAGGCCAACAAGCTCCTCGCCTGCAGCGGGAACGGAGGCCACTTCTGGTCAGCCCCCAGCTTCGCACGGGGTGGAGAAACGGACAGCGTCCTTTGGCTCGACAAGGCCGCCACCCTCGACGACGCACTCGCCCTGGCGGCCCTGCCTGGCACCAACGGGCTGGCTGCGGCGGTGACACGCCTGGGGGTCCGCTACACCGGCGACGAAGCACTGGAGGAGCTGCAGGAGGCGGCCGGCGACCTCGTCGCCCCGCCACGATACGGCGGAGGGCTGGCGTACTTCGTCACCGGCGGGCGGAATGAGCACGCCGCGGACATCACAGCGGCGCTCAGAGATGTCGGCTGGAACGGGGCGCAGAGGAAGTCCTTCACGAAGGAAGGGAGGACGAGGCTGATCGTTGTGTCGCAGCAGCCGCCGCCAGCCACAGTAGTGTCGAGGATGGGCCGCGACCCTATCTTCGTACGCCCGATCGCAAGGGGGGACGAACCGCGCGGCGGGGCGAAGGCGAACGTGTGGGAGGGGCGAATCCCCAGGGCCTCGCTGCCTAAGCAGGCAGTCAAAAGCGACGCGCCGATGGACCCGAAGGAAGGCCACATACACGTGTGGCAGGAGCCGGAGCGGAACAAGGGCACGCAGGAATGCGAAGAGTGCGAAGCACCCCGGCAGAACGGGACGATGATGCGCACATGCTTCTGCGCTGCCCGCATCTGTGGTACGTGCTACACGGCCGCAAGCAAGAAAGTGCAGGAAGTCCGGTGACTCGTGAACTCGACGCTGGTGTCACATGGGGCTGGTGAAGGCCAGCTCCATGTTGACTTCGAGGCGGTCTGCTGGACCAGCCACGACCTCTCCGGTGCCCCTGCAACCGCGCCACCTGACGCGTCACTTAACCACCACGACCCGAAGACCTCGGAACCAGCCGTCGCCTGCCTGGCGCCACTGCGATCTGCCCTGCCCTCGTTCGGGCTGCCGAGTCCTAGCACCCCTGCCAGGCAGTTCGATCACGCAGAGACGGAAAAAGAGAATTCCTGCTCCTCTTCTTTTCCCCTCCCTCTCTCTCACGGCGCGCCTGGCCTCAATCGCCCGGGAGCGATACCCCGAGGGACCGGTTTTGCGCACAAACAATCCCCCTACAATAGCCAGTGTGCCCGGCCAACTTGCAACGAGGGCCCCCCCGCCAGGGTGGAGGGACCCATCCCGGGGCTAAGTTTCCAGGCGATCCCTCGGGATCTTCTGGATAGACTGAGCCGAGCACCCGAGCTCAACCCGGAAGCCCAATGGGGAAGGCTGGGGGGTGGACGCAGCAGGGAAACCCAGCAGTGGGGGCACGCCTATCGACTAGGTGAACCCCCGATCAGACTGGAACGGGATATCCCCGAGGGGCCCCTGAAAGAAGCGGCGGATCTCATACGTGACCGCCTTGGGTGGGAACCGGACCAGTTGCTGGCCAACTGGTACCGGAGGGGAGTGGGGATCAACCCCCACAAAGACCAGAGAGAACTGGGTCCGAGGGTAGCGACCATATCGCTCTTGAGCGACACGGTCATGGAATGGGAGAGGGGGAGCCGGAAAGTGAGAACCCCTCTGCCGGTCGGCACACTGTGCCACATGGAAGGCGAGGCCAGGAACCTGTGGACACACGGGATTCGTCCCGATGATGTCGCACGCGACCGGGTCTCGCTGACCTACAGGGCCGTGCGCGAGGCCGCCTCCCAAAGTTTGCAAGGCCGGGACACCCCGCAAGAAACTCCCATACCCCCCCCGCCCAGCCCTCAGGCATCCACTGCACCCCCCCAACATCAGTCCAGCCCCGCGCCACGGACACTTTTGCTTCATCACCAAAGAACTCTACAATCAATCAAAGAATCAGCAAGACAGCGGCTGATAACCGCGGGGGACGTCGAACAAAACCCTGGTCCCGGCCGCGCGGAGATGAGGTTCGCGACGTTAAACGTAACCAACCTACTACAGTATCTCCCAGCGGCCGACGCGGTGGAAGCGGATCTTCTCTGCTGCCAGGAGGTGACACTCCTTCCGTGCAAACGGGTGCAGGCGGAGGAATACCTGCGGAAATGGTGCTGCCACTGGGGTCTGCCACCACCCGGAAGACTCTGTAGGAACTCCGGTAGTCGCTCGACGATGAACGCCGCGAACGGAGGGCTCTCCACTCTAGTACTGAGACCGATACCGGCGTACGATACGATGACGGCGCTCTCGCACGCAGCAATACGGTCCCCGGACCGAGTGAGCCATACGGTAGTAGCAACAGGGGCCGGCAACACGTTCGTGCACGTGTTCAATGTCTACTGCCCTTCCGGAAACGGGAGGGCGGAGAGCGAGGAGCGTGAGGACATGCTGGAGAAGATCCTCTTCGCAGCGGCGGATAGCCTCGGTGACGTCCCCATAATGGTGATGGGTGACCTGAACACAGAAGAAGACCGGTCCCCTGTACTGCGGAAGGCACTAAGGAATGGATGGTCCGACGCAGCGGAACTGCACCATGCGCGTACCGGTGACACACCACCACCACCGACCTTTACCAGCGCCCGGACATCGGGCACGAGGATCGACCGCATACTCCTCAACCGAATAACGACGGGAGCTTTCCGCCAATGCGTCACCACCGCGGTGAACGTGCCGGGACACCGGCTCGTGACAATGACCCTGGACATTGCGGCGCTGCGCCAAATCGTGTGGCGATTTAAAGTACCGCGGGAAATCTCTACGGAGGGGGGACCCAAGTGGGGCCTCTCGGACACAGAAGCTTACAGGGAAGCCGTACAGAGACTGGCCAACTCCGATTTCGCAGAACGGCTGGCAGCACAGCGAGTGGAAGAGGCCTGGCTCGAGTGGTCACGAGTCAGTGAGCAGTACTTGCAGGATGCCTTCGGAATCCCTGCGGAAGAAAGGGGAAGAAGTACCGGCCGGGGGATAAAGACGTCACCTAAAAGAGTCTGCATCACGGCAAGCACTGCGAGCGACGGGTCGGGGGCGGCGAACAGCAGACAGCTACGGCTCCGGAAGGCCATCCACAGGATGGAACGCATCTGCAGCTACCTTGCGCAACGGCGCGGGCCGGAGGCAGTTCCGCATGAGGTATCCCGTTGCTGGCAGAACAGCAGGCGGCTGGCACAGGCGTGCATGAAAGATGGCCAAGGGACAGAAGGATTCCCGGATCATGAGGAGGCGAAGCAGCTTCTCACGGCATTGCGGGAAGAGACGAGCAGGCTCGGAAAGGAAGGATCGGCGGCCAGGTTTACGAAATACCGAGACAAGCTGAACGAGAGGGCCGATGCGAGCAGACGATGTCTGACAACCATCTGCGCCGGACGCGCTGAGCCGTCGGGGGTGTTGCGAAAGGGGGCGGGAGTGACTGCAAATGTTGACGAGATGGACGAGGTGCTGAACACTGCGTGGGACCCTATCCTGCGTAAGTACAAGGACGGGCCAGAGCCGGAGTACGAGCCGTTTCGGGATCGGTTCCGGGATCACATCGGCCCACATATGATGGAAGCCGGAACAATCACGGGGGAGGAGCTGCGAATTCTGCTGAGGAAGAAGCCGAAGAAAAGCGCGTCAGGGGTGGATGGCTGGCGTATGGCTGAACTGCGGGAGTTGCCGCTCCCCCTGCTGAATGCACTTGCAGACGTCATGAACCTGGTCGAAGCAACTGGAGACTGGCCGGCAAGCATGACAACTGCGCTGGTGTCGATGGTGCCGAAGGATGAGAGTCAAGACCCGCTGCACACAAGACCGATAACCGTCACATCCGCCGTGTACCGCTTATGGGCCTGCCGCAGGCTGGCGGACATAGTTCTGTGGCAAGAGGAATGGATCGAAGAAGGACAGAAAGGCTTTCGACCGGGTCACCGGATCGAGGACGTCTTGATGGAAATTGGGCTCGAGATGGAGGACGCCTTGTTAGACGGGGAGCCGCTCTACGGTGTGGCGCTGGACTTCCGGAAATGCTTCGACATGGTCCCGCGAGAGATAGTACTGCGCTTAGCCGAGGACTTAGGATTGCACAATCGGGTTCTCAAGCCGCTGAGGGCTATCTACAGACTGCTCGCGAGACGCTTCAAGCTACCATTAGGGGTGGGCAGGGAGTTCAGTGTGACCAACGGTATCCTTCAAGGGTGCCCTGTATCCGTCATACTCATCAATGCCCTGCTGTCGGTAGTGATGAAAGCGGTCAAGAAAGAAGCGGAGGGTGTGAGTCCAAAGTCATACGCGGACGACGCCACACTGCTGTCCAGGCTGTCGGAGGCCGCCCTGCAAAAGGGAGTGGACGTAGTAGACGAGTTCTGCACACTCACCGGTATGGAGCTAAACCTCCAGAAGACGGTCGCGTTCTCGACGAGACGTAGGCATCAGTCGACTCTCAAACTCCGCAGCGTGGATGCGCTGCTGCGGTTTAGCAAATCCGTCAAGTGCCTCGGGGTCCTAGTCTCGACGGCGAAGAATAGGACGGAAAGGTCCGACTCGGAGAGGGTGGAGAAGGCGGCTGCCCTGGCGGAAGGCCTCCGCCATGCGCCGTTCCGGTACGAAAAGCGGGTCCGGATTGTGCAGTCGAATGTGCTACCGGCGGCGCTGTCAGGCTGCTCTTTCGCGCCGGTATCGAAGGTGGCGATGAAACGGCTGACGACGTCGGTGATGGGACTGATCTGGGGTGGATCCAACCCGAAGCGCGCGAGGGAGATGGTCCTGAACTTTCAGGAGAAGGGCCACCTGACGGATCCCGGTACATGCCTAGCATATAGGGTGACGACAGCGTTTTACGCGGCGTGCGAGAGGTTGCCACGACTGCTGCCTCTGATGGAGAGCATCCGGGGAAGATACGCCGAGGGGGACCTACCCCTGGGGCCAGTTGGACTGGCGATGAGGAGCATGGGGGAGTGTGGACACGTATGGGGACCCGGGCCCCTGTCTCGCACGCTGAGGAATGGTGCAACATATGACCCGTTAGTCTTCACCGCCTCCTTCGTGACATGGGGGCTGTCCACCTCCTGCCTCTGAACTCCCCGTAGCCCCGGCGGGGGTGCCGCCTCCTGGTGCTTCTCCCTCATGGTGCGTAGCGAGTCCTCCGTCACTGACGCAACCTTGGCCGCCGAGAGGGCTGCGATCGCTCGACCGAACCACCGCGTTTCCCGTGCTTCAGCACCTCCTTCACCGTGGCATCGTCCAGCTGCTCCACGCTCTCCACGTCCGTTTTTTTGTAACCCGGAAAAAATGCTTTACGCACGACCCCCGTGGACTTTTTTTTTTTGGAAGAATCGTACGGGGGCCTTCGAGGCAAACTGGGAAAAATGGGCAAGACAAGCAAGTTCCAAAAGGGGAAGTTCAAATACTTCGTTTGTGGGCCGACACTCGGGTATTCTCCGGTGTCTTTTCGATTGGTGTGACTCAGTCCCTGCTGCAAATTTTGTGAAATGCAGGAGGAGTCAATACCCAAGATAGCACCTTCGAAGAGGGGACATGAAGTTAGGGCGGACTTGAGGGCGAAGACGTGGTCCCGACTGGTGGCGAGGCGGCCGGGATTTGAGGGCATACAGAGAGCCGACCTGGAGCGGACGAACACCTTCTGGAGGATGCGTGAATGTCCCGCGCACACCGCGAGGCTTATACGTGTAGCGTTGGCGGGGGGGGTGAACACGGCTGAGTACACGTCGCGGATGAGGCAGGCCGGAGCTGAGCCGCAGGCGCCCAGCTGCAAGCACTGTGGAAGCGGCGACACCGAGGACGAGAAACACGTATTCTGGGACTGCGGAGCGTACTCGCACATACGGCGACGAGAGGCACATGCCGAGCTGATGGCAGCCAACCGGGCCGACTGGCCCAGATGCACGCTGGAACACGGAGTGGTAGTACCCGAGAATGCCCAATTCTCGAGGCGGCTCCAGGAGATGATGGCTGAAATCCTTGCGGAACGGGCTGGGCTCGAAGCACGTGGCTGGGTGGCCAGGAACCCCACGACCCCCTGGTCGAGAGCGAATGCGATGCCTGCCGAGAAATTTGACCACCCCTTCGCGCGGATTGCCCCGGCATGGACGTGGGAGCGGAACAAGACCTGGGGACTACCGACGTTTTATGCGTTGGTAGCGTGGCTGTCGGACATGCAATGGACCGAGAACGGGCAGGCGTCAATGCTGGAGCTTGCGATCGACTTTGAACTCTTCTCGGGCCTCAGCATGCCGCTGCACGGGAATGCGCCGAAGGGGGTGAGAGAACGGGGAAACGTCCTGCGCTGCATGATGAGCGCGTTGGACAAGCTGGCGGCACAGCAAGGGCTGGGAAGCTGCATGAGAGGAGAGAGGGTGTGCCCGACGACGTCGCTGTCGTTCATGGGCATCACGGGGATATCGGGTATACGGCCCAGGCCACGCTTTCGCGAGGCACACACGGGGACGATACTTGAGGAACAAGTGAAAGGAAGCGATGTAGGGACGCAGTGCCCGACGTACCCTGACTGGACGATCGGGAGAGCGGCGAGGTGGGCCCTGCCTGCCCCACCACAACTGCACCCAGACCCCGTGCATATGCCGGGTGTCGGTATAGAGAAGGCACTCGTCACGTGCGCGACCCATCACAAAGGGAAGTGTGAGGCGTGCAGAGCACTCGTCCGAAGGGACGTTCCCACGGTAGAGATGTGCTGCCGGCACCATCACCACGCGAACGATGGGCAGCCGATCGCGGTGTGCACAGAGCACAGCACGACGAAGTGCGGCGAGTGCAAGACGGCGGCGGCGTGTTGCCGCAGCGGGCATCATGCCTGCCGCACGCATGGCAGAGGAACCTGCCAAGAGTGCAAAAGGCTCCCTACGCTGACGCAGAGGCGACCGGCGGCATGTTGCAGCCGCGGCCACCACCAGTCCAACAAGCCGAACGTCCAGTCAACCCCCGGACGCAACAAGAAGAAGAGGCCCTCCTCACCCACCCAGGTGGACGTACAACGGGAAACGCCAGTAGGAAAGCGAGCGGCGCGAGCGCCGCTCGCGGCAACGAAAAAGGAGACGGCGACGACCGGACGGGCGACCAAGAGGCCGCCACCAACGCCAGGAACCAGCGAACGACCAGCGCTGAAGAAGAGGGTGCTCGGCACCCCGAAGGAAGGCCCGATCGCCGGCCGCAAGCGGAAGAAGACGAAGGCGACCACACCCGACTCAGGGGTGCATCGAAGGAAAAAGAAGGTACCGAGGGCAGGCAGCTCTCAGAAACGACCGGGGACCACGGGCACACCAATGCCCTCGAAAGTGAAAAACGGGCACACGTGCCCGCCCTCGTACTCGCTGACTCAGTCTCTGGAATCGCAAGAAAGCCAAATCCCGCTAGCGCCACAAATGCTCGACCTTGACGACGCAATGGCAGGTGACGACGTCATCCGATAACCTGACTTTCAAGGCAGTGCATGTTAATCCACGTGGTTCATGTACTTAAAAGAACTCAATGCTTAACGGCTTATCACGTCGGCGGTCCTGATATTACCCCCTCAGGTGACACCACTTTATCTTTAGCCATACTTCAACACACTTACCCACAGCGATCCTGGGCTGCCCAGCGCGCGGTCCACAATGGGATATGAGAACTGCTCACCTCGTGGCCCTCGAGTTCCTCGATTGTCCCTCCCTGACCTAAACGGAGACGCCGTATGCCCTTCTTTTTCGTTATTAGGTCACGTGCACTGTGTGAGGAAACTGAACCGCCCGTCAGTAGGACCTTCTGATCATGATCATTTTGCCAAATTTTCCACCTGAAACCACGTCCAGGATTTGGGCTCAGGGTCGTGCGGTAACGAAAGTTTCCTTTTGAAAACTCGCTCAGGGGAAGCCTGCCACACGGGAGTAAGCTTAAGGTGTTCGGCGGTACTGCAGAGCCACGGGCCAGTGCTAACAATCTTGCGGGTTGCCCTTCAATGTATTGTGCAGGCTAAAAAGACGTAGGCAGCGTGTTTTGGTGGTTGATCAGAATTCCTTACAGGGCTGCATCCTCGTGTAGCCGTGTTGTGTATAAGGCTTCGTGGGGGCCTGGTCAACCATCTCATTACAAAATGCGCAATTCTCGACCGTGATTGGTCAGTCGGGATTGCCGGGGGCGGGTCTCCATGAGAAGAGAAAAAAAAGCAAGACCTGCCCCCTGCGCCTGCTGTCTCCGGCTGCTCGGCAGACGACATACTACTACTACTGTGCAGTCCATCGTCACAGATTGTTGTTGCGTATCAAGTTCAAACTACTACTACTTGGAAACAGGGTCCCGCAGAAGGCCCTGATGAGAGAGCGACGAATACGATTCCTCGGGCTCGTCAGACACCACAGCGGACATGAAGCGCGCACCGGAGACAAACAGTACGCGGGGTAAGAAGCGACCGAAGCATGACACGACGCGTGCAAAGAGGTAGTCGGTAGCGGCTTGTGCAGTCTATCGTCACAGACACTGTTGTTGCTGCATAACACGTTCAAACCACTACTATGTTTGCACCATGCTACTACTACTATTTTTGTTTGTGCGATTTGACCTGTATGAGTTTATTTGGGGTGTACATGTGTAGTTGGGAAGTTCTTAGTAAGTTCATGAGCAAGTTACGTTTTCTAGGATCACACCATTCAGCACCACAACACGCAGGCGCACTTACGGATAGCGGATCCCCAGCAGTTCAGCTCGAGAAGCGCGTATTACACATCCACTCAGCATCAACACCAACAAGATCCCTTGCACATGAACAGCCACCGCGGGGGCCCGCCTGCAGGCGTCCAGCCGCTACTCAGCGCAAGCTACAACGGCACCCAGCTAAGCTACCGAAGCAGCGACGGGAACGCGCCTCCAGGGTCTCCGAGCTTTGTCAAGTATGCCTTTCCTCAACGGGCTGGACTCTTGTTTCTTTGGGTGGTATTGTCCTCCTTTGACAGAGTGATCCGATGCCTCCCATCCCTCGATCTATCAAGTAACACTCGCCCGTGAACAGTGCTTGACCGCCTCCTGGGCACCTGCACTTTACTGCCACGCCTGAGACTCGGGTGACACCACTATTGAATGCTTTTCTACACACGCTCTGAGATTACCCCTCAGGTGACACCACTATTTGATTCATTTTCGATCGCATATCGCACCCTGAGGGTACCGCATATCACGCCCGTCACACCCTGAGATTACCCCCCTCAGGGGACACCACTATTGAATGCTTTTCTGCCGCATATCGCACCCCTGAGGTTACCGCATATCACGCCTTCTTGACCTCAAGTGACACCACTATGGAATGCTTTTCTACCAACACGCCAACTCCCGTTTCCAACACAGGAACGAGCCGCGGACAGTTCGATCGATCTTGACAAGGGCGGGCATGTCGTCCTTGGATAACCTCCCCATGGCGGCCCACCACGACGCGCACGACGGCTCAACTTCGACGGAATGGGATTGAAACGGACGCCAGGAAGTAGCATCGGTTCCGAGCGGAAACTGACACACGCACCCGCGCATCCTCTTTGTGCGTCCTCTGAACCTCCCACACGGGGGGTCGAATCAAGCACCGGGGTGCAGTGCTAAAGCAAAAGGCAAAGAGCAGAAGAGGCGCCCCAGCTTGTGCACGGGTCTGCCGTTTGGTTTGAGGCCCCGCAGAACCCGAGCAGGATTGGCAGAAAGGGACCCGCGATCTCAAATCGCCCGGGGAGGGTGGAGAGCACTCAGACAAGAAGCTTGCCGACTCAAACCGGCTAAAACCTGTTAAGACCACACTGGCTCAAACCATTGGGCGTTGCCACCACGTTCCGTGTCAATTAGAGTGTTTCGACGGCAGTTTCTGTGTGTTCGAAACATGACGAATGTGTTCCCATGCCGGACCGACCGGCGAGCGAACTCGCAGCGTGTTGAAAGGTTGCATCGCCGGTTTTCGGTCCCCCAGGCAGATCACGCACGGCTGTACGGTGACAACTACCTGCGACTTCTCAACGTCAAGGCCGCGGTCGACCCAACTGGCGTGTTCACATTGAAGACGCAGAGCATTCCGGTGAAGAGCTTGAGCGAGCGCGTGAAGATCTGCCTGACCGCTGCTGGGGTGGAGGCTGCGATCCCAGGCGAGTTCGAAACGAAAAGAACACAAAGCTGAGGTTGTTTGATGTTTGAAAACTCAAGAAGTAATAAGTCAACTCGGAATTCCACGAGCGCCCCTCGAACGGGGTTGTTCGATGGTATGCGGTCAGAGCGTGAGCTCAGGGTATCTAGTATCATGCTCATACCGAAACTGGAACAACCCCCCATCGAAGGAAGAGCTGCCCGCTTCGGCACGCGCTTCAGGCCTATGGCGTGGTCTCTTACTCTGCAGTTTCTTCAGGATTCCGTCTCCCGCCCCCGTCTTTTATTTGTTTCTTTGTCAGTAGTACTGTTATGCAGAAGGGAACGTTTTCGGAACAGCGGCTGCGCACGTTGAACGAACCCGACGAACACACGGAGATTGGGAGAGGTGCACGCGAAGAGCAAAAAACGTGTCGCCTTGATCAGTCGGTGTTGCTTCGTTGCTCCGTTTGTCAGTGTACAGCCGCCAAGTCCGTGAATGTTCTGCGCCTTTTCTTTACAGGAGCAGAAGGAAACACAAATAACGCTAGAAAATACCCGAGGGACTGCCTTGTGCTCATTTCGATGGAGGCTAGAGAGGGGAGAAACCAATACGGTCTTTTTTGTTGAACGCTTACGCCCGCCACTAAACCCAGATTTACCTGCGTTTCGTGTGGGCTACAGAACATTCACCTCCTATGAAATTTGGAATACTGTTGCAATAGTGGGGAGTCATCGGCATGCTGATGAATACCCACACTATACCTTTGAGATTTCGCAACTGGCAGTCTCCTCAAGTATTTCCTGCAAAGCAGGTGCTTATACAAAAGAAGAAGAAGGAGAAGCAAGAGCAAGTAGCGGCCATCGGACCGCAGCCTCAATGCCACCCCATCCGCCCTGCCCCGTGGCCTGGTCGTCAACAGCTTGTGTGCAGCTCAAGGTGCCAGAATGCCCCTTTTGTTTGGGGAATGTAGCCACTTGCTGCGGTAGGCTCACCTCCCGCGAGGCGGGCTCTTCCGGGACGCTTGTGTTCGCAGAAGTTGGCGCTGGTCGCCTCGCCCGCCAGATCTGAATGGGCCTCGTCGGATCCAACCCCCCCAGAGCCTCTGATGATGGTCCGCCTTATGTGTCCGTGGCTTAAAGGACGGAAACACGGCGCAGACTGGACCAGTGCGGTGTTGAGCACATACCCTTTCCAAGCACGTTCTTGCAATCCCCCCAGAGCCTCAGACAGAAACGATCGAAAGAAATGTTGGTCGGACACGGCGGGGCCAACACAGAATGCGGCAGCTCCTGGAATGGCACTTCTGCGCCGAAACGGTGTCGAAATAGAGATCCCACGTACGAATCGTGCAGTGAGGATTGCGACGCGTACACAGTAAAGAATTGTAAACCCTGAAGTCAAATTGCACTTCCCGTCTATTTTTTCTTTCTGTTCTTCTCTCTCTTTTTTTCCCCATCTATTTCCCTCCCTCTTTGTTTACGCACTTTGTTTGACTCTTCTATCTTAACACAAACACACAACATCTACGGGGAAAATAATTAGGGAGAAAGACCCCCATCCGTTCCGAAAGTTCATCCTTTGAAAAAAAATATTAAAAAAAGGCAAAAACAAAACCCTTCACTTAAAAAAAAAAAAAAAAAAAAAAACACAAAAAAGAAGAAGAAACAGGTTGCAAACCCAGTCTGAAATTAAAATGAAAAAGTTTCAAGCGAACTTTCACTCTGAAAAAGGTAAGATACAAGAGGAAAGAGCTGCCTGTCGTCCGGGCTATTGCAAGAAGATGCTTCTTTTACATGTAAGGCGTGGTGCGACAAATTCCGAGAAACGAACCAATACAAAGAAATATAAAGCAGAAAGCCAAACGACAAATGAGATGAGGACCGCAAAAGAAAACGAAAACATATCGGGATGTTGATCCGTGGCAGGGTGTGAGCCGAAACTCGACGCCGGTCTCTCCGGATTGCACCAGGAGGGAACTTCGCGGCGGAACACAAAGCACCCTGCACGAGGCACGCGCCCAAGAACCGTGCATGGCTACCGTAGCACCCTCCATGTTTGCACCTTCCTCGGATGCTACGGTCGGGAAGGGCGATTGTCAGGCCTTCGACCACCCTAAGCAACGCACTATAGTAGATTCAAGGAAGGGAGGGGGTTATTCATTGCAGCACTTTTAGTCTTGTTCAGCGCGCTACTAATGAAGTGCGAAGGTTGCAGCTTTTTTATCATGCTCGATAGATACGTCCCCCTCAGAGCTCGGGGTTGGACCTTCGGAATACTGGTCTTTCCAAGAGAAGGAGAGACAGAAACAAGGGTTCCGCGATCGTTCAATTCGTGACAACCCACGCATTCTCTTTTTTTTCCCGCTGGCTGCCACGTGAAGCGTCCTCCCGGTGTGCGGAAGCCTTTCTTTTGTTATAGTCGGGGGAATTGACTCTTCCTTTTACGTCGGCAAACATCCGATAGTGGCGTCGCTGCAAGAGCCAGCTTCTGCTCCCGATACAAGAGCTTACCCGCCCTGACGTGTAGGTGTCCTCCATCACGTAGTACTACGTGTGTGTAGATACATAGATACCATGCAGCGGGAGATATTTGGGATGAGTATCCACGCCGAGATGTGGGTACTAACCCCTCCCGATGCTCCTTCATGAGGATGGTATGCGCCACGTAGACTACCCACCCACCCACCTACGTAGCACCCTACAGGGGGACCCAAAAATGGGGATGTGGGTGTAAATATACGAGAATAATTTCCCCGCCGCTGTCACGCTGTGCTGTGACGCTGCAAGCAGCTCACATGCCGTGGCTTAAAGGACCGAAACACGGCGCAGATCGGATTCGGTACGGCAGTGGGCGCATATGTTCTTGCAACCCCCACACCCTCCCTCTCTGTCTGGTCCTTGTGCTCGTTCATTGAGTTGATCTGGTGCCCCCGAACCGCAGGTTGGCCTTCTTTTAGCTGGGCGCCGTGTTTTCCCCGTGTACTTCAACGACGCAAGGAGTTCCAATGAGGACGAGGAGGGGAACCAATGGCCACGCAGAAAAGCATAAATGGAGAAAAAGAGAGAACATTTTCCGGAGCTGGGGCTTGCACTGCTTAGCAAAGTAACGGGCGATCGGCGTACCAACACTGATCAATGATGATGAAATCGACAAGCAAAAAATGTCATTGTTCTTGAAAGTATGCAAATCAAGCAGGAAATAATTGAGTTGTTGTAGGCCTCTTGAGTTCGACCTGCTCACGATTGCGGGAGTCGGAATACATAACGTAGCCTTGATGCAGTACCGACCCTGCCTCCTTTCGTGATCGTTAATTTATTCTGGGAAAGGGTCGGTTGGGCACATCTTCTAGGTTTGCCATGCCGTCATCCATCCGTCAAAAATCTAAAAGCAATTGTCCGCCAAAGTCTAACTGGCACGTTCCCTCTTCGCCTTTTCTCGCGAGTCCTGCTTTAGGCTCTGTTGGGGGTTATCCTCCCACAATCGCAACTCGCACCAACTCAAAGAGGTCTAGTCAATTCCCTGCAGTATTAGCATATAGATTAGCGTTTCAAGAATAAAAGCACCTCCACTTGTTTCTGCGACTCAGCTGTTCTTCGCGTGTGCGACAGGGCACAATCCTCTGGGGAAGGGTATTCCTGTGCAGGCACTTTTTCCTTGGGCGTGTTCCACCTTCGCTGATCTGACCCGTGCCATCAACAGTTGGTAGCCTCTCAGGGCAGAGGAGTACTTTATCTGCCGAAAGCCATCTGGTCAGTCACCCGGTGTGAAAACCCCCGGAGATTCAAGAACTGCGCCCGCCAGAGCAGGGGGGGTGGGCGGTGGGGGGGCGAGGCCGTTGGCAACCGCTGTTTCCGAGCGGAAGGTTTTCCTTTGAGAGCGATGGGTGCCAAGGCCCCTCTTGGGCAGCGTCGAAAAGTATCTTGACCCTTCGGTTCGACTCTGCGAAAGGGCACTCCCCCCACTGCCGCCGGCATGTGTCCGTGGCTTAAAGGACCGAAACACGGCGCAGACGGGACCAGTGCGGTGCTGAGCACATCTCCATTCCAAGCACGTTCTTGCAATCCCCCCACTGCCGCCGGCTGCAGGCTTTCTCGTAGTCGCTCCTGTTGGTAAGACCCACCTTGTGGCTATCTGTTATGACGTGCCAAAAACCTTATCTCGGTCTGCGGTCGGCATTCTTTTTTCCAACACTGGTTTCCCTCCCCCCCCCCCCCCCCCAAATTGCTGTGTATAGGTGCGCTGATGATGGTCCGCCTTATGTGTCCGTGGCTTGGAAAACCAGGACCGAAACACGGCGCAGAGCACGTATCCATTCCAAGCACGTTCTTGCAATCCCCCCACCCTCTTGCTGTGAAACACACACACACAACCACGCAGAGCCCACTACACATAGAACTGCTAACAACGAGTTTCTTGACTATGAGAGTAGCGACTCGCCTTCTGGGGAGTGCAAGGCGCACGTCGGTACTGCATCGGTGTCTTCCGCTGACAGGGAAGAGATTCGCTTCCGCGGGGCCGCAGCTGTCTGACGTGCGGCACATGACATTTAAGCATCACTACGACGTTCAAGTGCGGTGGGGGGACATGGATTCCTACAACCACGTGAACAACTGCGCGTACACCACTTACATGGAAACCTCGCGGGCGCAGATCCTGACCGACATCAACAAAGGGGTCGACGCCGACTTTGCCATCCTCGTCGCAGAGATAGGAATTAAGTACGTGGGGATGGTCACGTTCCCGGACACGGTGTCGTGTCACAGCTGCGTCTCGCACGTCACAGACGATGCCTTCTACGTCAACACCAAGGGTGTGACTGGTGCAGGCGCGACGTGCTTCGTATCCATCTGCAAGTTGGTCTCATTCGACCTAAAAGCTGGGAAGCGCAGGCCTATTCCCGACAGCGTCCGAGCTGTGCTCCAGGGTCTTCACACAGACTGAGCGAAGGCCTGACCTACCGCAACCGGGGTTTAGACCGTCCAGACTCTGGCAGGGGCAGGGCAAATCACCTTCGACCGGGAACTGCGCCTGCGTGTGCACTGCGTCAGCCGAGGGAGATTTGCCACCAGATCAGATTTGGCATCATTTTCTCCACAGCTTCAACAAGTGCAACGTCGAATCGAAGAAGAAGGAAACAGACGAAGAAACGCCGGCACGGACGGCGTTCAATTCCGCCAACGAGAGCTTTTTCTCGTAAAACGCTGATCAATTCCCCGATCTCTCTAGATTTTTCACGATTACACCGGGAATAAGCAACACGTGTGAATACGATGTTTCTGACTTTTTGGAAACCCAGCTCGACATCCCGATCACCGGACTACACTGAGCCGTTCCATCCCCTCTTGATAGACCGAATTATACGGCACCGGGCAATTCGATGCAGCTCTAGGGACTAGGGATGGACCTGATAGACCGTGGTGGACCGTGATTCACTATGATAAACAGCGGCAGGCACTTCGATGCAGTTTCGAGAGATAGGGACGGACCGGCTCATACACGCATGACCGCAGAGGTGGGGGAACCTACGGCGGCAGTACCGAAGCTGGCTTGAGCATCCGGTGAATCTCCTCGTCAATACCACCCAACGGCTGCGATACGCGTAGCCCATTGCCGAGCAGTAGCGCCCGACAAGAGCAAGCCTGCCACAACACCCCCGCCCGCAACTGAAGGGCTGAATAGGTAAGACGAGAGAGGCACCGGCTCACTCTGCCAAAATATGCCTTCGCGAATGCGAATTGCACCGGCTAGCGCAAATAGCCGTCCGGCCTCGGTTTCACGGACACTGTGCGTGCCGACGGCAGTACCCCAGTTTGTGGAGTTTTCTCCCACTTCTCCCGACTGCGGGCAGCATACTCCTGTCTGTTCTTTCCCGTATGCCAGTCTGCCCCGCATCTTGAGGGTCGTGTACATGTAAGGATGTGCAAGTGGTGGCCATCCCAGTGGCAACCCGCCCAAGTAGTAAGCACGACAAAAAGAATGAAGAACGAAAAAAAAAACCTCCAAAGAATCCCCCCAGAAAAGGATCCGAAAAGCACCAAGCAAATTCTTCCAGAACCGCGGTGTGCGCCCGCCGAATGGAACCCAACCACCCCAGGGCGGGGGGGCGGGGGCGTGGGCTAGTCTTAGCACTCGCTGTCGTGGGGGGGGAGGTGGGGACATTGCACGGGGTAAACCAAGGGACAGTCTTTGTTGGCCGCCCCACACCCGACCTCTTCCTTCACAGTACATGCACGCAGGAAATGGTTTCTGTTCACGACAACCCTTTCCACGTACCCCGCCCTCTGGCAGCAGAACCGGAGGCCTCCCTGAGCCTCTCAGGTTTGGCCTGGCGGCGTACGAGTGTAGTTGTCTTTCACCCACCTCCCCCCGTGTATGTCGAGACCCACAGCAGCGCAGCAGCCACCATGTGGGCTGCGTTAGCCACAACCAACAGCCACAACAGCCTGTTGCGTGGCTGCTGGTTGCGGCTAACTTTTTTCTGAAATTTCATGTCCCCACTCTGTGGCTCGGTTGGCTGCCAGCCCTGCCCAGAGCCCGTCCAAACCACCCACAAACCCGCTGTGGGCTGGATATGGAAGTCCATCTAGAGCAATCTTCAGGGCGCATTCACGTGTGCGGCCAGCTGAGAGAGCAATCTGCAGATAGTCCCGCAATCGCACACTGCTTCCCGGTATTCCAGCTGCACGGGGTAATCACGCGTGTGAGCAGAAAAGGTTGGCTGAGTGCACATCTAAGCAGGGCTGCATCCTCGTGTTGTAGCTGTGTTATGTATAAGGCTTCGTGAGGGCCTGGTCAACTACCTCATCACAATAGGCGGAAACTTTCTCGACAGTGTCGGTATGCCAGGGCGGGTCTCCACGAAGAAGAGAAAAGTAAAGCAAGACCTGCGCCTGCTGTCTCCGGCTGCTTCGGCAGACGACACATACTACTACTACTTGTTTTTGTCAACATTTCCTACCCCTCCCCCGACCACCCTACCTGTCAGTTCTGTTTTGAAAAAGGCGGCCTCTCCAGAACCTTTCAGGTCTGACCCGCAGATAGGGCTATCGTCCCCCAATCCCCTCCCACCATCCACGTAAGCACTGTCACTGTAACAACAACCCTCCTTTGTGTACTCTCATTCTGCCTTCGATTGCCGTGTCAAACACAAAAAAGAGTGCCCTATCGCCTACCCACCGGCTGCTTCCTAACCGAGGGCTGTCAAGCAGGTGGTATACGAGAGCGCGTTCGGAAACAAGAAGGAAGCTGGTTTAAGAAAAAAAAAAAAAAAAAAAAACAAGAATCAGTTCTGCAACAATAATCAGAGGAAACCCTGCGGAGAATTGCCGTCCCGACGTGCGTGTTGTAGGAAATACTCGGCTGCGTGACCGCCAGCTGCGAATCACGAAAAATGGAGGATGTGTATACCCACACACGAACCACAGGTAAATCTAGATCTGGATTACCTACGTTGTCGTTGTAGAGTCCGCCCCTAATCCTGGCGGTGTTGAGCAGCGTTCGCGCTAAGGAAAAAAGCGGCTGATTTCAGCCGGAAATTCTTGGGCTGATACTCAGCCGGCTGATTTTTGGAAGGTCTGCCGATCGGACGGGTTTTGCATTAGCCCGGTTTGTGCGTCAGCTGATTCCGCTCCGTGGGCGGCATAGCCAAAGCTTACATGACTGATTTTGTGCGAGTCTGCCGGTAAAAAGAAAAAGGCTCGAAATTTAATCAGCCGGCAAGCCGGCTGATCGCGCGCACACTGAGTGAAAAAAAAAAAAGAAGAAAGAAATATCAAGGCTAAGGTTTCCCTCCCGGCCAGTTTTCGGCTCAAACATCGAACTAAGATCTTCCCCCTCTAGCTCCAGTTTTAGAAACGGGTACCGTCGGCACGAGTACTCTTTATTAGGTGAAGGCTCGCTTGGGCGGTCTTTTGTTCTTCAGCAGACTACCTCCAACTCTTTCTCCTGTTGCTTGTCTTTGCGTGAGTCCAGCAGCCCCGGTCCTGGGAATATCCGTCTCTTGCGCAAGTAAGCGCCAAACGTGCCGCCTTGTTAGGAACCCCGGTAGTACTATTTCTTGCTAGTCGGACCTCCTGGATGATGGTTTAGATACCAACTTGCGCGCGTCATCTGCACAGAGCAAATCGGACCTAGGCACGTGAGGCATTACAGCCCTACACCCTTGGCTCCCGGCTCTGGAGTATCGCAGTTCCGGGGGGGGGGAAGCGTGAGAGCAGTTTGTTTTGTGAGCCGAGCGAAGCTCACCCTAGCTGCTTCCCGCACAGCGTTTGCGGGGGCACAGTCGACGGGACCCCTTGGGGTTACGATGCTCCCCCGTATTCGTGAGTGGGGCTTGAACGTCGTCGAATATAGACCGTTCTCATGAACATTCTTGACCGAGCAGTTTGGGCGGTCCTCTCTTGATCTGGTCACTGGCTGCATCATTGCGATTGTTGACAGGCCAAACCATCCAACGATCAAGAAATGCGGCCATCTGGCCGAGTATGAGCACACTCCCGTTCCCCTGCGAATCGAAGAATAGAGTTATTTGATCCTCCTTGCAAAGTTCGCTGTTCTCTCCCCCCTCGTGACTTTTTGCGTTTTTCCGACGTCTCCTTTCTCCGTCGGCCTCTACTTCTTGCTTTTTTTTTTTTTTTTTTTTTTCCTTTCCGCCCTTTATTTCCGTCGCGTCTTAGTTTTTTTGCTTCCTGTTTGTTTCTTCTTTTCCCATTATGTCGTATTTTATTCTTGTCCAATTCGGGGCATAACCCAGTTTTCCGGGGGCTCGGCCTTTGTATCCTAAACCTCTCCTTGAACGTGAACATGTACTAGGCGGACGTACGTGTGAGACGAAAATGTGTCTTCCCGGCTACTGCTGAGTTTTGAGTCTCGAGTATTTCCTACTAGATGCTCATTCAGAAAATTTAAATTCGGGTCTGACTCGAGTGGGGGGTGGCCCAGCGGCGACCTCGACTTGTGAAGACACACCGGAAGGTGTATTGGTGAACGGCGGGAGTAACCATGACTCTCTTAAGGTCGAATTGTAGTTCTCCCAGGAACACCCTCAAGTTGGATTACTACGGCACCACCACGACTGCGAGCGCAAGGCGTGCAACAGTCAGGACCCATCCGTTGTAGTGTTTCTGTAAGCACCAGACCATCGGGACTTTCCGTCGAATGGGAGAAAGAGTCTTGACACGCTCAAAACCTCCAACGCATTCATCACCGGACCGCATTCCGACGTAGAGCAAGGTCAACGTCAAGGAGCCCCTGCTTTCCCAGCTCGTTGCGCCTGGAAAATGGAGTCCTACATACACCTGGAACATGGCTACCATATGCTGGAGCGACACTCCATTCTCTCTCAGGTTCTTCTCTCGTTTGACCCCAAAACACCTGAGCTCACATGTACATGTAACCGGCGCACCGCCGTAGGCTTTCACTTGTTGATTCACTAGTGAAATATGCTTTGCTGCACCGTGCTCACCTTCTGCACACTGCACACTTTCTGCACGCGTCGTTCCGTTTGCACGTTTGCACAAACTCTTGAATGAATCCGGCAGGTAAAGGAACACCTTACAAAACACCCATCTTTTTTTGATCTCCCCCCCCGCGACGTTTTTGCGACCATGTCGAATTCAGCGCTGCTTTCGGCTTTGAATGGGGTCGCGGAGTTGTGCATGCTGCGCGGGATGCACGGCGGCGTGGGCGCGGACGGGCTGTGGCTGGACGCGAAGCACTGCCAGGGCAGGGGCGCCGGGATCGCGGGCCCGGTGCGGACAGGCGACCTCGTTGCGCAGCTGGCGATTATCGCGGTGCTGATGCTGGTCGCGGCGGGCGCCGTGTGGGCGCTCAAGTACCTGCTGCGGCTGAAGGCGCGGCGGCGCGAGGAAGAGGCCGTCCGCAACGCGAAGCACCTGGTCCCGCCGCCCCGGCGAGAGTACGACCTGACGGTGGTGCTCGACCTCGACGAAACTCTCGTTTCCTTCGGAAACGACGCGTTCGCTAAGGACGGGAGCAGAGGCGTGCGCACCCGACCGATGCTGAAGGAGTTCCTGGAGCTTCTGAAGGAGGAAGAGAACATCGAAGTCATCGTCTGGACCGCGGCCACGCGGGCCTACAGCAAATGTGTCCACGAGACGCTGCAAAGCCTCGTCCCGGGCTTCGTGAACTACCGCATCCACCGCACGAACGCGTGGTTCGACGACAACGACCACGTGAAGGACCTGCGGCTCCTCGGGAGGGACATGTCGAAGGTGCTGATGGTTGAGAACCGTCCCGCCTCGGGCAGGCTGCAGGCGGGCAACACAATCCTCGTACCGGACTTCGTGCACAGGGCCAAAAACAAGGCCCCGCCCCACGACCCTTCCCTGGGCCTGGTCAAGGACCTCATCCGCGAGTTCCTCCGCGCGCCGCAGCCGGTTCCCAAGTTTCTGGCCTCTACCCAGCTGGCCCAGCGCGTTTCGGCCGACAAGGTGTGCCTTTTTTTGGGGCACGCACAAACAAAACGAAAGCGCCTGTCTTTTTTTTTTTTTTTGTCGCATACCGTACACTGCCGACACTCGCTAGCCGTCGACGCTCATGATGACCCGTCCTGAAATGCAAATACTGCCGACGCGTCACTTCTGCTGTGTGCGCTCGTATTGGCGCCGCTCAAGCGGCCGCCTTATGTCACTCGTTTGTTTGTAAAGATTGCTCCGTTCTTCTCCCTGACTGTTCCCGGATTAGGATGACACATACTACTTCTACTTTGGTTGCTACATATCAAGTTCAAACTGCTACTACTAACAACCTACGACCGGCCGCACTGAAAAAAGGGAGGTGTACCAATCTTGAGGGCGCAGCACACAGCCCGATCTCGGTTTACTGGAAAGGGGTCGTAATAAGTACAGTTGTTGGGACCCGAGCATGATGTCGACTATGTGCTAGATACGACGAAGCCGTAACGTGTTCACACCACACACCGCAACGTGAGCATATTTTGTTCCAGCAAGTCGCCTGTTGTCGTGTGCCCGAGCGAGCCCGTCTCGTCCTCGTCTTGGTAAATTTTGTGCTTGGTCATCCGGCACCTTCTGTGCGGAGGAAAAGTTGGACTTGCAACAGTTGCTGTCGCGCCGGAAGCAGTCTCTTCTCGACGCGGCCTTCAACCCCGAAAGCGCTCCGAAAAAGACCTATTCCGCTTCTCCTCACAGATCGACGAAGGCGACCGCCATCTGACGTTCCACTACGTCAACAACAAGTTCGACGACTGGCTCGAGACCACTGCGAGCACCCCCGCTTGCTCGTGAAACGGGTGACATACTCTTATCATGATGATCTAGCACTGCAACGGCAAGGTCTCACTATCTTTTCGCACCGCGCGAGACGAGTCCCTGGCCTATGTCGGATCGTCGGAAACCAGGGGATAAGCTTCTATATCCACATTTGGACCGTCGGTCAGAATTTGGAAAGGCCGCCGGGAAAAAAAAAAAAAAAAAAAATGGCACTACCGTGGCTGCATCGTCCCCCAGGCGCCGGCAGCGGTGACCAATGTGCAATTGGAGGGGCAACCACTGCACCAGCAAAGGCTACAGAAGGAGTGCACGCAGGGGGAATCACACTTCCCAGCACCAGTAGAAGTGGCCAGTTTGGATGCAAGTTGGACGGGCACGGGGGAAAGAACAACAGCTCTGCATGACACATCACGTGCGAAGAGATAACCGCGGCGATGCAGATTATCGCCACAGATTCTTTGCATCCTGACCCAAACTATCTACCAGACAAAATGCCAGGGATAAAACACATAGAAAGTCGAAAAATGAAGCGTCAAACAAGTCAATCGACCTTGCAAGGCTTTGTCACAAGTAAGAAGCCCAAACCTGCTCCAAAGCCAGCAGACGAGCCGAAGGCTGTTCGCGAGGATGCAGAGTGGGGGAAGCTGTACTCGCAAGACTATGCCAAGTGGACAAAGAAGGACGTGGCGAGCCTGGGAGGAGGTACAAAGACGCTGAAGGAGTACGTGAAAGTCCACTGCATTGGGGGACTCACATCTTCCAGTGTTCACTACTCGGCCCATGCTTGCTCCAGAGGTACTCGGTCTCGATCCCGGCACAGCCGAGGACGCCGATGTCGTGAATGCTGCATATGAGGGTCTGGAAGGCTTCACAGCAATTGATGCACGATTCATTGAGGCCTACCACACAGAACACGCAGAGCCGTACCTCAATGCGTTACTCTCTGCCATTAAAAACCGCCTGCGCATTGCCCCTCTTCTTACTGCGATGAGCTCACTGTTTGATCCTAGTGGACCTGTTCTTCGGGAAGGTGGTGACCCCGACGTTGCAACAACGCATCTCTCCACCATCCTAACGTTTTATGGTGAAACCAAGGTGCTGGTGAACGCAAATGGGCAGCCCACAGGGCCAATGCTTTTTTTTAGCCCCCAATTCTGCAGGGAAGCTGAGGGTGAATTGCCGGGTGTGCTTGCGGCTCTGAAGAGGCTTTACGAAGCCAACCCGCATGAAAAGACGTACTCCGGGGCAGTCACCCTTTTTTAAACGACCGCACACTGCGCGACGCCCACCCCCGCACTTCCACCATCATGAGCATATCGCTGCTCATGCCACTGGCGAACGCAAGCCCTGAACGGCTCTTCTCCATGCTGAAGCTGTTGAAGACCCGCCTGCGTGGCAGTCTGGGGGATGATTCACTGCAGGAGCTGTTGACGCTCTTATTAGTGGCCGAGTACAGCGACACTGATGGATTGCCAAAGAGCGAGGTAAAAGCCTTTCTTGAGGCATTCCTCTCCGAGAAAGAACGGCACAGGCAGTTCCGGTCAACTCCTTTCTACTTTTCTCAGAGACAAGATACTGCGGATTCGGGTCGGCAGCTCCTGCTGTTGCTTACCTGCGACTGGAGGGCAGGTGCAGGTTGAGGCCGGAAAGGAGGCAGAGACACCGGCAGGCGAGCCAACTCAGTGCAAAAATTGCAGAAAAACAGTGAAAACGCAAGAAAGCCGTTATCGGTCCAAATTTGGAGAATGGGCCGGAGACCAAGCTAATGCCCTGCGGAAACACAAAAAAAAAAAAACTCCCCCTCAACCGCAAAAATTAAAAAAAGAAATCCGTATTCGTTTTCACCAGGCCTTTTTCCCTTGACCCGGGTTGGTGGAAGAGCCCATGTTCGCCCTCCCCGCGTGGCGCCCTGAATATTGCCTGGCTTCGCTGCCGGTTTCGAGCGCGTTAACGCAGAGAACATCATGCTGCACATGCAGGAGGATACGCTGTCTTGATACATGGACTTCTGAGGGTGGCACGTAATGGGCAACATTGTCGTGAATCGTCGCCCCACTGCAACGAACCACCGGCAGCTTTGCTGCGTGCGGCTTCTCTTCCATTCTCCGCCAGGAAAAGGGATTCTGTTCCAGCCGTGAAGCAGCCAACAAGTGAGAAAAAAAGGAAAGAAAAAGCTCCAACCGAAGCTGAAAGTCCCTCGGGAAAAAGGGAACCACATAAGCATTAAGCTAAGATTTTCTCCCCGAAAAGGGTTCACGCCGGCCGGTCCGAACGGCTGCGATGGGCAAGGAGCACATTTTCGGGGAGTGATCCGCCACCCCCTGCGTCTCAAGCAAAGGGTTTCCAGCTCGGACAAGGGCCGGGCCTTGAACCCGCACTCCCGCTCCAGCAAGAGAAGGCAGAAAGCGTCTTCTTCTGTTGTCCCTTGTTTTCTTCCTTTTCAAGCTCCCGCGAGTCTAAGAGTTTGGTGTTCTCCCAGTTCCTCGACCTTCAATACGAGGAGGCGTATGCTGTAGTTGCGCTTACGACTCCACAGTCAAGGGTACCTTAACCACTTTACGTACGGAGAGGGGTTGACCAGCGCGTAGAGAGCCTTACGTCGAGAGGTTTACGAAACTCCAAAATAGGAAACCTCGCTCCTTGGAAAGGTTTTCGTAAGACATCTCTTCGCAGCAGTTAAGATTGATCCTTCTTTGACGTGTCTTGGCTCTGGAGGCCAGTATCCGAACTCCGGCTCGGGGTTTCGCGTGTTTCGTTTTCGACATAAAGATATGTCCTCCGTCCGTAAAGGGTTAAGCAGCGTGTTCCGATACCCTCACTTCTGCAGGGTGAGAGGCCCAGTTGACCCTGCGTACGCATAGGCCTAGATGAAGGCTTGAGAAAAAAGTGTGGCTCGACAAGGACGAGGCATTAAGCACGTCAAACCTTGGCGAACCTTACGAGCATTTCGTGTTCAGCGACGTATCCGTTTGTGCTGGGCACACTTTAACCGACGTCAAGCGACACCGGGGCGGATAGGGCTTCTTCATTTCCTTCGAACGCCGAGCGGCCTTCCGAACAGCAGCGCGGAGGCTGCTGTAGCAGGATGCAAGCAAAGCAGAATCTCTCGTCTATTGTTAGCTGCGTGCATGTGCTTTCCCCATCCCCTCGCGTGCGCGTAGACTTAAACAGACGAAGTCGGGACTCTCTGAGAACCTTTTACCCACCCGAGTCACGGCGATACATAGTAGCGAGATCCAGTTTCTTCTTCTGTTCCTCTCTTTTCTTCAGAAAAAATAGTACATTTGTACCGAAGGGAACATTTTAGGAACAACAGTTGCACATGAACGAACATACGAAGTCAACGAAAAAGTGCTCCCCACCAGAGAGGTGGAAACCTTGTACGCGCGACGAACAAGAAACTTCGCCGCCTCATGTTCATCACCTTTTGGTCAGTTGATGCTGATCGTCCGTTACTTCGTTTCAGCAGTGCAAGCCCCAACTCCGAAAATGTTCGTTCTCTCTTTTTTTTTTTTGTATAAGCACCTGCTTTGTAGGGAATGCTTGAGGAGACTGCCAGTTGCGATAGATCAAAGGAGGTAAATGTGCTGTAGCCCACACGAAACACAGGTAAATCTGGGTTTAGTGGCGGGCGTAAGCGTTCAACAAAAAAGACCCACTTTGTAGTTGTATTGTTTGGTCACAAGGCAGTCTCTCGAGTATTTCCCCGGTGCCTGCGCGTGTCTCGCGCGCGGCCCGTCTTTCCCGGGTTCTCTCTCGTTACTCGTTTTTTTTTTTTTTTTTCTCTCTTCAATCTTCCTTCTTTGTTTTTCCTTCCTTCTTTTTTCAGTGCTTACATTCACTCATCTGCTTTTTATCTTTTTCTGAATAAGCACCTCCTTTGTAAATACTCTGTGAGGCCGCCAGCTCTGCTGTGACCCGGCCTACGCCCAGTATGTACGGGTTTAGTTGCCGGAGTGCAAGCGTTCGACAACAAAAACTTTAACTCTAAAAAGGAACTTGACGCACCTGCTTCGTCGGAAGTACTTGACGAGGCTGCCAGTTTTTTGAAATATCAGTGGAAGGCAATGTTCTGTAACCCACACGAGACACAGGTAAATCAGGGTTAGTCCCGGGCGTCTACGTTCAGTGACGAGCTCGTGGATGCAATCCTCAGCTGCTCCGTGCACCTACGAGGTGTGGTATCTACCACATACCACCACCACGTAGTACCACCGCGTAGTACCACAGGCACTACAGGGTACTCTGTAGGTAGTATGTAGGTAGTATGTAGGTAGTATGTATACCACCATACTACGTATGTGTGTATACTACCACGATACCATGCATCTAGGACCGCAGGATGGGAAATCCACCCACGCGGTGTGAGTATCCACTCACCTCCTGATGCTACGTGGTATCGCATACCACCACATGCACCTACGTAGTACCACCACATGGTACTACAGGGTCGTATGTAGGTAGTATGTACGTACGTATGCACACACACAAAAAGGATGTTGATGGTTTCTCCCCTCTATCCTCCGCCGAAAGAAGCCCAAGGCTGTCCCTCGAGTACTTCAGATGTATGGGTCTCCCCTAGCTTTCCGCACCGAAGTGCAGAGTCGGCGCCTATGTAGTATTTATTTTTTCCTGTTTCTTTTCCGGTCGATCGTCCTATGCCAGGTAGCGCCGACCGTCAGCCAAGTAAAAGAAGAATCCGTTTTCTGCAGTGGTGAAGAAATTGGGTCTCGTGAAAACCAGCGTAAGTCGAGTCGGTGGTCAATCCGAAAGGTGCAAGAGCGCCTGAATCTGAACGAAAAGTAACACGAACAACCCATCCACCCCACCCTTCGACTGCCGTCCACTGATGCCAGCTAGGCATCCTAAAAAGAGCAAGCGAACCATACAGGTCGACATTTGTCGAGCTTCGAGGAAATACAAAACAGAGGCGCGAGATGCCGTTCCCGGCAGCTTATTATTATTGCCTTGTTTTCCAAAGGAAGAAAAAAAGAAAAGACGGCAGAAACACGCCCCACCCACCGGCTGTGAGCCACGCACACAAGCCTGGTGGCTAAAAGGTTCGCGTGAGCTTCCGCCTTAGCAAGAGGTTCGTCTTGACAAAGGGGATCCGAACAACCTGAAGAACAAGGACCTTGTGGCCTTCGTATCATTTTTGACTCAACATTGGTCAGTTGATGCTGAACGCCCGTCGCTTGTTTAGCAGTGCGACACCCTAACTGCAGGAATGATTCACGAAGTCCGTGTGTCTCATCGCGGACAGTGACTACAGAGATGCAGAGTCTCGCCTCGTCGTGCGAATCTTCAACAGACACGGGAAGGCGACTTGCCGCTAAGGTGTGGCCTCAGAAGCTGGAGTTAAAGTGTGTGATACAGGCTTTTTTGCACTTTTGTTGAACACCAGTTAGTTAAAAACTCCAGCTCCTGAGGCTGGACTCCGCCGTGCAGACTTCGCAGCTAAATCGACCGGCTTCACTTCGTGGGGCAGAAAGCTTTCACTCTATTAACCCGCGCGCATCGCCGGTCGACCAGCGAGGATCAGCCACAACACAACCAGTTCCACACAAGGCACGAACGCGAAAGCACCTGGCCGCCCGTCCCCTCACCTCCGCACCTCCCGCTACACCGGAGGGATCGTGCACACAGCTGGGTCCAGCCTCAGAACTCCAGCTTCTGAGGCTGGACTCCACCCCGTGCGTCCGGACTTTACTAGCCTTTTTTCCCCACCGCAAAGCGGCGGAGGCGGCGGCGGCGTTCGGGGGTGTTCTTCCTTTTGAACGTGCCTGTCATGTTCATGGAGAGCCTTGTAGCTCTCTTTTTCTAGTAACCGTCTTGCGGGTTGCCCTTCAATGTATTGCGCAGGCTAAAAAGACGCAGGCAACGTCTCTCGGTGGTTGACAAGAATTCCTAGCCTGAAAATGAGAAACGGGAAGATGCACGCGCGAAAATGATCAACCGGCACGCGCAAGCAAAACGAAGCGCCTGTCTTTTGGCGAGTGAGAACGTTTTGGAGCGGGTCGGGGGAGTCCAGCCCCACCATCAGATTCGCTCACCCAGGCTAGTCCTTCCCTCGAGGCCCGAGGCGAAGAATATGAGACGATGCCAACCCCCCCCCCTCCCCTTTGCACTAATAAAATACTTTTTGACGTCACCCCGTACTGGCCCCGAAAACCCATCTGAGCCCGCTTGTGGGCCTTCTGAGGCCCCTTTACCTTCACTTACGCCGAAACCCGTTTAGGGCCCGTTTTGGGCCGCACAGACAATGTTTCGGGGCCGGCATACAGTATGGGATGACGTCAAAAAATGTTTTTATTAGTGCAAAGGGGAGGGGGGGGTTTGGCATCTTATCATATGCAAATGATACTAAATTCAAGCGGGTTTGCGGGGGTTTCGCTACAATTGTTGTCTTGTCGAAATAAAACGGCTCACGTCTGCCTTTCGGCCGTGCGGGATCCGAGTTTTCCCTCGACGAGAAGCGCTCGGCACACCGCAGCCAGACCCCCCGCCTTCTTATTACGGGCTGTCCAGCTCTTAAACAGCGGCCAAAGCCACCAAAAAAAGTGCTGCAGGAAGTCTTCCACGAGGAGCATGCCCGGAAGAGCAGGTACCTTTGCGTCGAAATGATGGCAAACACCGTGGCTTCAACTGCTCGGATGTGGATTTATCATCGGTGTGCATGCGGTTTGCGAGACCCTTTATCCGTTGTTTTCCTGTGCAGTTGGTTGCCGGTTCAGCGGTTCTAAAGCAGTGTTGTCATCGATTACCGTGCTTGGGGGCCCACACGTCTTGCCGGTCCAGATCTGACAAGATGCACGGTGGAGTCCTGCTTCGGTAGCTGGAGTTAAGAAAGCGGGTGTCACACCCGCTTTTCGGGTGTGGATTTACACGCGCTTTGGTTGTAGCACACCCGTTTTTCGGGTATGACTCGGGCACATTCTCTTTGACTCCAGCTGGACCTCATCGTGTACGCAAGGAATGAATTCTGATCACTGATCATGATCATTCGCCACCTGAAACCATGCCCAGGATTTGGGCTCAGGGGGGTGCGGTCAACGAAAACTCTAGTTTCTCTTTCAACTTTCTCCTACTCTCGCGGTGTACGGTTTTTATTCGGCAATACTTTCCGCCAATTTTTTCCTCGGTGTCGGTTTTAGTCCCCTCGGAGGGGTTTGCAACCTCTTCGCCGCTCGCTCCGCTCGTGGCACGGGGTTGCAACTAAAACCGACCTCGACGAAAATCAACGGAGCTTATCCTGCCTAATAAACGCCTATTATCTTCTGAACTGTTTCACTCACGCCTTTCCTTTCCTCTCCTGTACGTACCCAAGAACCGCTTTCCACCGCCGAAACAGGCTCGCCGTGCCAGCTGCAGTGAAACACGCGCTGTCTCTCGCATCCCCGTGTTCTTTAGTCTGTATTTAGTGTGACCGCTCCACACGCACCCCCCCCCCTCCTCTTTTTATTACATACGACGTCCATTGTCTTGGATTTCTCTTCACTCACAAAATTGCGTTTTCTCCGTTTTCTCCCTTCTTTTTTTCGTTCCAACGGCAGTTCTCCCCCTTCTTATCAAGCAGAAACGGAGGTGGCGCGGTTGGTAGCATCAAGGGAGGGGAGCTCGTGCACTAACAGGCGTTGGCGTATTGGCGCCAACAGGTGCACACCAAAGGATTTTGCAACCGTAACGAGTCAGCAGATGCGCTGATGAGGAGTACCTTGCAGCTTGGATGCAGCTTTCTGAAGGTGCGACGGCGACTACCTCGCATTAACAGAGTTCGCTTCAGCCTTGCACAACTCCCCTTCTTCCTGCGATCAGCGCACCGACGGCCACCACCGGCCTTGCTTTAAAAGCCTGAAATTCATGTCGCTCGGGATGAAAGACCATCTTTCGCCTATGGTTACATGCGATCGGTCATTGTGCACTAGTTTTGTCCCCTCCCGCCCCATCCCCCTCCTTTTTTTTTTTGTTTCGTCGTTTCCTTTTCTCAGCCATGTTGCTAAACATCATCCCCCCGGGATGCCTCCTCCAAAACCGGCAGCTCGCACACACACAGTGGACCGAGCATGTGGTGGGTACGGGCATGGGCCGTGCCTCTTGACCAGAACAAACTGACACACTCCACACGAAGCCAAACCTCGCAAAGAAACGGCACCAATCTGTACGCCCATAAGGGGATTAGCTACTACGTGCAAGATTCTGGCACTCGGATGTTCAGGGCCCGGCCCTGAACAGAAGACCCAGATTTACCTGTGTTTCGTGGGCTACAGCACATTTACCTCCTTTGATCTATCGCAACTGGCAGTCTCCGCAAGCATTTCCTACAAAGCAGGTGCTTATACAAAAAAAAAAAAAAGCCTGGGTCGGTCCGCATCTGGCGGTGTCAAAAGTCTGTAGCTAATACATGACCGGTCCACGATGTAGGTGTCTCAGGTTGGCATCCTGAATAAGCTGTCAGCACCCCTGATGCCAGTAGCGCGGTCTGTGGTGTTACTGCTCCAACCTCGCGAGTTTCAAAGGAAAACGGAGGCTCCATCTACATAGGCCGCACGATAGTTAGCAACACGGCCGCTTTCTTTGCAGAGCCTCTGTCCCGCAGGCAGTGGCTCGCTCAACGCTCCGCCGCTCTGTTGACAAAACAGACAAAGCATCCCTCCCCTTGGGTTGATTCCGCAGATTCCACAAAGTAGCCGAAGTCCTCGAAGCGACGTCCGTACCGGAAGGGAGACGACGCTGCGCTTCGAACTGAACGCTGGGGTCGAATCATTTTTCAGGGTGACAGGTCGCTTGAGAATCCGGGGTTTCAGAGTCTTCGAATTCTTTTGTTCGAACGGTCGTACTTGTGCATCAAAGCGATGCTGCACGTGTACTTTGCGTACTTCGTGCTTTCGTGGCTCTTTTCCTTCGGCGCATCGTCTGCTGTATGTATCGGGCTTTTGGACCCCGTATCCAATGAGTTCAACAACGCTTGGGCACACGCATCTTCAAGAACGACGACACTACTATACCTATCCCTGTCCCCACCCTCTGGTTCTTCTTTTCTCGGTTTTTTTTCTGGTTTGCGTTTCAGAAGGACAACCGCGAATTTTTTTTTGACAACCCCCTTGAGTATCGTGCCGCGACAGAATCGGTGAGAAGCTCAGATAGCGCCGGGAACGAGCTGCGGCGATCGCACAACAAATGTGTCGCGCCTGATTTGGCATCCGCCATTTTTACGGCGCGAAAACATACGGTTCACAAGCTCAGCACACGTCAAGCTAGATTGCGTGTTCTGCATCGTGGCGAGACAAAATATCACGCATAACCGCGGCGCCTCTTTCCACTGTGTGAACGTATAAGTCCACCGGTAGCCGAACGGTACACCGCAGATCACGTCCTGGTGGTACTTGCGAACTTCAGACTTACGCACAATTGTCGAGCCAAATGGTGTGGAACTTGCGAACTCCCCATCAGGGTGCCAGCGTCGGTTTAAAAGCCCAGCGAGCGCGTGCCGACACGAACACACTGCGCAAGAGCGCGGAAAGAGCCGAAAGTCTGTACGTCCCACGGGATCGTCGGAAACACAAAGAAATTCGCTAGACTTTCTGAGGGGCATTGCGTCGGTGCCAGACAGGACCCGGGCGGCCAAGTGGGTCCAGGCTGGCCGTGGTTGGAGGGGCCGGAAAGAGGGAGAAGAGGAACACACAATGATTTGGACGGTTCGTTTGGCCGCCAAGTGCTCTTTCCCAGGTCTTTTCCAGACTTCCAAGGTGCCCTGCGGAATAAAGAAGCCCACAAACTAACAACAGTCTTTTTCTGTTCCCCGGTCTATGTGTTGCTCATCTCTTCATTGGAGCTGATCTCGAGCAAAAAAATCGTCGAAAAAGGTCTGCTACGTGGACCGGCGAGCAACAGTTCCCAACAACACCGGTGCGGAGGTCGGTGCCCACACTGCTTGAGATGATCACGAAGATGGGCCGGCCAGCGTCAGAGCTACCAGGCCGGTGAGGCCGATCAGAAGCCTTCACTCCTACTCCTACGAGCCCCTGTGCCAGATGCCGGCAGGACGAGAAAAGAAAACCGCCAGCTCTGTCATCACTGCACTCTACATGCAGAGCCAACCAGCAGATCAGCAGCGAATCTAAGCAACCTTTTTGACTATTTGACAGCAACCAAAAGAACGCCGTCACAGGCAACTGACTGCGCGATTATTGCCGGAAACACAAAACCCAGAACGCAGGAGGGGGGCTCCGTCTGCTGCAAGCTCTCCTCCTTACACACCCCCGGGACGAATAATAAAGAAAAAGGGGGGTCCAGCGAGGGGAAGGGGGGCAGGCGTCCGATAATCGAGCGACAACGCCCCCCAATTGCGACCGAACGAAAGGTTCGAAGGTGGCGTAGCCGGAATGGCAACTTGTATCAACCGGGATCTGAGCCTCGGGGTGGATAGGATCAGCACCGATGTGCTGGACTGGCTGAATACGCGGACGTGCCAGCAGAAAAAGAGCTTTGTGGCTCACCTGTCAGTGCGACCGCCTGATGTGCGGAGTCAAGCCAACAAACTCGACATTTATCTGCAACCCGGTTTCGTGCGGCTGGAGGGAACTACGGCCCGAATGACCCGTTTAGGTGCCGTGCAGAGCAAGTGGGTGTACTGGGGCGGACCGCAGGAGCGACGAGGCCACTACGTTAACGTTGCTTGCGCACCGAAGCCGTGGTGGGCCATCTTTTCCAAGTGGTCTCCCTCGAGTGCGACTCTCTTCTACTTCTACAAAAAGCGGGGCACAAAGAGCTTCCCCGTCACCGTTCGACACGGCATCGGCGTCACCCATTTCAGACGCGGAGCGTATGACAATTTTTCTTAACTGTTCGGTGGATCTACTTGGCGCGTACATCAGGTTACTATGGCCCAGTCTTTGTTCGATTGTCAGAGCTAGTTTTACCCCTAAGGCAGACCCAGCACACACACGCACGTATCAGCAAGCTTGCGTGAGCGCCAAAGGCGCGTCTAGTGAAATTGCATCTTGTCCAGAGACAGCGATGCTTCCTCACCAACACCAGTCAACCGAAGTTGAAAAAGGGGTAGTCTCACATGCACGAACAGGCTGACCTCCCGAACACCTACTCTTGTTCGTTTCTCCCCCATGTTGTGGAGGGCCACTTTCGCAGGTCTTTTCACCTGTATCACGCACTGGCCGGCTGCTTTCTGTTTATCATTCGCGCAGGAGGTCGCCAAAACGAGCATGACCTCAGGACAAGCTATATGCGTGAGTCTTTTTATTACCTGATAGTTTAGGCTTTTTTTTTAAAAATATCACCAACCAGTCCCCGCAGGCAGCAGTCAGTTGTGAAACTGGCAGGTGAGCAGCGTCACCTCCCCTAGCGAGCTCTCGGATCAAGCTGCGTCTGATGCAGCTGTTGTATGGATCGCCTACATACACTCAGCCGCGCGTGCCTTCATGCGAAGGTTACTGCTGCGGCCTTCTGGGTGGCAGCTGTGTCAGGTCAAGTAGCGAGATCTGAGGCCCTGTGATGGCTGAGTACACACCTAAGCAGGGCTGCATCCTCGTGTTGTAGCCGTGTTGTGTATAAGGCTTCGTGGGGGCCTGGTCAACCACCTCATCACTGAACGGCACAAACCTTTCTCGACAGTGATTGGACAGTCGGGATTGCCGGGGGCGGGTCTCCATGAAGAAGAAAATTGTAAAGCAAGACCTGCCCCCTGCGCCTGCTGTCTCCGGCTGCTTCGGCAGACGACACATACTGCTACTACTACTACTGAAAAAAATATCACCAACCAGTCCCCGCCCACTGGATCAACTAGCCAGAACCCCCCCACAACCATGTTCTAGAGGTAGTTGCTTGCCCCAGACAGAATGATGTGGTAGCAGATAAACCCCGGTTTTTCGAGTGCTGGAGATGTGCAGAAACTGCCAGAGGCAGCCAGAATGAGGCTAAAAATGGACCCCTCTACGTCTTGAGGGGCAAGCGGGCCCTAGAACGAGCCAATATGCACGGAATGGATGCTGAAACGCAAACGGCAAGTTTCTGAAAGACCCGCAACGCTGCCGAGGAAGCCCCGAGCCTCTCGCAACTGCAGTTTCGAGAACCAAACAGCTGGGAGTAAGACTAGCAAGCGACAATAGGCAAGAACCCTCACGCAATCACGCAATAGCCATCCAGGCCCCTTGGCCTCCCCACAGGGGCAGCACTTACCTGGTTGTTGCGGCTATTCCACTGCCATCGAGTTACCCCAAACCCACCGTCATCTAGATCCTTCCGAATCCATCCAGCCTCCGCAAGGGTGCTGCACACTCCCTTCTTCAAAGCAGTTTCCTGTACTGCAAGAAATGGAGTCAGGTCACTTCCTGCAGCAGTTTCCCACAGTTCCTTGCGGGTAAATGCCTGCCTCAGCACCTCAGATGTGTCACCCCCACTCAACACATAGAACTTTCCGCAGTTCATTCGTCACCAGCTTGACGGAACCGTTCTGTGTGCCTCGCGAGCCAAACGGCTTTTGCTCCCGGAGCTCGTCCAACAACGTGGCCAGCACTCTCATTCTCTGGTGGTATGGTGTGAGGGTGGGGAGTGGTCAGGAGGGGCCTGGATGGCTATTGCGTGATTGCGTGAGGATTTCTTGCGTATTGTCACTTGTTGGTTCTCTAAACTGCAGTTGTGGGAGGCTTGGGGCTTCCTCGGCAGCGTTGCGGCTCCTTCAGAGACCTGCCGTTTACGTTTTAGCATCCATTCCATGCTTATTGGCCCGTTCTAGGGCCCGCTTGCCCAACCTAACCCATTCTGAAGCTGATCTGGCAGACCGTGGCAAAAGAGCTGGCGCTGCCTGTTGTCGGCCCCGTCGTGACCCCTCCCTGGAAGGGTGGAAGGACCCTCAAAATGTCAGAAACGGGTGCCGGGGGTGTCTCCGAGGAGACCCCAGGCCCTACTGTCGTAGATACGAACCCACAGTTTCTGGGGGTCTAAACCCAGCTCACGTTCCCTGTTAGTGGGTGAACAATCCAACCCTTAGACAATTTGCTTGTCTAGGTTAGGAAGAGCCGGAATCGAAGGATCAAAAAGCAACGTCGCTATGAACGCTTGGCTGCCACAAGCCAGTTATCCCTGTGGTAATTTTTCTGTCACCTCCGGCTTCATCCCTTGAACATGAAGCGAGACCAAAGGGTGCCTTGGCCCCGTTCTGCCCCCAGTCTGGACCAGCTGCTGGTTAAAAGCCTAATTATTGGAGGTTTAATGTCAGCCAATTTCGTGCAAGCGTCGGCAGAAGCGAAACCTACCTAATTATTATCCTTCGATTTTGTTTTGGAGCCTCGCGACTGTCGCTTCCCGGAACTGACTTAGACAATGAGCAGGATGCCAGGTACAACGGGTTCTTGGCTACACCGTCACGTCCTGACCAGGGTCGGCCCTTTTTCTTTTATTTTCGTTTTTTTTTCTTCTTCTTTCTTCGGCCGGCTGCTCTAGGGATGCGCTCTGCTTCGTGCTGACCGCCTTACAAGAGACGTGCGCGACACCCTCTAGCTACCCATTGACTGTGAACCGCTCCGGCGCTGACTGCTTTGGAAGAGGGACTGTGCTCAGCTTCGTGCTAGCTGCCCTTCAAGAGACATGCTTTGCACTCTCTGAATATACCCCCTGACTGTGAACCGCTTCGGCGCTGACTGCTTTGGAAGAGGGACTGTGCTCAGCTTCGTGCTAACTGCCCTGCTAGAGACGTGCTTGGCACTCTCTAGCGAACCGCCGACAGAGGTCCGCCGCAGTACTATTTGCTTTTTTTTTCTTCTTTTGCAGCTCCGAGATGCGACGATTGCCAGCCCGGTGGCTCAGAGCAGTAGACGCCCCCTGCGCCGGCGCGCGGCCTGGTATGTATCCGCATGTGCAATATACGAAATGCCGCTATCGTTCAGCCCGTGCGGTCCTAGTCCTGGAAGGCGATCACCCTCCGTCGTAGTGGAGGACTTCTCCCACAGCCTTCGTCTCTGCTGGCAAAGGACCATTGGGACAATCCCATGGTACCGCGTGAATGGCGCGATCGGGCCCACGGCAGCGCAAGCCAGCTAACGGTGGTCGCGCACGCAGCCTGTCTGCTCGCGGTCGCGCCGGCCCGGCCCGCAACCGCAGCCGCCATATGGCGGCCACATTCGCCCGTGCCCACACGCCGGCCAGCTCATCCCATCGAGCTAGCAATCCAGCTAAGGAGCACAACCGAGGATCCCGTAGCGTCAGCGGTCCGGCCAAGGAACGTAGCCGAGGTCCGTTTGGTAGAACACATGAGTTTAATTCGCACACCGGAGCGGCGCCAACGGCTCCGAAGGCAACTGCACCGAAGGAGAATTAAACAGGTAGTAAAAAGACGCTCACATATATTGTTGTTCTATTCATACACTGAATTCCACACACACACACGCACACAGGCCTAACATACAGTATGGAGTTGGCTTCTCGTTCCCCCGATCTCTCACTACCTCTCTTTGCGCCGACGTGTATCGACGGTGGACGGCGTCGGTCTCGTACATGTACGCTGACTTCGTTGCGTGCGCTCGTTTCGCTGGCAACATGGCAACTCGAGTATGTACTGCTTTGTCGAAGATAGAAAGGCGTAGCGAAGCGTGGTCAACAGACGGCTTCTGTTTGTCGGTTTATCGTTGCTTTCGTCGATCTAAAAGGGGCTCCCTTCGTTGTTATAAGTCCAAAAACAAATGCGGTGCAGGCAGACTCAGTCTTCGAGCTCGGGATGCGGAGCAAAATTCCGAAGCTTTTTGATATTCTCTCGAACGAGTCGACTGCTCATTTCTCGTGGACGGTCGACGGCTTGGCCTTAGGTGTGTGCTTTCTAAGTTTCTTCAAAATTTATGTGGCGTTCGGAAGGCTCCTCCAGGGAACGTGTCAGTTAGACTATGCATGTCCGGCATGGGGAGGGCAGTGTGGCTTTTGTCTACACAAAATTACACAAAAAATTACACAAAATTACACAAAGCATTACACAAAATTGCACAAAGGATTTCACAGTGTCCACCTGATCCCGGCTCAGAGGCAGTCCCCCGAAACTCCCCGAAACTTGCTTGAAACTCCCCGAAACTCCCCGAAACTCACCCCGTTTTTGGGAGAAAAAGTGGATTTGCTTGGGTGGGTGGGTGGGTGGGTGGTGGGTGGGTGGGTGGGTGGGTGGGTGGGTGGGTGGTGTGTGTGTGGGTGGGTGGGTGGGTGGTGAGTAGAAGGAGGTTTTCATCTCAGCACTACCGGCATGACGCATGACGACGAATGTTTGAAGAACGGTTTAGACTTGGAGGTTCAGCGGAGAAGCAGGCACCGCCACTTCGCACCGTCCACAAACCCAACCCGCAACGTACCACAAAACTCCCGCATCAACAAATCCACAAGACCCAGACTGTAAGAGCCGAACCAAACCACCATCGCAAAAAAAGAAAGTGCCGTTTGTGGCGGTCGAGGTGGTCGTTGACGAGGTGATGCAGACACCGCAAAGTGTACCGTATACTGGATGACGCACGAATGGTTGAAGAAACATTTAGGCTTGGAGGTGCGGCGGGGAAGCGAGGCGCCGCCACTTTGCACCGTCCGGTGCTCTGATACACTTCGCAAATACAACACATCACAACCCCCCGAATCAACAAAACCCCAAGATCCACACCGTAAGCGCCCGAATCAAACCACCATGGCAAAAAAGGAAAATGCCGTTCGTGAAGGTCAAAGTGAGGCGATGCGGACTCCGCAGAATGGACCGTAACTGGATGACGCGCAATGACAAATGTTTGAACATGGCACACTCGGCACAGCCAATGGTGTATTGTCGGGTGTCCGATCGAGAAAGCACCCAAAGCCCGAACTGCAGACGCCCTGCGCGCATAAAGAAAAGGAGCCACGGCTCCTACGGGAAGAGACGTATTCGCAAAGAAACGGGCCGAGGGCACGAGCCCCGACGTAACCAGGTGGAAGGGGCAGTACGCTACGGCTGCGACGAACACGGTTCCAATCCAGTTATTGGGTGGTTGACGGCGGCGCATCCGCAGCAGCAGCGAAGTCAACCACCGCCACCGGGCGGGGATGAACACGAAACCTTCCGAACCACGGAGAAGAAGAAGAAGGCAGAGGAGAACCGGGGGTAGTGAAGTAACGAAGCCCGCGGGGTATCGGCACCAGTCTGTCGTGAGCGTGCCACACCCTGGCAAAGACAAGCACATTTGGCCAGGCGTGCAGGAGATTACTTGCGCACGTGCCAGGCAAGCACCGGCAGCACAGGTCGCAAGTGCCAGCGAGGTAGCCGCATGGGGACCCCCAGTCCCAAACAGGGAAACTACCCGAAACTCCCCGAAACTACCCGAAACTCCCCGAAACTTGGGTCAGGATCAGGTGGAGTGTATTGGGACTCGACATCGCTTTCGGAACATTTTTCGAGACTTTCCCGTCACATTTTGGCTTCAGCTTTGCCCCGTGAGTGAATTTGAAAGTCTTTCGAGAAATTTGACAGCTGACAGACGAGTCTTCCCCACCACCACACCAGGCGTTAGCCACCATCCTTGTCGCGAACCTTTGTGCGCGGCCAACCTTAGTAAGGCCCTTTGTAATATAGGTCTGCACCGTATCAAAGAGAACGGCTTGCACTGATTTTGCCCCACTGGGTCGACGTGAGGCTTGGGTCTCAAGAAGATTGTGAATCGACATCAATACTACTGTAGTTACTGGCTCACATGGTTGAAGGGTGGCGAAGAAACTCTTTTTGGTTCGACTCATGGTTCCGGGGCCGTTGAGGTTGTCGCTTCATTGCGAAGCTACTCAGCCTTCCCGTGCCAGGTGGGACGGAGTCGGCGCCACGTTCCGGAGCTGCACCGAGTGAGCATCGCAGTTGCAGGCGAAATCCGGAGGAGCCGTTGACCTGGACAGGAAGGTGCATCATCGTGCGCGGTGGGGGCGTGCTATCATTCAACGAAGAAGAAAACGGGGTTTACCTAAAGGCAAATAAACGCTGAGAAAGTGGCACCGAAGAGCCTCGCCGGCGGCATTACCTCCGAATCGAGTGAAGCGCGAGAACGTGGTGCTGGCTACCGGAAAGACCAGAAGGTGCAGAAAAGCGCGGGAACCAGAATTGAGAGCGAAGGTTGGAATAACGGCACCTGCGCGAGCAATGAAGCGACGACAACGAAGTTGATCATGACGAGATGAGCACAACACTTCACGTGCAAAGAGGTGACTGCGAAGCCGGCGATAGACTATCGCCGCAGATGTCGGGAGGATCGAGGCACGCCGCTCGGGAGCCCGCTCAGCCCGAGCGGAGCGCCAGGTCTCCGAGTAGTGGCAGTGTTTGCTCGAGCAACGACGGCGGCCCGTCTCGATCCGACAATCTATAGATAGATCCATCCGACGTAGTCGTTCGCGGCGAATCACGCCACTGGGAGTTGTGGCACAGCGGCTATGCGGGGTACGTCACGTTCTTGTTTCGATTGTTCGTGCTGTGCGCGAAGGCGAGTAGAGGGTGATTTTCTACTCGATGCGAACTTCTGCAGCGACGTGCTGTGCACACACTGAGCTGTTCCGGATACTACATAAGTAGTATGGGCCCTGGGGGGAAAGATAGGTTGGTTGCTTGGCTTGTCCGTATGCAGGCACTGACTTTTCCCGTTTAGGCCTTCAGCTGTTCCGAACGGTGCCTACTACACATTACTAACGTAACTTACACGCACTCGTTGCTCGCCTGTGTCCTTCAGCCGGGGCTCAGGTTCTGGCGGCTGCTTGCGAGCTTCGAGTGGCACTGCGGCTTTCGCCACGCTATCCGAAAAGGCGAAGGGGGGCAGTGCTCAGTTTCCGTGCGGCACTGCGGCTTCATGTTCGTGCTCTGCGCAGAGCCGAGTAGGTTGGTATACGCAGCGAACTTTTTGCAGTGACGTGCTGTGTGTTCACACTGAAGTGTCCGAATCGGTCGAGTGATCATCACGCACTGTCTCAGCATAACTGGGTGTTGGATACGTGATGCTCGTTCTCGGGTCCGAGAACGAGCATCACGTATCGCGAGTTGAATCGCATGGTTCTGAAGAAGGATTTCCCGATCAATGGATCTTCAACAACAGCGACTGATCTTGAGAACTTGCCCTCCCGGACCGGGCCCACGTCCCCCCAGGATTCCTTCGCAATGAAGCGACAACCTCAACGGTCCCAGAACCGTGAGTCGAACCAAAAAGAGTTTCCCTTCAACCATGTGAGCCAGTAACGACAGTAGTGGTATGTATGTCCTTGGACAGAGTGAGCCAATGCCTCTCATCTCACCTTTACAGGGGGGGGGCTAAATACAATTGTCTTGGAATACAATTGTGTCCTTTGAATCCAATTGTCTTTTTATTCGGCCGGTTTCAGAGTCCGTCCAGCTGAATAGAATTGTGTTGGAACACTGTTGGTTTTGGTGCAGTTGCCTTGGAATACAATTGTGCACACGGTTTCTAATCGTGGACCCTCCACAACAGGTCTGGACTCCGGTAGACTGGAGACCGGTGGTCACGTTTGTCAAGTTGTCAGTGACTGTTGTGAAACCTTTGTAGGCTATTACGAGTCACTGCGCAAGCGTACAAAGTAGCGTGATGACCCGGCAGGGACGTGGTTTGTCGTAAGTGGTCGGTGGTGGCGAAGGGCGACGCCCACTGCAGCCCAGTGCTTCTACTACTGCGGCCCGGCCGTAGAAGATTGCGCAAAATCAGTGGAGAAGTAGAGTGATTTTGGAAGGTGGGCTTCTGTCAAGAGCATGCGTGGCACAGCCGTGTCTTACAGGGGGGGCTAAATACAGTTGTGCACAATTGTATTCCAAAGCACGCACGCCAATCCCTGCCCCGGCAGAACTTGACAGTTGTTGAATAGAATTGTCTTGGAATACAATTGTTTCTACAGAAGTCGCCTTGTCACGCGGCCAAGACGGAGACAGTCCGGCCAAGCTGCACGAGCCGATTCGTCCAAGGGCGCCCACCAAAGCGCCACCTACAAACGCTCCGCCGACGAATGCGTAGCATCCGGCATTGTGCATGCGTGTTACCGTCGTTGGTATTGACAAGGGACTTCATCGGTCGCTCGAGTGAGCTTCGTACTTCACCGCCGTAGGTTCCCCTGCCCTGGGAGGCCTGCGTGGCTGTTCTTGGATTGTGCTTCCATGTCGATGCTGCTTCGTTTTTGGACCTCTTCCGGTTTCGCACGATCATTGACGATTCCCAACTCCCGGTCTTCCCTTGGCACGGCTCGCGTCCCGTCTCTGTAGTCCGTCTCTCGCGCTTCACTTCGTGTTTCCATCGGGCCTGCTTGCGTTGCCATTCCGATGAGTAGTTCCTGTGGGCGGAACCTGCCGTACGAGGTGGCAGCTTTGCGGAGTCGCCTGCGGCACGGCGCGCACCGCTTTCGTGCGTGGGGCCTTGTGTTCAGCGGCCGTGATCCCGCCTCTCCAGTAACCACAGTAGTGGCAGGACCTTCGCCACAGGCTTCGGCACATCCGGAAAGAGAAGTTCCGGGTAGAAGAATTCTGCGCAAGATCTTTCCAGCGCCCCTTTCTGACTCAGAGTCACATGGAAGTGTTCGTTCTTGTAGATAACAACGAAGTCACGTTGGGTCTCGCCTGCGGCCTGGGTCCTGAGGCTGAAGTCGTCCATCATTGATGTCGATTCACACTCTCGGAGCACTTTCCATGTGCAACACCGCGACTTCCTCCACGTCGTGAGCCATGGCGGTACCCTGTACCACCTCGACGCGGAGTATGTCGACACCGAAGCCGGCACGTTCCAGGCCTGCGGCAGCTGCAGCTACGGCCTAAAAACGAAAGACGGGAAGCCTCCGGCGTGCTCGTTCGCGGCTGGTATGGACTTTGGACGGGACCTCGGTCTTCCTGACCTGACGGTGGTGGAGCGTTTCCTCATCGCTAGGACGGTCAGCTTCGCCACCTTGCTGAAGATCCTTCACCGGGCACTCTATTGCGTACGCGCACACGGGTCCGCAGAGTCTGGGGCGCCTTCCCCGCACCGACGCGGCCGAAGCAATCACCGTCCAGTTTGTTGGTCCGTCTGCCGACGCCGCCAAGACGCGTGCTGGGTTGAAGAAGCTGTGTGAAGTGCGGCCCCCGGTGGTCTTGCAGTGGCTGCGCTTCCTCAGGAAGCACAACGAGAAGTACGCAGACATCCAGATCGCCGAGGATGTCTCGCACCTCGAGGGGCTTGCGACAGCATCGTAGACGGCATGGTGTGCATCGAGGAAGAGGACTCGGTGCGCATCGACAAAGCAGCCGGGTCCTCGAACCAGCAGCCCGATGACACCACTGCACCCCAACACAGTTCCATCGAGCACGTGTTGGTTGATGAGCCCGTGCACCAGGACGCGTTGCAGGACATGATGCGGCACTGCCGCACCATGGCTGCACACGCCCGCGGCGCGGCTGCACACGCGCGCGATGTCGAGGGGGAGGACGACCCGCGACCCACGCCGCGAGACGACCCACGCGTCCGGGGCGCGGCTGCACACGCGCGCGATGTCGTCGAAGGGGAGGATGACCCGCGACCCATACCGCGGGACGACCCACACGCCAGGGGCGCGGCTGCACACGCCCGCGATGTCGACGGGAAGGACAACCCGCAACCCGTACAGCACTTCGAGCAACCCGGACCGCGGCCTGTTCGCATCCAGGCCGAGTCCGCGCCGTTGAGCGAGTTCGGAACGGAGGGGACGTTTTTGTTTGCGGGCGGCATGCCGCACCTATTCCCGGTGTGCCGCAGCACCTCGGACGCTGATCCGCTCGAGCTGAGGATGACGACGAAGCTGGTCCGCACCCTCCTCTTCCGCCGGGCAAGTCCTTTTCGGGAGGACGCCAACTTCGGCTTCCTTTGCTTCAACCAGAAGCAGAGGTTCGCGTTGATGAGAAGTATTGCCAGGGTTGCGATTGGCAAGAACGACATCTTCGACAGGCTGATGGCGACCCCCGACCTGCTGGACCGCATCGACGCCGCGATCCAGAATCCCGACGCCACCGAGTCTGTCGCCCTGCGCAAGCTGCTGGCCGGTGCGTTGCAGTTCTCAACGCGGGCCGTGCCATTCACCAATGCGTGCCGCCGCTCCGCATTTGTGAGGATGCAGTCGCTAGTCTTCTTCGGCGGCTTGCCGAGCGTCTTTGTCACGGTTAGCCCCGCTGACATGGACATGCGGATGACCTTCCGTGTTGTCACCGGGTCGAACGACCTCGATCAGCTGCCCGACCTGCCAATGCGTTCGAGAATGGTGGTCGACAACCCGGCAGTCGCTGCCGAGACGTTCCGTCAGCTGATGACGGTTCTGCTGGAGGCGGTGATGGGGGTCACCGCCAACAGTAGCTCCACGAGGACGTCGCGGACGGACTCGTGCACAGCCGCCAAGGTCGGCATCTTCGGTCTCACGCGGGCGCAGTTTGCTGTAGTGGAACCGCAGGGCCGCGGCAGCCTGCACGGGCTTCTGTGGACGCCGTTCGACCCGGTAACGCTGACCCGCAAGCTCCAGGATAAGGACCTGGCACCCGACCTCGAGAGGCGCCTGGACGAGATGTTCAGCACTCGCAGCGTCGATGGGGAACCGGTAGGCTTCAAGCCGCAGTCTCATCCGGCAGCCCTCCCCCTCCCTGCGTTCGACACACCGGAGTACAGGGCCCGCATCTCAAGTGTCCACCACAAGATGCAGTGTCACCGCAAGTGTCTCGCCACTTCTTGCTTCAAGAACGGCCCGACTTGCCGGTTCGCACTCCCGGCTCCGGCAGTCGCAAAGACCGGGGTCTACTGCGTCGACTCGAAGGCGGGAACCGACAACAAGACCGTCTTCTCCCTCAAGGGTGTGCCCCCCGCCGAACCACGTTCCGAGAAGATGGTATTCCCGTATCCTCCGGAGGAGAAACGCCCGCTCGTCGTCGTAACCCGACGGCCGGTTGAGGATGCCGACGTTGTGTCATACGCGCCGCATCTTTCGGCCCTGACTGGCAGCAACACGGCCGTGTACCCTCTCGGATGCCCTCCGCAGGCTGAGGGCATGCTGTTCTACCTCCTGAAGTACCTGTCGAAGGAGGTGACAGCAATCGAGAACACGTTGGTTGTGTTCAAGAAGGCGTTCGAGCTGGCGCAGCGGTTCCCGTCGAAGGCCGACGACAGGGACACCGATGCCGTCCTCCGCTCCAAGAAGTTGCTGATGACGAAGTTCGGGACGCAACATCTGGGCGCCGTGGAAGTATCGGCGCAGATGGCCTTCGCCGCAATTCTCGACCACCCCAGCGAGTATTGCTCACACAACTTCGCTGGGGTGTTCGTGTGGGCGGCGGTCAGGTACTTGTGTGGCCCTTGCGCAGACGGCGACGAGGTCCCTGACAAGGACTACGCCGACTCCGACGATCCGTCTGAAGGCGAAGAAGACGAGATGGTGGACGTCGATATGGCAGCCGCCGCTGCAACGAACCCGGTCGACATGCCGGACGGGAAAGCGCCGGTTTTCGTCGACCCGGTGGAGGCGTATGCGCGCCGGGGTCCGAGCCTGGCGAAGCTTTGCCTGTATGAGTATATCATGCTCTTCAGGTACGAGAAGAAAAAGAAGAAGGCGGATGCTGATGAAGCTGCTGTTGCTGAGGACGGCGCCGCGAGGGCTGCCAGGAGGAAGCTGAACTTCCGGGTCGTTCGAACAACCCTCCCCCCTTGCTGAGACGCATGTGCAGATGTTGCGCAGCAAGTTGATGGTGCCGATGTTGTACGGCCCCCGCTGCCCCAGCCCAATGAGCACTGCGCCCACCAAGGAGCCGAAGGCGCGGCAACACGCGCGGTACCTGACGGCACTGTTTCGCCCCTGGACGTTCCGGGATGTGGGCAATGCCGACATCGCAACACCCGCAGCCTGGGGCACCTTCTGGGAGGGTCTCACGGGTCCCTGCAAGCAGTGGGCGCTCAACGTTCGTTGCTGCGCAGCGACTCCAAGGTCCGGGAGGCGGTGACTCTGTGGCGGTTCAGCTGTGCTCGTAGCGTGATTGCCAAGCAGGAGCACGCAGATGTGTCGACAGAGGACGAGATCGACGCCCTCGCCGCCCAGTTCGGTGCAGATGCCGAAGCCGTGCTGGAGCTCCGAGAGGACATCGCAGAGGAGGATCCTGCGACTGTGTTCCTTAGGAACACAGTGTGGCTCCTGGGGCCTGGCGCGTTTGGCGTGGCGTACCCTGTAGTCCCAAGGAAATTTAGGCTCCCTCGTCACGGGCTAATTCCCATTCTCGAACACAATTTAACTTTTTGCCCATTCTCGAACAGTCGCTAACTTTTTGCCCATTCTCGAACACTTTTTAACTTTTTGCCCATTCTCGAACAGTCGCCTAACTTTTTGCCCATTCTCGAACATTGAAATTTGCCCAGGGTGGGATTCGAACTCACCACCCATACATCCAAAAAATCCCGAGGCGAAGTACTTTCTATTACTATCCCCAAACTTTTATACCATTCTATTACTATCGCAAACTTTTATACCATTCTATTACTATCCCCAAACTTTTATACCATTCTATTACTATCGCAAACTTTTATACCATTCTATTACTATCCCCAAACTTTTATACCATTCTATTACTATCCCCAAGTTTTTATACCATTCTATTACTATCCCCAAACTTTTGTACCATTCTATTTCTATCCCCCCCCCAAATTTTTGTACCATTTGGTTGGTGTCCCAGAGTACCGAAAACGTTGAAGCGTTGTCCCACCGCACGAAACAAAGAGGCCCCTTTTTGCTTTGCCGCAAGTTTCAAGACGAATTCTCAAACTGCCAGCACGTAGTCTAAGTGGTTTCGGTCTCTCGTTTGCGGAGTCGACGACCCCGACATTCTGTTTTGCCCCGACTCCACCCTGTGGAGGGAGCTTCCGTGGGAATCCCACTCCAATCCTGTAGTTCCGCAGTTTGACGCTAATCAGGCTCAGATACGAGTCAGTACGCGTGCACGCAGCACGGTGCTGGATTCTGGAGTCTACGCTATATCGCCGAACAAAAGCCACTACGACTGTGCCCGGCCCAGGGTTCCACCGAAGATTTGGTCGACCGTTCAGCCACTCCGACGACTCAGACTGGTCGCCGGCCGCTGTGAAATCCACAAATAACGCTAGAAATCATCGGTCAGTTTCTTTGGCCCACCGCAGTCGCGCTCTGCTGCACAACCCTGCCGCCCGGGCCTGCGAGTCAGCACAAACCCTTCCATGTGGGTTACCGGCTTTGGTAATTCCATTTGAGAGTTCTCGCAGAACAGGTGTCATCAGGAATGCCAGGATGTCAACTGAGTCGGCAACATCAACTCGCAGAGCTTGGCTACGTTTCGTTTACGGGCAACACGTAGTACATGCTGCGGGAATGGTTCCCAGGCTGTCAATGGGACCCAGCCCTGGAAAGCCCGCGGCTCTCGGGGCTGGGGATGGAAAGTGGAAAAACAGTAGAAGTGTCGGGCACCCTGGACTTTGTGACTGTTCCTAACACTGTACTAACGTAATTCAGTGACCGACTCACTGGCCCGTCAGACTGGGTGACACCAAAATGGGTTCAAAGTTTGGGAATGGGGTTCAGCTTTGGGACCGTAATGGGTTCAAGTTTTGACCATACTACAAGCCGGTCTCCTTCATGTTTGGATACCGCGTAATGGTCCACACAATGTGACACATTTACATCATGAGGCAACTTCACTTCCAAGTCGAATAGACTCTTTATTATAGAGGCAGACTCGCACAAGGCTTTTGTGACAAGCATGTACTTGTTTTTGTACCGAGGGCTGCCAGCAATGGGTGAATTCAGTCTCCAGAGTTGCAATAGTAATAGAATGGTATAAAAGTTTGGGGGTAGTAATAGAATGGTATAAAAGTTTGGGGGTAGTAATAGAATGGAATAAAAGTTTGGGGGTAGTAATAGAATGGTACAAAAGTTTGGGGGTAGTAATAGAATGGAATAAAAGTTTGGGGGTAGTAATAGAATGGTATAAAAGTTTGGGGGTAGTAATAGAATGGTATAAAAGTTTGAAATAGTAATAGAATGGGCAAAAAAAGTTTCAAACGTCATATTTAGGACTTCACCTCAAAAATCCCAGCCATTTTTGGGTTCGCCATTTGGATCCGTTCCTCGAACAAGGTGCCAGCATTGTGGTTGGCTGCTGCGTCCCGGCTCGGTATCCTGGTTGCGCACTGGGTCATTGACACCGCAGACTACGGGTAAACGGTTTTCTAAACACAGATTCGTGCATAATTCAGGTATGCGCGAGTGACCAGCCCGTTCTACTTGTAGCGCTTCCTAATTCTGTGCCGAAACCTCTTCAGAATCAGAGCCACTGTTTTACGTTTTACCACGAGTAGTAACCAGCGACGGGCGCGACGTCACGAATGACTCCAGAGGAGGAGCGGGAGAGACTCAGAGCGGTAAGTAACGCCGCAGCCAATCAAGATTTGAGTGATGCTACTCTTACAGTAGAAGCTGCAAAGAAAAAGTGCCAGTCGTCTGAAAATAATCAGGAGCTGGCGGATGGTGACTGGATCTTGTCCTCCCTGCCGCAGGCTGGCAGGCTGAGAGAGAGACTGGAATTGCCGGCGAGCCGCCAGGGCGCATGGCAGGAGCCATTTCTCCTGCCATCATGCAGCCATGTGCCAAGTGTAACCGCCACTTCAACTCTGAAAAAAATTTGTCCTAACTTTTTTGACCCAAAATTTTTGGGAAACTTACAAATATATGCGCGATAAACTGCCGAAAAAACTGCGCGCATACGAAACGTATGCGCGAAAAACTGTTTTTTTTACAAATATATGCGCGAAAAAACTAAAATTGACAAATATATGCGCGGTGCATATGTTTGTCAGCTTTAGTTTTTTCGCGCATATATTTGTAAAAAAAACAGTTTTTCGCGCATATATTTGTAAAAAACAGTTTTTTCGCGCATATATTTGTAAAAAACAGTTTTTTCGCGCATATGCCACAATTCTTGTTGGGAGACCCTTTCAAAAAAAATTCCCCCCAAAGTGCCTATTTCGAGTGTTTAGCCTCATTAAAGCCATCAAAAGTGAATTCAGACGGGTTTTTGACGCCAAACACAGCATCGCGAGAATATAGGGTCCACAATGAATGTACTTCAACGTACTATACAAAATGACATACACTCACACATTTGTAAAAATACCATGAAGTTCGTAGCCTATTATAGGGCCCACAAAGTGACTATTTCGGGTGTATGATGCCAAAAACAACGAGAGGTTCCACAACGGATGTACCATGCAGGGTCAAAACCTTGTGTCTTTTTGGAAATGGCCAAAAAAGAAATTCCGGAAAAAAATTGGGGTTTTTGAATTTTAAAATTTTGGAACAAAAACTGCGGTAATTTTTGATGAAGTTGAGCAATTTTTTTTTTCCATTTTTGGGGGCCACCAGCCCCGTGGCAGTGTTTCAAAAAGACACAAGGTTCTGACCCTGCATGGTACATACATACACACATAAAGCCATCAAAAGTGAATTCACACGGGGTTTTGACGCCAAAAAAACACATCATACGCCAGGTTGCGCCGGAGGCGCAACCTGGACACACAAAAAGCGCCAGATCAACGGGTCATGGCGTCGTGCGCGCTTCGAACTGAAAGCGAAGGCACGCAAAGCTCCCGGTGAGTGCGGGGTCGTACAGTGGTTAGCGGCGGAGTACCCGGGATTCTCCCCGGAAGATGTCGAAGGGGATGGGAACTGTTTTTACCATGCCATGGTAAGGACAGAGTTCCCACTCTTCCGCGCGTATCGAGGGGGGAAGGGGCATATGCAGTTGCGCAAGCACATCTTCGCGAACGTCCAGCCACGGTTCACGGAGGGTACCGCGTGGCAAGATTTCACCCGGGCCGTCATGGACCAAAGCAGGAAGTCGGTCTCCGAATGGCAGAATTACCACCGTGCCGCCAAGAAGTTTGCGGACCAACTGGTGGTCAACTACGTCTGCCAGCTTTTTGGGGTCGAGATCCACCTGTTGTGTGTCAACGAGAAGGGGGAGTTCCGCCTCCAGGTAACGACACCCATTGGAGGAGACGGGGCCACTGGAACGGTGTACCTGGTGAGTGAAACAGAAACCGACGAGTTCATGCCCACCCCAACCGACGATGACGGGCCCGATGACACCATCCCAGCCGAGCTCCCGCGGACAGTGAAATACGTCGGGCACTTCCAGGTCCACCTCGGGCCTTTCCCACCGGAGCTGCTTGCCAAGATCCCGAGAAACCTGCTTCACACACAAGAGCAGCGGATCTTCTTGACACACGACGAGCTGGCTGCATGGCGCCTGAATCGGAAGAGAAAGGCAGCGGCTGAGCAGGAGCAGGAGACTCCAGCACCAAAGAAGGCGGGCCCAAAGAAGACGACGGCGAAAAAAGCAGGAAAGAGAAGAACACACAGCGATGCTTCGACCTCCGGTAGCTCAACGCCGACATCCCCGGAGACATCCTCGGATTCCCGTAGCTCAACGCCGACATCCCCGGAGACATCCTCGGATTCCCGTCCACCGCCGAAGAAACGCAGGAGACCAGCAGGAAAGCCTGCTTCAAAGCGTGGCTCAAAGGCCAGGAAGTAGTAGCGGTTCCGCATCCGAAATAGGGAACATGGCTTCACGCCACAACAACACCTGACAAGCAAAAAAAAGCATGTTCGACAAGACTATGCTATGGCTTCAACACTTCGGGCAGGGGCAAACCCCCTAAACAACCCCTGTTCCGAAGGCCAAATCAAAAGAAAAGCCACAAATACACAAACAAGAATTCTTTACGTGCAAACAAGTTCTGGCCAGTCTGGTCCCTTTCAAAGTCTTTGGCAAACTTGGTCAACTTGCCAAAAACCTTGAAGGGGGCCAGGCTGGCCAGAACAGGGGGAAAACGCCTTCCAGGGTCACAAGGCCTGGACAGCTGCGGACGTACCAGCTGAGCTGTTGAGTGCACCCTGGCTTGCGGATTGTCCCAAAAAGTAGTTTTTTTTCGTTAAACTGCTTTTTTGTTGCAAAGAAAACGTATTTGTAGTGCGCGAAAAAACTTTTTTTTTTTTTACAAATATATGCGCGAGAAAACTGTTTTTTACAAATATATGCGCGAAAAAACTGTTTTTTTTACAAACATATGCGCGAAAAAACTGTTTTTTTTTACAAATATATGCGCGAAAAAACTAAAATTTACAAATATATGCACCGCGCATATATTTGTAAATTTTAGTTTTTCGCGCATATCCTGGTATATTTCCCTCAAATTTTGTCCTAAATTTTTGACCCAAAAAATTTGGGAAACTTACAAATATATGCGCGATAAACTGCCGAAAAAACTGTGCGCATACGAAACGTATGCGCGAAAAACTGTTTTTTTTACAAATATATGCGCGAAAAAACTAAAATTAACAAATATATGCGCGGTGCATATGTTTGTCAGTTTTAGTTTTTTCGCGCATATATTTGTAAAAAAAACAGTTTTTCGCGCATATATTTGTAAAAAACAGTTTTTTCGCGCATATATTTGTAAAAAACAGTTTTTTTGCGCATATGCCACAATTCTTGTTGGGAGACCCTTTCAAAAGAATTTCCCCCCAAAGTGCCTATTTCGAGTGTTTAGCCTCATTATAGCCATCAAAAGTGAATTCAGACGGGGTTTTGACGCCAAACACAGCATCGCGAGAATATAGGGTCCACAATGAATGTACTGTACAAAATGACATACACTCACACATTTGTAAAAATGCCATGAAGTTCGTATCCTAATGTAGGGCCCACAAAGTGACTATTTCGGGTGTATGATGCCAAAAACAACGAGAGGTTCCACAACGGATGTACCATGCAGGGTCAAAACCTTGTGTCTTTTTGGAAATGGCCAAAAAAAAATTTCCGGAAAAAAATTGGGGGTTTTGAATTTTAGAAATTTGGAACAAACTCTGCAGTAATTATTGAGAAAGTGCCCCCCCTTCTTTTTCTCCCCCATTTCTTTTTCCTTTTTTCATCCCCTAATCCGGTGGGCAGCAGTCAGTTGTGAGACTGGCAGGTGAGCAGCGTCACCTCCGCGTCTGATGCAGCTGTTGTATGGATCGCCTACATACACTCAGCCGCGCGCTTTCATTGCGAAGGTTACTGCTGCGGCCTTCTGGGTGGCAGCTGTGTCGGGTCGAGTAGCGAGATCTGAGGCCCTGTGATGGCTGAGTGCACACCTAAGCAGGGTTGCATCCTCGTGTTGTAGCCGTGTTGTGTATAAGGCTTCGTGGGGGCCTGGTCAACCACCTCATCACTATAGGGCACAAACCTTTCTCGACAGTGATTGGACAGTCGGGATTGCCGGGGGCGGGTCTCCATGAAGAAGAGAATTGTAAAGCAAGACCTGCCCCCTGCGCCTGCTGTCTCCGGCTGCTTCGGCAGACGACACATACTACTACTACACTACATCCCCTAATCCGTGCCTCGTAACACACAGCCGCCGATCAACACGAAACCACCCAGAAGAAAAGCCAGGCACCGGGACGAGCAACCCGGTGAACTTAATCAAGAGTCGAAGATTAGCGTCGAAACTTCCTGGCTTTTCACGCCGTAGCAGAACGACCACACCCTACCAATCCCAAGCACCCCCTAAACGCGTTAGGGGACTTCACAAGGTTTCACAACGGAGTGACACAACACCCGAAACGAGCTGCACCCTCTCACTTTTCTCAACCCCCCGCCATACTCAAGCCTCTACGGTCAACCGGAGACTTTAAAATACCGACCTTCTAATCCACAAATAACGCTTGAAAGCGAAGCCACGCAAAGCTCCCGGTGAGTGCGGGGTCGTACAACTGTGCGATTTGCCTACTGTTCGCGAAGAAACCCCCCATTGCAGATAGAAACAAGCTGGAGTGAATTGAAGGCGCCATTCCGGCCTGGACAGCTGCGGAGTACCAGCTGAGCTGTTGAGTGCACCCTGGCTTGCGGATTATCCGAAAAAGTAGTTTTTTTTTCGTTAAACTGCTTTTTTGTTGCAGAGAAAACGTATTTGTAGTGCGCGAAAAACCCCTGTTTTTTTTTTTTACAAATATATGCGCGAAAAAACTGTTTTTTACAAATATATGCGCGAAAACACTGTTTTTTTAACAAATATATGCGCGAAAAAACTGTTTTTTTTTACAAATATATGCGCGAAAAAACTAAAATTAACAAATATATGCGCGGTGCATATGTTTGTCAGTTTTAGTTTTTTCGCGCATATATTTGTAAAAAAAACAGTTTTTCGCGCATATATTTGTAAAAAACAGTTTTTTCGCGCATATATTTGTAAAAAACAGTTTTTTTGCGCATATGCCACAATTCTTGTTGGGAGACCCTTTCAAAAGAATTTCCCCCCAAAGTGCCTATTTCGAGTGTTTAGCCTCATTATAGCCATCAAAAGTGAATTCAGACGGGGTTTTGACGCCAAACACAGCATCGCGAGAATATAGGGTCCACAATGAATGTACTGTACAAAATGACATACACTCACACATTTGTAAAAATGCCATGAAGTTCGTATCCTAATGTAGGGCCCACAAAGTGACTATTTCGGGTGTATGATGCCAAAAACAACGAGAGGTTCCACAACGGATGTACCATGCAGGGTCAAAACCTTGTGTCTTTTTGGAAATGGCCAAAAAAAAATTTCCGGAAAAAAATTGGGGGTTTTGAATTTTAGAAATTTGGAACAAACTCTGCAGTAATTATTGAGAAAGTGCCCCCCCTTCTTTTTCTCCCCCATTTCTTTTTCCTTTTTTCATCCCCTAATCCGGTGGGCAGCAGTCAGTTGTGAGACTGGCAGGTGAGCAGCGTCACCTCCGCGTCTGATGCAGCTGTTGTATGGATCGCCTACATACACTCAGCCGCGCGCTTTCATTGCGAAGGTTACTGCTGCGGCCTTCTGGGTGGCAGCTGTGTCGGGTCGAGTAGCGAGATCTGAGGCCCTGTGATGGCTGAGTGCACACCTAAGCAGGGTTGCATCCTCGTGTTGTAGCCGTGTTGTGTATAAGGCTTCGTGGGGGCCTGGTCAACCACCTCATCACTATAGGGCACAAACCTTTCTCGACAGTGATTGGACAGTCGGGATTGCCGGGGGCGGGTCTCCATGAAGAAGAGAATTGTAAAGCAAGACCTGCCCCCTGCGCCTGCTGTCTCCGGCTGCTTCGGCAGACGACACATACTACTACTACACTACATCCCCTAATCCGTGCCTCGTAACACACAGCCGCCGATCAACACGAAACCACCCAGAAGAAAAGCCAGGCACCGGGACGAGCAACCCGGTGAACTTAATCAAGAGTCGAAGATTAGCGTCGAAACTTCCTGGCTTTTCACGCCGTAGCAGAACGACCACACCCTACCAATCCCAAGCACCCCCTAAACGCGTTAGGGGACTTCACAAGGTTTCACAACGGAGTGACACAACACCCGAAACGAGCTGCACCCTCTCACTTTTCTCAACCCCCCGCCATACTCAAGCCTCTACGGTCAACCGGAGACTTTAAAATACCGACCTTCTAATCCACAAATAACGCTTGAAAGCGAAGCCACGCAAAGCTCCCGGTGAGTGCGGGGTCGTACAACTGTGCGATTTGCCTACTGTTCGCGAAGAAACCCCCCATTGCAGATAGAAACAAGCTGGAGTGAATTGAAGGCGCCATTCCCGCAGGTTCCGGCCTGGACAGCTGCGGAGTACCAGCTGAGCTGTTGAGTGCACCCTGGCTTGCGGATTATCCGAAAAAGTAGTTTTTTTTTCGTTAAACTGCTTTTTTGTTGCAGAGAAAACGTATTTGTAGTGCGCGAAAAACCCCTGTTTTTTTTTTTTACAAATATATGCGCGAAAAAACTGTTTTTTACAATATATGCGCGAAAACACTGTTTTTTTAACAAATATATGCGCGAAAAAACTGTTTTTTTTTACAAATATATGCGCGAAAAAACTAAAATTTACAAATATATGCACCGCGCATATATTTGTAAATTTAGTTTTTTCGCGCATATCCTGGTATATTACCCAAAAAATTTGACCCAAAAATTGACCGAAAAATTTTGAGCCAAAAAATTTCGGTCAAATTTTTTGAATCACTTTGCTGCAAAGTTGCAAGCTGCTTCTCCTGGTGTAGGTCAGTGAACTAAGGTCACTCAATGGCCGCCGCGCAATTTGCAAGCAAGACGAGCAAACTCAGTGAAGTCTGTGCCGGGTTTGTAGCTCGCACACCACCGTCACGTGTAGAAGCTTGAAGCAACCAAGAACCCGAGTTTAGATGCCGAAGAGGCTGCGGCCTGAAGTTAGCAAGGGTACCGTCTTCGAATCAGTGAACGCAGCTGTTCTCGCGGTGAAACTTGAGGCAAATGTCTCGGGGAAGTGACATTTTCACCACAAAAACTGGAATGTTCGAGAATGGGCAAAAAGTTAAATAGTGTTCGAGAATGGGCACAAAGTTACCGAGAATGGGCAAAAAGTTAAAAAGTGTTCGAGAATGGGCAAAAAGTTAGCGAGTGTTCGAGAATGGGCAAAAAGTTAAATAGTGTTCGAGAATGGGCACAAACATAAGGAAGTGTACTATAATGGGAATTGTCCCCCCTCGTCACATGCGCGGGGCAAAAAGAGTACCTCGGGGGAATTGATAATTTTCCCGGGCCATTTTTCGATGCACAAACAGTGGAATCTGGTTTGGGCAAAAGTTGTGGTGATATTTTCCCGCTGGTCCACGCAACGGATCTTTTTCAACGACGTTTTGCTCGCCCTCAGCTCCGATGAAGAGAACGGTTCAAAATAGACTCGGGGACCCATAAGTATGTGTGTGGTTCGTGACTCCTCATAAGATGCAGAGCACCGGGCGGCAGGTTTACCACGGGAAGGACAGGAATCGTCCCCAGGTTGATTACAATTTCCCGCTGGTCCACGTAGCAACTTTTTCCCGACGACTTTTTGCTCGCTTTTTTCTC